>JALPQD010000059.1:7699787-8220561 GCA_023101885.1 Typhlomys cinereus | reverse complement strand
GCCAGGCAGCCAAGCCCTGAGCAAGACAAACAAATGAAAGATCAAGATAAAGGAGACAAAAAATCCCTCAAAGATTTGAGGCCAGGTACAGCAATAATGGGCTATAATCCCAGCACTTGGGAGATACAGGCAGAAAGATCAGCAGTTCAAGGCCATCCTCTATGGCTACATAGTGAGACTGAGGCCAAGCTGAACAGCATGAGATCTTGTTTCAATACCCCTCATCTCGACCAAGTATATTCATAATCTCATGAAATTTGATGTAGTTTTAAGTTTTTGACAGTTACCATGCTTATTGCAAAAATTTTATAAAAGAGAAAAATCTAACTTACAACTCATCTTCAAATGAGGTGAAATGTTTGTGAATATTAAATGAGCAATGAGTGACAATTGCACAGTACAGTGTTTTGCAGACATTACACTAGTTACGCACTGATTTAGACTTTAATGGCACTTTAAAAGGTGTCCCCCCAAAATCTAAAATGATTTTTTTTGGATTCTTAGATTCTTGAGGTACTCAGTTCCTGATCTCAGTAGCCTGAGGGATGAGCTAGGTGTGTACTCCCCAGTCCTTCCCTCTGGTACCTCTGTGTTGGGATGGACTCTCTCCATGAACACCCTTCTAAGTTTTTTTTGAGGCGGTCATAATTCGACTAACAGCTTTGTAGTCCAGTGACGGCACCAGGGAAGGCGCTCAACTAATTTGGTTGGGTAGAAGGATGGCATTGAGATACAATCTCTCCCAAAAGAAAGTCCCTGTGAAATATTTTTATACTAAAAATTCATTTTGGTTATGAATTGGTTTCTTAGATCAGAAATTAGGATGGAAAATTCTTGCTAGAGCTGGACACAGCAACACCCCATTAATTTCTCTTTAAGGTAAGATTATTTCTTACTAGTCACCAAAGCACTGGTGATCTGAAGTCTTCCAAGTACCAGCTATTACACATGAATCCTGTGGACAGACCTGGTAGACATGGTTTGTCCCCGTGGACAGACGACTTAAAGAATACTGTGTTCTGTAGACAGAGTTGTTTCTGGGCCTAACTAAGCTCAGCTTCAGAGAGGGAAATGTAAGGCTTGGCCAAGAGAATTTCTATGTTGAAAGAGAAGACATCAACGCTAAGCGATCAAGTGTCCTGATTTTATTTCTTAGATAAACAAATTCAGGTCTAGAGAACTCGAGGAAAGCCAGATTTCACTTCTGGGATCTTTCATCCTAAGGGTTTAAACTAAGAACTGTCCACTGAATTTATTAACTCATTCATGGATAAGAGGGAGTTTATTTTTGGTGTTTACTTTTCACCTCTTGCATGACACATGCACGCAACACACAAACACAAATCACAAATGCACCACACACACAACACACCAAAATTTGCAAAAAAGGGTCTAGAGACTAGGTAGACCCTAACCTGGAGGTATACCAAGGCCACGTGTGAATTCCTGATGCAGACTGCAGGAAGAAGAAAAAGGATATGGAGAAGGAAAGGCAAGGGTAAAAGTTATAGGGGTCGGGCGATGGTGTGGAAGACATGAAATCAGAGCTGAGAGATAGGGGAAGGAAGCGGATAGAAATCTGGCGGTAATGCGCGGAGTGACGGGGCCAGAAGAGGGGTGAGGTTAGGAAAGCATAGTGGGGGGAGTCTGCGGCATTTGGGGGAAGAGGAATGAGAGGCATCGGAAGAAAGCCGGACTATAATCCCCTCCCGCACCGCATCGCAATCCAGAAAGCATCAGAAGGGAGAGTAGCAGAGGCGAGAGAGATCGGGAGTAGAGATTGGCGAGAGAATAGTTATAGCGGTTATCGCGAGGGGCGGAGAACGGTATGTAGTGAATGAGGGCGTAGTTTCGCGGAGTTCTTTCTTTCTTTCTGTCTGCTTTCTTTCTCTGTCTTCCTTCTTTTCTCTCTTCTCTTTTTTCTTTCTTTCTTTCTTTCTTCTTCTTCCTTCCTTCCTGCAGTGTGTAGAGTGTGGTATGCATGTGCACAAGTCACTTGTGGAAGTCAGAGAACAACTTTCAGAAGTTTTCTCCTTTTACCTTGCTGAGGCAGGTCTCCTTTGTTTCTGCTGCTACACATGTGCTCCAGGTTGGCTTATGAGTTTTCAGCAATTCTCCTTTTTCCCATCTCACTGTAGGAATACTGGAATTACACATGTGAGCTACTGCATCTGGCCTTTTGATGTTTCTGGAAATCAAGCTCAGGTCTTCCAGATTTTTCACCAAATGCACCAAGTTTGCTCCCTGAACTAGCTTATGGGGGGTCCCGATGTCTATAATCATAAAGTGTTTTCTCTATGCTTTCTCTAGCAGTTTTAAAGTTTTAGGTCTTGTATTAGAGTCTTTGATCTATTTTGAGATGATATTTATTTATTTATTTATTTTTGAGAGAGTCTCATGTAGTCCAGAGTGATCTGCCTTTCTCAGCCTCCTGAATGTGAGGATTACAAACAAGAGCCACCAGGATCAATTGAATTCATTTTTGTGCAGGGTGAGAGATGTGGATCTAGCTTCATTCATTTTCATGTGGACATTCTGTTTTTTCAGCACTATTTGTGGAAAAGGTCTTTTCTCCAGTGCATATTTTTAGCATTCCTGCCCAAAATCAAGTGACTGTAGCTGTACAAGTTTAATTTTGGGCTTCAGTTCTGTTCCACTATGTTTTGTTTTGTTTTTTTAAACAATGACCTTGTAGAGTATTTGAGAGCAGCATTGTAGCCTCCAGTGCTGCTCTTTCTGGTCAGGATTGCTTTGGCTAATCAGGATCTTTTGTGCTTCCTTATTTATTTATTTATTTGAAAGAAAGAAAGGTGTACACATATACAATGAGGGCTTCTGGGGATCAAATTCAGGTCACTGGGTTTTTAAGCAAGCACCAATTTGAGGCCATTCTGGACTGCTGGGACTCTGCCTCAAAAATAAACAGACAAACAAACAAAAAAAAAAATCAAGCAACCAAAACAAGCACTAAAGAAAGAAATTAAAAATCAAAAACTCACACACGCTCACAGATTGGCAGACATACTATAATAAAATTAGCCAAATTAATGAAACCAATCTACAGACTCAATACAGTCCCCATTGAAAACTCCAATGGCATTCTTCACAGAAAAAAATAAAAAAATAACCTAGATGTCTAAAGAAGCACAGAAGGGGTAGTGAGATACTCAGCATGTAAGATGCCTGATCCTCCCTCTACTTCCCAAGTACTAGAATTATATGCATGTCTTCGCCATTCCTGGCCTTTCAATTTATTTTTGTGTGAGATAGCATCTCCCTGTGTCGCTCTGGCTGGCCTGCTGCTCCCTATATAAGCCAGGATGGCCTTGAACTTGTCTTAGTCTTCAATTCCTAGGATTATAATTGTGCGCCATCATGCCCGGTTTACTTGTGACTTAAAATTTGCATTCAGCTCCTAGATTTATTGCTAAGTATTTTATTCTTTTGGAAGTTATCAGGAATGGATTTTTCTTTTTTTTTTAATTTAATTGCTCGCGTGTATGTGTGTGTGTGCGTGTATGTGTGCGTATATGTGTGTGTAGAACCACGGACGAATTCGGGAACCACCATGGACGCCTCCACCTCCTCCTTGTTTACTCTGCTCCGGGATTCATAGGCTACGCTCTACCAGGACCAGAAACCCAGGCCGCCCCCGCTTCCGCCCGGCGTCTATACATGGGGTCTAGGATCCGAACTCAGGCCCTTCCGCCTGCAAGGCAGAGGCTTAACCCCTGAGCCACCTCTCCAGCCCCAGGAATGGATTTTTCTTAAGCAATGTTTTTAAAAGCGTGTGTGTGTGTGTGTGTGTGTGTGTGTGTGTGTGTGTGTGTTTGTAAGTCCGAAGACAATTTCTCTTGGGAGTTGGTTCTTTCCTTCCAATATATGGACTCTAGGATCAAACTCAGATTATCGGGCTTGGTGGCAAGCACCTTTACCTACGTGCCATTTCATAAGCCCATTAATATCTATCTATCTATCTATCATCTATCTATCTATCTATCTATCTATCTATCTATCTATCTATCTATCTATCTATCTAGTGTGTGTGTGTGTGTAGCTGTGCTATGGAGAGACTATGCCATGTATGTTGGTCATCCTACAACTTTATGGAGTTGGTTCTTGTCTTCTACCTCTCTGTGGTATTTTAGTTTCATCACATGATACTGTGGCAAAATACTTGGCCAAAAGCCTCGGGGGTGAGAGGATTTAATTAGCTCAGGTTTCAATCCATCATTGTGGGGATGTGGCAGCTGCAGGGTTTCACGGTAGCTGGTCACATCTTTTTTTTTTTTTATTAAAAATTTAATTATACATTTTAAAATTTTTTACCAGTTCCCTCCCTCCCCCCTCCTCCTCCTCCCCTTCCCCCAGTGCCTCCCCCCCAATTCCCAGAGAGTCCTTTATTGTGACGCCTAACTCTCCTCTGGGTCCTCCTCTCCGATGACATATAAGGACCCAGTGGCATTTCCATAAGCCCTTTCTCTTGTTCCCCTTAAGCATAAGATCACTACTATGGCTGTCAATCCCTTGCCTCCAGGGGTCTCGGTGCCCTTAACAGATGCTAGACTTTATGAGGGCAACAGTGCGCTGGACATTGCGCAGGGCATGCAAAGTCCCATTATGATTGCTTTGGCCCCAACTATTGTTGAGAATCTTGCAAATCGTTGCTCCTCCCATCCTTTTGCTCTTACAATCTTACCGCCCCCTCTTCCGCAAATGTCCCTGAGCTCCAGGATGGGGAGAGATTAGGCTGTCCTAGTTCTATGTGATTGATATAGAGTCTCTGAAGTTCTGGATTGGTCACATCTTATCCACAGCAGGAGAAAAGAACCCAGATGAATGCATGCATGCTTGCTACCTCACTAGTGCACAAATTACTCTCTCCATCTTTATGTGGTTGTGGATCACATTGCCAGGGAGTGATCCTATCAGCTGTGGCCTGGGTCTTCTCACAGCAATTACACAATCAAGACAATCCCTCACAGAAGCCAACCTCAACCTGGAGACTCCCTCTCAGGTGTGCCCCAAGTCCTGCCTCCTGTGTCAGGAGGTTGACAATTAACACTAACCATCACATGTGAGTTCTGGAGATGAAACTCGGGGTCTTTCCCTGCTGAGCCATCACCAACCTGTAAAGAGGATTTGCTTTTTTCTTTGATTTATTTCTTGGCAAGTTTGTTATTGGTAAAAGAATGGCTAATTGACTTTTGTCTGTCGATTCTGCATATTGTAACTGCTGAGCATGTGTATCACAAGTCTAAGAGTTCACCACGGTCTTATTCTAGGACTTGATTGGAACAAGTCCTGTGCTTGCTGTCCACCTTCTTCAAAATCTGTCTCATCACAAGTAAGAATCCTCAGAGATTCTTGGGAGAGCTGCTCTCTACACTGCACCCAATGTTTCAGTACTTTATTGTTTAAGCATAGAAAAGAGTCTCTTTATCCCTCATTGCAGTTTGGCTTTTCATAGAATGCAATTTTACTGCATTTATAATCATTATGCACTTTGTTTTGGAAGAATGCATTTTGTCAAAAAAGCTCTTCACACAACTGGAGGAATGCTCTGCTTCTCTATCTTTATCTCAGCACAACCTGTTTTGTTTTTTTCCCTGTGCAGAGAATATTTTTAAAAAAGCTGTAGAACTCCTATGTATAGCAATTAGAAATGAAAACTGAAGCCAATTGAATTCTCTTAATCAAGGAATAATTAATTTGTGCATGACAATATTAGCGTACTGTATTCAAAAGGCTGGACGTGTGATTCCTCTCCCTTTCCCTTTCACGAAGTTACAATTTGAATCTAGCTTTGTTTGTGAGATGCTAAGTGAAGCTTGTGCTCCAAGTGAGACAAAACTAACGGAAAGACTTTCATATGAATAGGAAAAATGAATGTTTTTTTAATTTAAAGGAAACTGTATTTAAAATGCAATTTTTTGGAAAATATAATGAAGTCAAATATAAATATTGTGAGCAGATGTTTCTTAAGAAGTTTCTGCAATGAATAGCCACCATCTGGAACCATTTACAATGAGGAGAAGGTAAGCATGCACCTGTTCCTTTCTCTAAAAAGATGTAATCTTTGTCCTGCATTACAAACAAGCATAGTAGTTACCATAAAAATGTAATATTCAATTTCCTAAACTGTTTAGAAAAATATTGATAAGAATATGGATAGTTTAGGGCAGTGTACTTCTAAAAGACATAGTCTGACTTTTTATTTCTTTGCTTGCCTCAATTTCTTAAAGATAAAACTCTTCCAAGTGGATGCACGTTGCACATTTGTAAAAGTATGCATGAAACCTGAAAGGATGGCATAGATGCTACCAGTATTGCCCAGGTTTCAGTGTGCCCTTTGTCACATTCTAGAAACTCTGAGACAATCTGAGTAGTGAGTATGCTCACTGGTGGCTCTGGGTAATGGGCCCCCTTGCATCTAGGCCACTTCTCTATAAGGAGATGCTAGATACCAGAGGTCACCAAGTAGCACAAGGGTAAAGCCAGATCAATCAGAGATGAGGGTGGTGTCAGGGTCACAGTCCTGCAGCTATCTCTACTCAGAAATAGAGGCAGGAGGATCAAGAGAAAAGGCTAGCCTTGGCTATATTAGAACCTCCGGAAACTTAAAATAAATGAATAAACACAGAGGATAAAAATAACCTCTTTTTTGTTTATTCAAATAACATTTTTATTGGTTCTTTGACAGTCTCATGCATGTATACAATGCAGTTTGAGCTTATCTGCCCCTTCCCCACTCTTCCCAGACCTCCCCAACACAGCCCCCTTCCACCTTCATGTTCTCTTTTTAAATAAATGGGACTCTAATGTAGAATAATGTGTGAACACTGAGAGAAAATGCATTAGGAGGTAGCTAGCTGTTGGGATGGAGTGACAGCTCCCTGTGGTTAAGAACTCATGGTAAAGCTAAAGAATGGCAGATTCCTCAGTCTCCTGTCAGGCTGGGTCAGCCCATGGTGTGGGAGCCCAACCCACCGGAATCCATCCATGAAAAAAATAGGTTCTGCAAATATTGATCTGTGGATACAACCATACCTGAAGTTGAACTGTCTTTAGAGGGTTTTTTTTTTTCTTTAACTGATGGAAGTAATGAATTCTTGTTGCTGCTATTCAAGCTAAATTGATTGCTTCCTTCACTAGCCATTGAAAAGTTGTTAATTAATTCAACCTTTACCCTTCTTTGGTAGTTGCCAACCTTCTTCTGCGTGGACTATTGTATTTTTGTATGGCCTTCCTTCCCTTCCTTCCCTTCTTCTTCCCTCTCGTCCTCCCTTCTTGTTTACTAATTTTTATTCCTTGAGACAAGGTCTCCTTATGTAGCCTAGGCTGGCCTCCAACTTGGCCATTTTCCTGCCTTGTCCTTCCCACTGCTGAGCTTACAGACAGGACCCACACCCAGTTTGACCCCGATGATCCATCTCTCTAGATATTTCTTTCCTGGTTTCTGTGAAAAGGCACAGTCATTAAATCCTGGGGCTTCTCGGGCTGGTCTCCTGCTCTACTCCGTTTACACACATTTGCTGGGCATCTAGCAGCACAGTTACTCAAACTCCCTTTCAATGCTGTGACTCCCAAAACAAGCCGCCGGCTGAGGCTCCTCTATCTTTCAGATCCCGCAACCACTTATTCATGGCAGTGCCCACCTCGGACCCACCTTCAGGCCTGCCCTTCTCCAGCATTCCCTGTCTTGAAAATAGGTGCCACCGTGCAGCTAGGGTCAAGCAGGCAATCTGCAAGCTTAGGACTCTGTCTCTCCAATCCGTCAAACCAATCAAATACTACAGCCTGTCAAGCTTACCTGCTAAGTGTCTCATGACTTTGTGACTTTTCTCTGTTCCCTTCTGTCGCTTTCCAGTATAAGCTAAAATTGCTCATCTCTGGACTTAGTTTGTAGTCTTCCAATAGGCTTCCCAGTGACATAGGGTCCCTCTTGGGTCTTATGCCGGGGTTCCTGTGTTCGGGAGTCAAAGAATGAGAACATACGTAGAAGATTAAGGCAGAGTTCATTAGAGGAGAGAAAGAACGGAACTCACAGACATGGATCTGTGAGGGGCAAGAGAGCCCCGAACTCATGCCTGGAATCCATGAAGGGCAAGGAGCTGGAAAAGAACTCATGGACTGGAGTATCATGAGGGGCAAGAGCGCCGAAGATGGCTGCCATGGCCAGGTATATTTATAGGTTTGGGTAAAGGGTGGGGGAGAGGAAATGGCTTTTCCTCACTGATTAACTCGTTTCTGCAAACCTGCAGCTTTTGATTCTCTACAGCTCATTGGTCTATTCATATTGGGGCCCAACTCAGTTGATCTTACGTGCTATCTCCTTGTAAGGTTTATCTACAATGGAGAACTAATCTCCATATCTTTTCATGAACCAGGGTTGGGGGAAGTTGGCAACCTTATCTCTGTGGAGGATTAAAATAGGGTCTATTCCTTCAGGATCTTTGACTGTCAAAGACCTTTAGAGACCTTCCCAGCACGGGTGGTCTAAAACTGCCTAACCAGCAACCACTCTCACCTCCTCTCCTCCACCAGTATTATATTTAGAAGTACTGATATTCTCCACTTACAATGGTGGTCAATTGAAACTTAATTTTTTTTTCTTTCACATATGTGTATATGGGTGCATGTGTGTGTGTGTGTGTGTGTGTGTGTGTGTGTGTGTGTGTGTGTGTGTGTGTGAGAAAAATTTTACCATGGTCTATGTGGCTCCAGTGAGCCAATCCCTGGCCACCTCAGGAGTCTCCTGTCCTCCTCTGTCCCCCTCTACTCACCAGGCCCTTCTTTATTTGTGGGGGGCTACCCTGCAGAAAGTGTCATTTGATGCTGTCTGATGAAAAGGAAGTCTCATCCCTTGCTGAAGCATGGACAGCTGAGAGCAGTTCAAAGCATGAGCTTTCCACGGAAGGCAGAAGTACAGAAGCCCACTAGCGACTAACCCACTGACATTACTCTGGGTCCCCCATTGGAATAAGACCGCTGTCTGAGACCACAGGGATTTCTGGTTGGACCTAGAACGTCTCGTGTATTTGACTGTCTCCCTCTGGCCCATGCTAAATCTCTGGAAGAATTTGCTTCTCTGTCTCTCGGGCTGGCAATCCAAGAACACACTAGAAACTAGAAAGGTGTTCCCACAATCCTGCTTCTCCTTCCTACATCTTACATACAGATTCCCAATCCCCTGATTATAAATGAAGTCTAGAGGGATCGTGCAGTGTCTTCTTACTGCTCTCCTTGTGGGAGGTGGTGGGATTTCCCACCTGTCCCAGCCCATTGTTCTCTGTCTTTCCATCTCTCTGTTTTTTTTTTTTTTTTTTTCCTGCTTTTCATATTCCCCAGTCCCAGGGCAACTTCATGGGTCATGGCACTGGACAGGACATTTTTAATGAAATTTCAGTGAGAGTATTAGCCGACTGTGAACTTTGGCGAGCCTGGTGTATTTATTTTGGAGTAAACAGCCGTGTTCTGTATCAGTGATCTTCTCTCCTCTGCCCAAATGCAAGGGCCAAGCTGGGGTTACCTCCCCAGCTGCTCGCAGACCTCAGTGAACCTCCTCTACCGAACTATTCTGCACCCCTCTTTTTTCTATTGCTCATCACAATTGTGATAACTTGTTCAATAGATACACAAGCTCTTGAGCTCAGTCTCACTAGGGTGGAGAAGGGGTCTGTCTTCAGTCGTGGATCTGAAGTTATGTCGTGAGCTCATCTCGACAGCAAAGCAATATATATAATATATAATATATAATATATATTAATATATATAACAAAATAAAGAAAAATCCTTTAGAGGAGGGAAGAAAATAGACTTGTGCCAAGGGGAAGGAAGGGAGGAGGGTATGAGGGTAATACATATGGTCCAAGACAGGATATACTTTAAGGAAATCACTGTATTACTAATGTAGTCCACTGATTTTTTAAAAATTTGATTTCTGTACTAAAAAAAACAACAAAAAAACCCTTTTGGTTTGAAGTTGGGGATGTAGTTCAGTGATAAGAGGATTTGCCAAACATATGCAAGGCCATATCCTCAGGGCCAATAAATATATAAACAAACAAACTTTAGAGAAAGAAAATGAAGAGCTCCAAATGCAGCTCATTTGGCACCGTGCTGGCTAGTTTATACAAGACCCAGCAAATGGGAGGTGGAGGCAGAAGGTTCAGAAATTCAAGGTATCTTTGACTACATAATGAGTTCCAGAGCCGGAAGTGCAGGTTGCTGCCATTTCTACCTGGTGTTTTCACGTGAAATCTGGGATCTGAACTCAGGTCCTTCTGCTGCAGAGTCTTAATCCCTAAGCCATCTCTCCAGCTCCACACTGAGTTCCAGGCTAGGATATATGACATCCTGCTTGAAATATATAAAAACAATCTAATAAAAGAAAAGCAAACATCTCTCCTTTTTTGTGGCATATGCACATACATTTGTGCAGATGGATGTGCACCAAGGCTAGAGGAAGGCGTCTGCTGTCCTCACCATCAGACTGATTCCTTTGAGGAAGTGACTGTCCCTGAACCTGGAGCTTGGGGCCAGCAAGCCCTGTCCGCGTTCCCAAGTGTGGTGTCACACACACTTCAAGATCACACCTGGTTTGTACTGTGGGGATTGGGATCTGAACTCAGATCCTCAAGGCTGTGCAGCAACATCTCTTAACCACTGAGCATCTCTCTAGCAACTTTTTCCTCTGAATGGGAAAACAGAATTGTGAGACAGTTCAGTGGGCAAAGGCATCTGCACCTACGGCTGATGATGTGAGTTTGATCCTAGGACCCATATGGCAGAAGCTAGACACAAGTACTGCAAACCGTCTTAAGGCCCATATACAAATGAGCTGCGTTCAGAGCAGTGAGTTTGGGAAATCAAAAGGAA
Organism: Typhlomys cinereus; assembly: GCA_023101885.1. NCBI lineage: Eukaryota > Metazoa > Chordata > Mammalia > Rodentia > Platacanthomyidae > Typhlomys > Typhlomys cinereus. The sequence continues at coordinate 8,209,680 of JALPQD010000059.1, read as the reverse complement.
GAAGTCCCTGGAAGCTTGAATCTGACATGTTTCTATCACGTGCCTGTAGGTTATGCCGAGGATGGGGTGCTGAGGATGTAACTCAGTGGAGAGCACTTCTTGGCACACACAAGTCCCCAGAGTCAGTTCAGCACTGCAAAAATAAACAGTGGGGGGCTGGAGAGATGGCTCAGGGGTTAAAACTCTTGCAAGTAGGTCCCATGTAAAACATGGGAGCCCAGGTCCCATGTAAAAACGCCAGGCGGAAACCGCGGTGACCTGCACTTCCGGCCTAGTGGGAGGAGTCTGGGAAATCCCAGAGCAAAGCAAGGAGTTAGAAGCAATCCAGGATAATTCCCGAAGCCACCCTTGGTCCTCCACAGGGACACACAGTGCCCTCTGATACACACACACACACACACACACACAAATTAAAAACAAACAATAAACAATGGAAATGAATTTTAAAAAGTGATCTGGAATGTCCGTTTTTTTTTTTTTTTTAATCTTTTAAAGGGTATTTATTTGAAAAAACATAAATCCCGATCGAAGGCAATTTGGCATACAAATAGCTAATAAAAACATAAATAGTTTCACAAGCATAAATGCTCAGATGTACTAAGGGCAGTCTGAGTTTTTTTTATATCAGATGATTCTTTTTTTTATTTTTTTATTTTTTCCACTCATACAAAGCTGATAAGTAGCCCATTCCCCTTCCTCCCTCCTCCCCTCCCTGGGCCTCCCTCTCTCCCTCCCTTCCCTTTTCCTTTTTCCCCTCCCTCCCCTTCTCCCAGTGCCCCCCCTGGAATGTCCATTATCTGTATCTATTTGCCAAAGTAGTTCTGAGACATCTGATGGACAAATTCAAGGTTTACCTACTGGGCTATGCAATCTGATATTCATAGTAAATATAAGATATGTTAATGAGATGATTAACACCCAGGTTATAAATATTTAACATGTGGAACTACAACAAAATTCCTCAGAAGTAATAGCATATAAATAAGCAAGTAAAATTAAGAAAAAATTGTCAGTCAATCTTGTAACTAGGCACTTAGTGTTATGCTTTAAAACTTTTATACAAACAACTTTCTAACATGGAAGCAGTGCTTTTCAGTGTATGGAATTTGGACATTGTAGAAGTCCATGTATGAACCAGACTGTCTCCCACATGCCTTCTTCTTGCAGTCATGGAACAACTGTTCCTTGAAATCTACTTGCAATGGACACACACAGCACTGGGGAACTTTTTGAATTTTTTTTTATCTAGATTATTTTTATCATATTTAAATAGTATATTTTTACAAAAGAGTGAGCTGAATGACGTAGATAAAGAGGCAGTTGCTAATTCTAATGTTATAAGTGAAAAATTTGAATTATAAATGTTGAGCTAATTCTCCTGACATGTGGTTTCTTTTGATGGGATCTTTGCAAATGTAGTCTAAATTTGAGTTTAATGCACTCAAAAATAAAACCCTTGCCATTTATCCAAAGAAAATGTGGGCTGATTGTTAGTTAAGCTTTTGTGTGGGGGTGAATGAGTCAGAACCTTCTAATATGCAAGCTTTTCTTAGGTGGTAAAAGGAAGATTCTTAGAGACATTTGTTAACTCTTTCAGGCTCATAAACATGTTCAAAAAGCTATGGTGTGAAAGCTGTGCTGATAAAGAAATTGAGACTCCTGGAATTCAGCCTGATTTTGTTCTCTTTACTCAGTGAGTTCCCATGTCAACCCATTATCCAAGCTTTGGGATGTGTACCAAAGAACAGAATTATGATTTGGAACAGAGAGCACGTGACACCTGCATGTAAGGCTGAATGTGCACTGCCCCAGACTCTCTGTGTGCAGTAGTTTCTCCCATAACAACTGAGACCGCTGACAGCAGCATTGTCACAAGTCCTGCGTGGACTGTCTTGTGGGTTCCAACAACAACACTAAGAATCACTATTCTCTAGGGTCTTACACAGCAAAGGTAACCAAAGCTCAGGAAGATTACGTCACTTGCCTATAGTCACGCTGCTAGGTAGAGCGAGAATTACAAGCCATATTTTCTGACTCTAAAGCCCATGCATGGATTTGGCCACAATGATCTACTACCACTTGTCAAAGCAGGAATTTGTATGTTTCGATCATGGTAAGGTTTGCAAATAGTGATTTCATGGAATTTTTTTTGTTTGTTTGTATTGGACAAGTTCTTGCCAGGTAACCCATGCCGCCTTCCAATCACAATCCTCCTATTTCAGATTTCCAAGGACCTATGCCAGCATGTCTAACTATGAATACCAATGTAGTTAATATGCCAACTTGGTTAGTGATAGCTATGATAATACAATAATAATCAACTTGATTTAATATCATGTTTAATTTTTTAATTTCATAGAGAAAATTTTTTTTTTCTTCTCAGACATAGCATTCCAATGAGTTAAATAATAATAATAACAATTAATAATAATAAAAATCAGCATGGTGGTGCATGCCTGTGATCCCAACACTTGGGAGATAGAGACAGGAAGATCTGAAGTTCAAAGTCATCCTCATTTAAGACCAATCTGGGCTACTAGGAACTAGTCTCAAAGGAACAAGGCAAAACAAACATTGATAACAATATAAGTGACCCTCCCTTCTTTCTTTGGGAAATGTGAGGAATTCTCTTGGAATAAAAGGTGACTATCAGCACTCATTGTGTTTTGGGGTGATACTGGGGGCTCAGACTTTGGTCTTCCTGCTTGCTGGACAATTGAGAACTCAGCTATCTGCTAGCTCTGTTCTGTATTTGAGACAGGGTCTCACTATGTAGCCCAGGTTTGCTTCAAACTCCCTGACCCCGCCCCAGCCCCTACAGTGCCGTGATAAGGGTGGCCAGGTGGCTCTACACCCCTGGTTTATCAGTATTGATTTGATTTCCAAATGCTCATTTTAAACTAATTTCAGTTCTATTGCTAGAGATAAGCCTGCTTCTCTTCCCACCCACCTATCCTGGGTCAGATCCTGGAGGGCGGGTGCTGGTCTGATGGGAAGCATTCAGCAGTTTTTTACCCTGGGCAAGTGGACTGGCCAGATTTTCTAAAACAAGCAAATTAAAGTACATGCAGCTAAAACAGAGGTGTATCGAGTTCAGCTGACTCTGACAGTCAATGGGCATTTGTTACACACCAGGCTCTGCTCTTGACTGTCACCTAGCTTCCATCTAACCGTCCCCTCCTCCACCTCTTAGGCCCAGGGCTAGCCTTATGGACATACAGACATCTCGTGTACTCTAAGACCCTTTACTAGGCTATACTGGTTTGGTCAGATGGGAGGGAGTAGTGCAAGGGCAGCTCTCAGTATCCACTGAGATGTAATGACAGGTTTCGCAATACGTTCTCTGAATTTCCTCCTGAGTCTCTGTGTTGATGATAACAGCAGCTGAGGATGGAGAGTCTGTCACTACTAGAGTCCACGCATTCTTGTGCTTGACATGTGACATATAAAAATAAGATTAAAGCAGGCCTGGTGGCTCACATCTATATATCCCAGCCCCCAGGAGGCTGGGGCGGGATGATTGTTGGGAGTTCAGAGCCAACCTGTGAAACACAGTGACACAGTCTGAGCCAGTGTGAGAGTATCATGAAAAAAAAAAATCAACACACACACACAGACACACACACAGACACATACACACAGAGACTCACACACACAGAGATACATACACACAGACACACACACAGAGACTCGCGCGCACACACACACACACACAAGTTTTTCAAAAAAGCAGAACCAAATCCCTTAAAACACAAAGCCTCTACCCATAAAGAGCGGGCTGGGCCTTGGAAAGGTTTACTTTGGAAACCTGCATTTGTATTTCTAGGTTATCCCCACAGAGGGCGCTCTCCCTTGTAGACCTGTTTCCAGTCCCCAAGTCGCGCTCTTCTAAGAACCACATGTTCCCAGCTGGGCTGAGCCTCTAGTCCTTTGCTCCTGGGAGTCCACCTACAACCAAAATGACTACGGAAGACCACCTGTCTCAGGTTGGCCTGGGCTACGTGGTAGTTTTAAGCTTGAATGACAGAGTGAGATCCTAACTCCAAGCACTGCGGAGGTGGAGGTGGGAGGATCAAGAGTCCAATGTTACCTTTAGCTATAGCCTGTTTGAGGCTGGCCTGGAACACAAGAGACTTATCTCACAACCAAACACAAGACACACACACACAGACACACACACACAGAGAGAGAGAGAGAGAGAGAGAGAGAGAGAGAGAGAGAGAGAGAGAGAGAGAGAAAGCTGGCCTGGAACGCAAGAGATTTATCTCACAACCAAACACAAGACAGAGAGGGAGAGAGAGAGGGAGAGGGAGAGGGAGAGGGAGAGGGAGAGGAGAGGGAGAGGGAGAGGGAGAGGGAGAGGGAGAGGGAGAGAGGAGAGGGAGAGGGAGAGGGAGAGGAGAGGGAGAGGGAGAGGGAGAGGAGAGGGGAGGGAGAGGGGAGAGGGAGAGGGAGAGGGAGAGGAGAGGGAGAGGGAGAGGGAGAGGGAGAGGGAGAGGGAGAGGGAGAGGGAGAGGGAGAGGGAGAGATGCCCAAACCCAAACATGCAGCACAGCATACTGATCCATAACCATTGCCAAGCCAGGCCCTACTGAGTTAGACTTCATGTCAGGTCACAGGGTGACAGGGTCAGTTTTCCCTTTTCCTCTGGAAGGCGGGTGTTCAATCCAGTTGCCTTGAAGTCCATTTCTTTCCTTTCCTTTCCTTTCCTTTCCTTTCCTTTCCTTTCCTTTCCTTTCCTTTCCTTTCCTTTCCTTTCCTTTCCTTTCCTTTCCTTTCCTTTCCTTTCCTTTCCTTTCCTTTCCTTTCCTTTTTTTTGAGTGTAGATACCAGTATGTGTGTGTGTGTGTGTGTGTGTGTGTGTGTGTGTGTGTGTGTAGAAGAGGGCACTGTGTGTATCTGTGGAGGCCCAAGGGTGGCTTAAGGAGTCATCCTGGATTGCTCTATCACCTTATTGTCTTGAGGTTTCTGTCACAGGCTCCGCCTTCCATTACGCCATCGTTATTTCTGCTTGCAGTTTTAGGAGGTATCTGGGACCTGAACTCAGGTCCTTCTGCTTTCAAAGCAAAGACTTTAACACTTGAGCCATCTCTCTAGCCCAAGTCCGTTTCTTTAAGTGAGAATTCCCCCGACCTTAAATTTAAAGTAAAGGGATACTTTTAAAGCACAGCTAACTTTGAATTTTCCATAGGAGTTACAAGTGTTTTCCTCCTTTTAATGAACTCTTGGGTGTGGCCATGTGCAAACTATTACTATTCTGCTGCAAGCTTTAGATGCTGCTCTTCCTTTGCCCAAATGGCGTTCATCCCTGGCAGACAAGCTACCATGAGGGGGCCCTGAGAATTTCTCCAGGCGCGGACCAGGCTGGATCCCACTTCCTGGCGGTCTGAGCACAGAGCTTCCAAGAGGGTACCACATTCTGGACATGGTGTTGCTTTCCTGCCTCCTCCCAGAGAGGCCTGGGGGGGCTGAGACTGTTTCCTTCCCATGTGGAACTGGGGTTTTGGCTGTGTGGGCTCATTAAGAAACCCACGTCACTTGTCACAGTGTAAAAAGGGTGTTTCAAATGTTCCTGGAAAACGTTCAGCTGGGCCGTGTCCATCCTGGGCTCTGCCTTCAGTTTCCCTGGCCCTTCCTTCCCCACATGTGGGGCGGGCTGCTTGGACGAAGGTAACAGACTGAATGGCTGTTTCCTAATCACTCAAGGGTTTCCAAGGCCGCGTTTCTGTTAGTGTGGCCAAGAAATAAGATTTATAATGACCTTCCAGAATGTAATATTCCTTTGCGGACAGGCTCCCACAGGCTCCTGGTAAAAAAATGCAAGCTATCCTAAAGCACAGACGCTCAGCGGCTAGAAGAGCAGAGGGAGAAAATCTTAGCCTTTGTTTCCAAATATTTATTTAAGATAGGATATTTTTCTAATAAAATATTATCAAAATTTAATTTTTCTGATTTATTAACTTATTTATTCTAAGTTTTTTTATCTTTTCTTTGTGTGTGTGTGTGGTATGTATGTATATATGGTGTATGTGGTATAAGTGTGTTATGTGGGAGGGGTATTATGAACATGAGTGTCTAGTTTAACACACCTTGGTTGGGCAGAGCTCTGACAATTTTCCTGGATCATTTGCCTTATTGCCTTGAGATTCAATCTCTCATTGACTTGGGGGCACACCTTTCTCAGGATGCACCTGTCTCTACCCTGACGATGGGGTAACGGCCTGTGCCGTCATGCCTGGCTCTTTGCCCGGGTGCTGGGGATTTGCACGCAGGATCTCGAGCCTGCAGGCATCCTTACTCACTGAGCTATCTGTTCAGCCTCCTTATTTTTCTTCATTGGCAAAAAAGTTTTTTTGATTGAAACAGGGTCTTGTGTAACACAGGTAAGCCTGTAACTTGCTATGTCGATGTGAAGTTAAGAAGATCTCCATCTTCTTGTTTCCTTTCTCCACTTCGCAACTGGACTGGTTTATGTAGTGCTTGGGGGTCAAAACCACATTTTTTTTTTTTTTTTTTTTGCACTCTTCTAAGCAAGCTGCATCCCCAGCCCCTGTGTTGTTTTATTTCTTTGGGACAGGGTTTCCCATTGCAGCCTAGGCGTTCCTTCTTTTAATGAACTCTTGGGTGTGGCCATGTGCAGACTGTTATATTTTGCTGCAAGCTTTAGATGCTGCTCTTCCTTTGCCCAAATGGCGTTCATCCCTGGCAGACAAGCTACCATGAGGGGGCCTCACGCAGCCCAGGTGGACTTGAAACCTACTCTTACCTCAAGTTGGCCTCCAACCCACCGCAGTCTTTCTGCTTGGGTCTCTTGAGTGCTGGGACTGCAAAATCAGAATTTTAGCCCTATAATGTCATTGCCGGGTGACTTGGGGCAGATTGCTTAACTTCTCTGAGCCCAGGTTTCCCATTCATTACATAATTATATCTGGCCTGCCTGGAAAGCTTTGAGAGTTCCATGTGGATAACTGACAGGTGTCGGGATGGCTGGAGCCAGGAGCTGCCAGAGGAAACCCTGTCCTGTTGTACTGTTCCTCGAGGCCTGTTCAGGCCATTTGAGGAACGCATTCGAGATTCCCCAGCAAGTCAGCTGTCCCCGACCACCTAGGACCCACGGTTTGGGCTACTCAGTTTCCTTGCTGCTGGAAAGTTCACAGGGACACAAGATTCATCGCTAAGAACCGTTCTGGCCTGTTCCCAGCACTCAGGGGGCTGAAGCAGGGGGATCGTGTGAGCGTGAAGCCAACTTGGGCTACAGTACGTAACAAGACCTTGTCTCAATAATAATAAAAAAAAACTAAAGCAAAAATTATGGCAAGAGAGCAGAAGGAAAAACAGGTCCAGAAAAGAAGGGGGGATGGGGCTGGAAGGCACTACGACATCTAATGCCCATGATAACAGATTTGTTCTTTTTTTTTTTTTTTTAATGGGGGAAGGGAAGAGAAATGACAGGTAGCCAGGTAGCCCAGGCTGGTCTTCTGGTCTTGAATTTTTTTCTCTCTTTCTCTCCACTCCCCCCCCCCCAGTACTGAGGATTGAACCTAGGACAGATACTATGTATGTAAGGTGAACAACCTACCACTAAGTCCCAACTTGAGTTTGTAATCCTCCTGCCTCAGACTCCCAAATGCTAGAGTTCTCAGTACCCATCACCAGGCTGGCACTAGTCTTCTCTGGCATGGGCAGTAATCCCTCCACAAAGGCAGAGAGTCCCACAACCCAAATACCTCCTAAAGGGCCTACTACTTTCAGCCCTGTTCTGATGGCTGTTGTCTTTCAACGTGAGCTTCTCCTGGGAAGCCGCATCCCGACCCCTACAGAGAGGCATCAACAGCGACGCTTTGCAGCCTTTAACGGGCAAAAGCTCTCCCTGGGGAACAGATGGGGAGGAAAAAAAACCTGTGTCATTTCAGACAAGTGGACTATTTTAGTTTCATATTCTGTTATTTTAATGAATCTCTGACCCAAACAATTCAGGGGAACAAGGGGATTTTTGTTCCAGTTTATGATTTCAGGCTACAGTTCAAGATGACAACGAGAAGTCGCGCCAGCCTCGGGAGCAGAGGAGATAGTCATACCACAGCCTGCAGCAAAATCAGAGGTGCGTGGACAAGTGCTGCTTATTAGTTTGCCAGAAACAAGCAAAAAGCAACAGTAGCGACCACCACAAACCCCTGCTACAGTGCTCTTCATCTTACCCACCTGTGCACAGAACAGTCCCCCCCATTATGGGCTGGGTCTTCCCGCATCAATCATGCAATTAAGACAGCCTGCTGTGGGCTTGTCAGAGGCTTCCCCTAAGCAAGGAATCCTCACAGCCGTTCCCATGGCCTATCTCTGACATGTCAACTTGACAGATGAAACGAATCGTCACGTGGACTTTTGGAAGACAGTTTGCCGGGTCTGCCAGAGGCAGTCAAAGGGAATGGGAGCAGGGCAGTGGTGGGACCATGTTTTTTGGGGAAAGATATAGTTTGTATGTGGTTGCAGCTGTCACAGTCCACAGAGCCTTGGACTTGCTCTTCTAAAGCAACCTGGACAAAGGCCGGTGGCATGCAAAGTGCCAGGTGACACTTAGCAGGAAGGGGCACGAGGCTGCAGAGGGCAGAGGGTGTTTGAGAAGAGATTACCTGAACCTCCTCAGGGCTTTTATGTCATCTGTAAAATGGAACAATGATAATTACCTGACCATCTGTTTTAGGAATAGGAATAGGAATAACACCAATAAGGCACATAAAGCATCTGTATAAAGGAGAGTGTCATACTTGCTGCTTGCTACTGCTTCACATGGTCTTTCAGGCAAAGCCATTTTTTTATGTGAAGTCACTCTTATTTGATTTAAGTCTTTTGAATGTCTTCATTCAGTGTCTCTCTATTTTTGCTTTATTATTGTATGACGGAGGTGGAGGGCAGAGGATACCTTTTCAGTATGTTTTCTCCTTTCACTTTTATGTGGCTTCCAGGGATTGAGTTCACATCATTAGACTTGCAGGGCAAATGTCTTAACTTGCTAAAGCATTTCACCAGCCCAGTTTTGTCTTTCTGTAGGAACTGAGAGCCCCTTGAGGGTACTGTATGTCTCTGTGGAGAACCAAGGGTGACTTCGGGAATCATCCTGGATTGTTTCTACCTCCTTTTTACTTCACTCTGGGGTTTCCCAGGCTCTGCCCACCAAGGCTGTAAGTGCAGGCCTCTATCTTTCCCACCTAGTATTTTTTTGTGTGGGACCTGGGATATGAACTCAGGACCTTCTGCTTGTGAGGCAGAGTCCTAACCACTGAGCCATCTCTCCAGCCAAGGGAGTACTCACTCTTCTAGGTTTTTATTTCCACCTTGGGGCAGAAGTCAATGAATTGAACAAATCAATGCAGGCTTAGAAACCACAAAGTCCAGTGCATGGGCACAAACTCATGCAGTGGAGTTGGGGGGCCAGAGGCAGGAAGATTAAGGATTGGAGGTCAGTCTGGACTTCAGAAATAAAGAGCTGGGCATGGTGGTGCATGTGAAACAGGAAGGAGGAGGATCACGAAGCAGAGCCAACCTTGGATTTTATAAGACACCCATCTCCATACACACGCATGCCTGTGCAAGAGAAAAAAAAGAAAGAAAGGAGGAGGAAGGGAAAGCTATATAGAAACAAAGAGAATGATAATCTGAAAGTCTGAGATCAGAGTCAAATTCTGTGAGCCTGTTATTTTTGCTAGAAATTTATTCTCAGATCTCTGTTGGGTTCTTGGCTGACATACATTTGCTGGGGTTGACTGGATTATTTAATTGCTGTTTTCTGTCTCTAACTGCGGTGATTATGACTCAAGTAGTGGATGTGTCTCAGGCTCTATATAAATAACAATTATTTTAATTACAGTTTGACCTGCATGATATATGCTAACAGCATCACTGGCTGCATTTGTGTACGTGTTCTCTTGAGGGTGACAGAGATATTTCTGTTCGTGACAGGGCAAAGGAATCTCCCCTCAGTGCATGTGGTAATTTTGAAATTATAGCATGGAGACGCATGATACCATGATAATTGTTGCAATTTTGCAGGAAAGAAATGGCTTGAAAATAGTATATGATCAAAGTGTATTGTATTTAGATAACAAAATTTTAATTTTTTGAAGGGTGTTATTTTTAGTGCTAGAAAGAATAGAGGGCTTTTTTCATATTTCCTATAAGAGTGTGAAAGAAATTGATAGATTTAAATGAGTTTAGGTAACGTACATAACTAAGTGCCTATAAAAAGTATTTAATTAGCACTAGATATCATGTGGCTGTTGCTTATATCTAAGTAAGCATTTGGTGGACCATGTGCTCTAAGCAGTTTTTAGTGTGTCTTTGTTTTTAAGTAATTTATCATTTGAGACAGAGTTTTGCATAGCCTAAACTGGCCTTGCACTTAATATACAGCCAATGATGACCCTGAACCCTCGATTCTCCTGTATCCACCTCCCAAATGCTGACATTGAAGGTGTGTCATGCTAGCTCTGAAGGACTAAACCATTTTTAAATGACCCCCAAGAGTGCCCATATGGAATCTTGTAGACCCTTATGAACTCAATATACTTTTTTTTTTTTTTTTTAATGGGAGAGCTATGCTAGACACTGGAAGAGACAGAGAATGGTTAGGACCTGTTTTGGTATCACGTTACTACAGCAAAATGCTTGACTCAAAGAACTCAGTGGAAGAAGGGGCTTATTGACTCATGATTCCAACTCATAGCCCATCATGGCAGAGAAATCACAGCAGTAGGAGCCAAGGGAACTCTGCAATATCATATACACAACAAAAGTAAAGAGTGTTAGATGAATGCATACATACTTGCTTGTTTACCTATATTCAGTTAGCTTTCTCGGTCTTTTCACAGTCCAGACAATCTGCCTAGGAAATGCTCGCACCCACAATGGTCTTCCAGTGTTAATCCCAGCAACCAAGGCAGTCTCTTACAGAAATGCCCAGGGGTCAGCCTTCATCTAGAGAAACCCTGTTGGGGGAGGGTCTGCCTCCTGCCTCCTAGGAGTCAGGTTCAGTTAATACAGGGCCCAAGGACAGATGGCGCAGCAGAGCACGAAAGTGCCTGCTCTTAAGGACTCTAGAGTCAAGTTGTCAAAGGACAGAATTCTAACAACTTACAGCTGGTAACTCAGGTCAAGGCATTGCTGCACAAACTTGCTCTCACAGTTTGCCTGTAGGTTGCTGATAAATTCACAACATTGGCTTATGAAAACAAGGGATTTTATTCTGACTGATGGTTGTCCAGTTACATTTCCTAGTCCAGCTTGCCTTGTTAGAGATCACACCAACCCCAGGGGCTGAGGGAATGGTCACACAGGATGGCCGAGAGAGGCAAACCGCACTTGCCAGACAACATATCTCTCCAAGTATGACAAAGAATGTCAACTCCCACTCCCTCTGTGTTACCCACCTGCCCAAGGAAAAGTCCAGCCCACCATGGGCTGAGTCTTCTCTCATCAATGAGTCAATCTCTTACACACTTTCTGAGGGTTTAACTCAACTATTAATTATTTATAAATGTGGCCAGAATTGGAGCCTTCAATTGCCAAGATGACACCTGTAGCTAATTATCAAACCTGGAGACCTCAGTTCGACTCCCCCCCCCAGCCCACGTTACAGGAGACAACCTACTTCTGAAAATTGTCCTCTGTCTTCTGTATGTGCGTGAGTGCACACATGTGCACACACACGTACACATTAAAAATGTTTGAGCCAGGGGGCTGGAGAGGTGGCTCAGGGGTTAAGCCTCCGCCTTGCAGGCCGAAGGTCCCGAGTTCGGATCCCAGATCCCACATATAGACGCCAGGCGGAAGCAGGGGCGGCCTGCGCTTCTGGTCCTGGTAGGGTGGAGCCTGTGAATCCCGGGGCAGAAGGAGGTGGAGGCGTCCATGGTGGTTCCCGAATTCGTCTGTGGTTCTACATATGCACACACACACATACACACTTACACATGCACAATTGAATAAAAAAAAAAAAATGTTTGAGCCAGGATCTCATACAGTTCAGGATAGCTCTGAACTCAGGTCTTTGGGCTTGGCAGCCAGCCCCTTTACCCACTGGGCCATTTCACCAACCCTCCTTAATTAAATATTTTTTAAAAGAAAATAATTACCTGTGATTTGAAACACAAGCTGCCCTGCCGAGAGAGGCACATTTCTACAGTGCTAAGGTCTGTTGAACATGTGACTCACATTTTGAAACATACTTTTGTGGCTAAATCAGGAGAATTCCTGGAGCCAGAGAAAATCGCTTTAAAGGCATGCACGGTGCAGACAAACACTCCCCAGCTCCTGAAAGTGAAGGCTGCATTTGAACTGAAAGCCACCATAAATCCTGCTCTTTCCCATTCAGCACTCCTCGATGCTCCACTTCACTCTCTCACAAGCAAACATGGCTTGCTGGCCCAGTAGGCAACAGCTAGCTGCCTTTACCAGACAGGGGCTGCTGGAGGGGCTAGAGGAGCTGAAATCACGCTCCCAAAGAGAGGCATAATTACCAAATTGCCTGTGATGAGGCGCTCCAGAATAAAGTCAACGTCGATCCAAAGAGATTTCTTGTCAAAAGAGAATAGAACTTAGTTCCTGAGACAGGTTTAGAAATTGTAGGAAGTTATTATTATTACTATTATATTTAGGAGCCAGGGTGTCCCTGTGAGTCTGGTTGCAATCTTTGTGCCTTTAGTGTCCTGTGTGCTAGGATTACAGGTGTTTTATACCATGTCCAACTGGAAAAATGAATTTTCTCAAAAAGTCAAATAGCTCTTCACTTCCCTGGGAAATCGGTAATATCACCCGGGAAGAAGGCTGTTTTCTTCCACTGGTCTCCACAGAACAAATTATTTCTAGGGAGCTGTTTGGGCCTTACACAGCAGCAGGCTCAGATTCTACAGCCAATAGCCTCAAGGGAAGAAAGATGTTTTAGTTATTCTAGCATTTCAATCAATGGGGACAGGATTTTGTAACGGGAAGAGTAGTGTCCGTGGGGAAGACTTCAGAGAATACATTCGTTGTCTCCTGTGGATTGGCAGCAGACAGGAGGGAATGGAGGAGGAGTCTGGAGATGGTTGGGACTTTATCTCGAGTGACAGGAGCTTTCTAGCACCACATGGGTGCCTTGGTGTGGGACAGAAGAGAGACTGGTCTGAAGAGTTCACTAACGGACAGAAGGGAGAGAAGAACAAAGCAAACTTGTAATGTGGGGCTTGGGCATTGCTGGAGAGGAGAAAGCCAAGAGAGAAATTAAGTTTGAAGGACATGTTGTGACTCAAGACTTCCTGCTGGTGAAGGCTGAGCGGAGATGGAAAAAATGAAAATCTCTCTGACCTTAACCAGAGCTTCGCCATCCCCCAGTGAGTTCCCTGGGAGAAAAAGGGTATGTCCACATTCGAACAGACAATTCTTTCCAGAATCCATGGTCTCTCCTCCATCTTTCTCTCCCTCTTAGCTTTGGAATGAACAAGTGAACACCCTGCCTTCCCTACCCGCCATTGGCAGCAAAGCTACACTCACTCGCCTTTTTTCTCTGCCAAGAAACTAGAAAATCCCCTCCCCCTCTTTATCTTTGGTCACCGGTGTTGCAAAGGAGATTCCCCCTCACCCTAAGTGATAGAGTGGGTGGAGGGATCAAAAACACCAACCAGAGAATCTGAAAAGGTTGGAAAAGTAAGAGTGTGTTACTTATGATACAAGCATGATAGGAAAGGCTATGGATGTAGCTAGGTTGGTAGATTACTAGCAACCCAAGCATGCAAGGTCTGAGTTTTATTCTGGCTCCCATACATCTAGGTGTGCTGGTGAACTCCTGTGATAGTGGGTTTGAGGCCAGTCTCATAAACAGAGAGAAACAGAGAGAAAGAGAGAAATAAGAAGGAAAAGGAGGAGAGGGGGAGGAGAAGGAAGAAGAAGGAGGAGGAAAAGGGGAAGGAAGAGAAGCAGACATTGTTTTGGGCTAAGTCCTTGGACAGACCAGCAAAATTCATCACAGAGATCACAGTGAAGTTTCTAGTCATGAAGGTGAAACTGATCTGTAGAGGTGACTTTCTGAGAACTCAGGTTTAGAGATAACATTTCTAATTGAGACATTTGAATATGTGGCCTTTGGCTTTGATCCTCACACAAAGGAAGGGACTTGCAATCATAGCCCCAAGTAACTCATCAGGTAACTAACTGGGTGTGCTCCCGCAGCCCTTATCTTAAAGGAAAGTGACTTTAAAATCCTCTAACTTTTCGTTTGGTTTGTTTTTGATTTCTGCTTTCTCCAAGCCTTCCTCTCTCTTTAAAACCAACTTCCTTGCTATGACTACCAGAAAACTTACTTTGTTTTCCCAACAGAGTGTTGCTGGACTCTTCAGCGGAAAGTAAAGCCAATTAAACCACGCTATTTAGTGTGATTTTCCATTTGACAGGTGTTTCTCAGAGGTCTGGGTTCTAACCCCAAACAACTCGACACGGAGAGTTATTCCAGAGCTGCAGAGCCCGGCTAGAGAGAGCTCTGTGACCGCCCATGCAGACTCTGACCACAATTCTAGAACTAGCTTGAGTTTCCAATCACAAGGTGGGTCACCTGCGCACACGGGCAATAGTGTGGCTGGATCTGGCTCTAGAGGGAACCCTAGCAGTATGGGGGGGGGGGGGAGAAAGAGAGGCTTGGAACCTAGCATGGAGCAAAGCAGTTGGGAGGCTGACACCACATCAAAAGATGCAGAGATCTGAAATAGGAAAGCCTCCTTGGCAAGGGCTGCAAGTCAGCGGAGGGAGGGGCCAGACGGAGCGTGTGGCCTAGGTTTCCCCTCTCCAACTCTGCACATGAGTCCCTCCCAGCCTCCACCCCTCTTTGAGTATTTCCCCCCTGGCCTGCCCTGATCAATCCTTGCTCTTCAAGACTTGCTAAACTCTTCCCCAAGCTCTCTGTGAGTGAAGCTCCTTGACTTCGCGCCTCCCGGGCTCGGTGTCTGTATCTCTCCTGGTTGCACCCACGCACGCACCTAGGCAGAGGCTGGCACGTGCACGTGACTGCTGGAAGCTGGCGGTGGTTAGAGGGCATCGCTCCTCTCTCCCCGCAGCCCTGCGGGATGACGCCGACACGATCTCACCCTCCAGCGGCAACCTCAGGCTTGCTGAAGACGAGACGGGAACCGTGGTCGCTTCTAAGGGTGACCGCGGCGGCTTAGGCAGGGCGAAACTGCGACCTAACTCCTCTCCAGAACATTCGGGGAGCCTCTTGGCTAGGTTTCAGGCGCGGATTGTGGGTGCGCGCTGGGTGGATGGAGACGCTCAGCTGGCCTCGCGCGCCCTCTGGTGGTCGGAGAGCCGCAGCCCCGCCTGGCCGGACCTCGTCCCTCCCCCCACCACGTGGAGGAACGTGCTTTAACTTTCTAACCCTCGGCTGTGCAATGAAGTCAGTTTATAAGTACAGGGCAATAAAACAATTACCCAAATACACACAATGAGAAACTCTGAACATCTTGTGAGTTCTTTGAAAGGCCTTTGGTATCTTTGCGGGGCGTAAGTACACAGCGGATGAATGAGACCACATCCTAATCAGAGGCAGCCTTCTCCATCATTGTCAGCCTGTGACACATTAGCTGGCGAAGCTGGACGCCGGCACGCACGCAGACCTCTTATCTTCCCCGGATAACCCCACCCCCAGGATGACGGCAAAGTCTCAGGTTTGGGGGCTGTGACTTGTTTGAAAGCTGCATTACCTTCAGATTCCACATAGTCAGATAATCCCTGGTTAACAGTGCTTCAGGGCACTGAAGTGCAGATGGCTTTGCCGTCTTCGTACTGCCACAAATACACACTTCCTAAGGGACGCATGGGACTTGAATAACTTAAAAAGAAGAGCATACATCGCTTTTTTTTTTGTTTGTTTGTCTTTGTTTTGTTTTGTTTTGTGACGCTGGGAATCATATTTAGGGCCTTCCTCAAGGTCAGTATCTTACCACTAGCTGCCCTTCAGGCCCAAACTGAATTACAAGAAGCTCTAAATATCACCTCAGGGAAAATCTTCCCCAAAGAAGATTTTTCTCAAGTGCCAAATCAGTTCAGACTGTCCCAGGTGGCATGGCACCGGGGCCAGGCGACCACAGATCACCCGTGACACCTGCTATTTAACCAAGGCCTGGTTTGTTTTCTCCTAGAAGCTAAGCTTCACCGGGCAGTTGTTTGTCCATGACAACAACCTAGAGTCTAGCATAGTTCTCAATACAGGCACAGGAAGTGTAAAATAAACATTTGTCAATTCCTACAGCCCAGTGGGTTGAATGCTGAAGAGGCAGGCCCAAGAGAGCCCCGATTTCTGTTCTTATCTGGAGGCTCTAAGGGAAGCCATCACTCAAATATGGAGCAGGGAAAATGGAGATTTACAGACTCAAGGGAGGCGGTGGATTGAGGCTGAGAGGCACCCACATGGTCCCAGTGCCTGTGCAGTCTCCTCCCTGCCCAGAGAGAGGAGACCCAGAGTTCTGTTCTGCTCCCGAGGGAAGTGCAGACCAGCTCTTCTGGCTGTGTGGGGCTGTATTTCTTTTCAAAGGACCTAGTTCTGTGGATGGTCTGTAAGGCAGATTGGTTCATTACCTCACAGTGTGTTACAAATTTACTCTCAGATAATGGACTAGCACTAAAAGTTAATATTGGGTGTGGTGATGCTGGCCTGTAACCATCGTACTGAGAAAGCAGAAGGATAGCCAATTTTACACTGTCTCAAAAACAAAGAAACAAACAAACAAACAGCAATACAACAGATAAAAGTTAAAATGCAGGTTTTTTTGAGTTTCCAGAGAAGAGGCAACCTTTAGAAATGGCCAAAGTATGCAGAGTGAACTCAATAAAGTAAGGGTTGCGGGTGTGATTCAAGATGGGGTGTGATATCATGGCAGAAGGAAGTCCGGAACCCAGCACTGAGGGGAAAAAAACAACCTAGAAATGCTTGATCCTGGAGCACATCTGTAGCCCCAGCTGCTACTGCTCCTCCAGCCTCAGTCTCTGCGTGGGTTTGTGCTTTTGAGCATCAGGGAAGTGAGACAGTTGCTGGAGGTCAGGAGCCAATGTAGCAGCAGGCTCACTCTCAGAGACGAAGAAGATACCGGAGTGCCTCCCCTCCTCATAGGATGAAGAGACAATTGTGTACTTTTTTGTGTCTTTTCAACTCTCCTTTGGTGTCACCTTTTATCCAAAGATAAATGAAGTGGGGATCACGGTGATGTATATCTAAGATCCCAGAACTTAGGAGGCTGAAAAAGGAAGAAGGCTCAGAAACTGGATTCCAGCATGAAGCAAAAGCCTTCAAAAAAACAAAATTTAAAAAGGACAGTATGGGCCGATGAGATGGCTCAGCAGGTAAAAGTGCTCTCAAGCTTGATGACCCCCATTTGATCTCTGGCACAAGGTGGAAGGAGACAACCATCTCCCACAAATTGTCCCCAGGGTTTCTGAATAAATAAAAATTTTTTTAAAGGAAGAAAGGCGAGTTGAACAAGCAATATGGTAAGCTTAACAGTGTGATCTTCCTTCCATGGGACAGTGTAACACATACAGTCAAGAAAACAGGCAGCCTCGGCTTGATGAGGATGGTAGGCAGGTCTGTTTCAGCTGCTCTAACCCTATTTTCTTTCTTTCTTTCTTTCTTTCTTTCTTTCTTTCTTTCTTTCTTTCTTTCTTTCTTTCTTTCTTTCTTTCTTTAAATTTTTTTTATTATTTATTCAACCATGCGCATGTGCGTGTGTATGTGCCCGCGCGCGCGCGCGCGCGCGCGTGTGTGTGTGTGTGTGTGTGTGTGTCTGTGTATGTGTAGAACCACGGACGAATTCGCGAACCACCATGGATGCCTCCACCTCCTTCTGCCCCGGGATTCACAGGCTCCGCCCTACCAGGACCACAAGCGCAGGCCACCCCTGCTTCTGCCTGGCGTCTATACGTGGGATCTGGGATCCGAACTCAGGACCTTCCGCCTGCAAGGCGGAGGCTTAACCCCTGAGCCACCTCTCCAGTCTCTCTCTCTCTTTCTTTCTTTCTTTCTTTCTTTCTTTCTTTCTTTCTTTCTTTCTTTCTTTCTTTCTTTCTTTCTTTCTTTCTTTCTTTCTTTCTTTCTTTCTTTCTTTCTTTCTTTCTTTCTTTCTTTCTTTCTTTCTTTCTTTCTTTCTTTCTTTCTTTCTTTCTTTCTTTCATGAGGCAGGCTGTATCTGTGGTTAGAGTGAATAAACCCCTTCTGATTTTATTAGGATCAAGTTTGGCTAAGCAGAACAGTTCAGAATAAGTGTCTTAGTGAGGTAGCATTTTATTTCTGCCATGTTTTCAATATAGGAGATAGTTAGATTTGGGTTTGAGGGACCTTCTGCTTTATTGTACCCTGGAAGAGGGAATCTCACTGTGCCACAGGCACACACACACCTGCTTTCCATCAGTAAAGTGATCTGGCTAAGTAAAAATGTCCTTCACCCATAACTTTTACATCTTATTGGCCAGAATTCTTCTTCAAAACTCCATTTTACCATAAGACAGAAAAGGAAGATTTTTGTCCCATCAAGGATACAAAACATAGATGACCAAACAAAAAGAAGGATGTTATTGGGAGGAGGAGAGGAAATATGCCACTTTTGCCTCTAGAATTGGGCATTTGCTCTTTTGATCCTGAAAGGGAGCCCTGTCAGTCTCTCCAGTGAGTGGGGTGGTTGGAGAAGGACAGAAGGCATGGACAGAGATCATCCTATTTGAGTGAATCAGTGGTCTGAAATAAAAATATGGATGTCCTCCTGGATGCTAAGAATAAGCATGAAGGAAAAGGTAACCTTGCTTTTTGGTCATAGGACTAAAGCTGGCATGTTTAGTGGACTTTCCATGATTACCCAGAAGTACAGAGCTATGGGAGAAGTCTGACCAGAGTTTTTTATCATGCTGGATTTGGATAGGAGTACAGATGCTTTCACATTCAAACAGCTCCCATTGTGTGGATTCAGAGAGAGAGATGCAGGAGATAAAGTTCTTTTATAGTATCTCCTTTGGAAAATGCTGGCATTACAGAAAATTCTGACTGGGGATTTTCTTCTTTAGTGAGACACTTCCTCTGTCTCCCCCCCCCCAACAGACACCTGTCCTTTTGGACTTTGCCCTTAGTCTAACCTGTTGCTAGCACTTTGAAACAGAATGTTCTGGAGGAAGAGTCATGAGACTCAGAAAATAAATCGCTCCTAAGTCTTAGGAAGATCCTGAAACTAACAAAATTGGGGAGGGGGAGGTGTCCCTTCCCCAAGCCAAGGAAAGCAGTGAATTACTGCTGGGGGAAGAGAGTCCCCGTTCAGCCAGCAGTCTGGAGGAGAGACTCTGACTTCTGAACTGATAGTGTTACAGAGCTCCAGGGATGCCTCTTTTGTGGGTGTTGCCCATATTGGGGGTAGCCCTTTCCATGAAGTAGCTGCCTTAGACTGAGCTCTGCTCCTGTAAGGAACCCCAATAAAGTAATCAGCAACATTGGGAATTGAACCTAGGGTGCCATGAATACAAGATAAGTTGTTTTTGTTTTTGAGGTAGGGTCTCATGTAACCCAAACTGGTCTCAAACTTATGAGCAGACACTGGCCTCAGACTTTGGAATAGTCCTCAGCCTTCTGAGAACTGGAAGTGCAGGCAGGTACCAATGCTCCAGATTCTTATCAGAGTTCTGGAGACCTCCAAGATCTGGTCTCCTTACTCATTAGCATCTGGACTGATAAGAGTTCTAGCTTTCCCTGCTTCTGCTAAGCCCGTGCTCTTGAGATTCTTCCCTAAGCGCTTTCTTACTCCTTTAGGCGCCCAGAGAACAGGACTCTTTCTATTTAAAGTGCTCCTCAACCACCCATTTTGATTTCAACACTTTATACTAGGACATCGTTCCGGCATTGCTTACAATACATGTAACAACTGTAACTGCTCCAATTGCCCTCAGAAGGCAGGAGCTGTATCCTTACCATTTGGCACAGAGCCTTGGGCATCTGAGGCTTGGAAGAAATCTATTGTACTAGTCTATAGTACACGTATCTGAATACCAGCCACATTATTTACTTTGGATATTTCTTCATCTCCGAGGCACTTCTGTGGGACATGCAGGGCTACCCTCGTGAGCCAAGAGCTCAGGTTCTTGTGATTTTTCCTTCCACTTCACGTGGTCTCTCTGCCCAAGCCAAGACCAAACAAACGCCCCCCCCTCCAAAAAAAAAAAAACACACACAACAACAACTCTTACAGGACTAGGCTACACCCCTGAGACTACCAGAGGCCCTTTCTCTGATCTGAGAGGCTGACCTAAGTAGAGCCAGCTCTCTTTCCCCTCCCAATCCACAGCTGCGCTCAGGAAAGCAGGGTGGCTGAGGCCCCTAATAAACAGCAGACCTCCCAACCTCCTCCTTCCCTCCCCCATCTCTCACATGGCTTTTCAAATTAAAAGTAACTAAAGCCAAGGGGCTCAGGAGAGGCAGAGACAAGGGAGAAGGGGACCAGAGAGGATGTCTGCAGAAGAAAGGGGGATCCGAAAGTCAGATTCAGTCCGGCCAGTCCAGCTACATGGGCCCCCCTCCCCGAGGGCTGGGTGGCACAGTGGCACACCTCGGCCAGGGTACTTAGGACCAGACACTGACTGTTGTGTTAGAAGCCTTTGAGAGAGTTCTGGAGCCATGGGCCCAGGGAACTGAGAGAGAGAGAGAGAGAGAGAGAGAGAGAGAGAGAGAGAGAGAGAGAGAGAATCTGCCCCAAATAACCCTGAAGACAGTGCCACCGAGAAGAGGTGGCGAGGAACCGTGGAGGAAGCGCACTACCTCCAAGTCACGTAGGTCACTTGGCCCGTTCAGGATTTTTCAAGATTAGGCGACTCTGGGTTTGGGAGGTGTCTCGCTGCCTGTGCGCCTCCAGCCCTCCTGGCCCGAGGAGGCGGCTCCGCCAGATTCAGCCAGGAGTTAAAGGTTGGTAGGAGAAGAAGCAGTCAGAGACGTTTTCTTTTGCCAAAGACCAAAGGGTCTTTTAGTTTCAACCCAAATCAGAAATACCTCCCCATTTGTCCTGCCCATTAACTTTATTTGAAAGACAGTCACAAGTTTGTTTGAATGTGATTTTTCCGGTTGATGGCTTGGACTCTTCGAATCTTCGGCATCTTCCGCGCAAGGACCTTAGGAGTTTTCCGCAGAAGGTAGCCTGGGGGGGGGCGGAACTGGGGGGGTCTGAAGGACTTGTAAAGTCTTGGTGCGGGACACGCCCACAAAAGCCGGCCGCAGGGCGTGAAGAATCGCGGCCACTCTAGTCTTGGGGTGCAGGGCGGGGCGGGTATCGCTCCCATACGGTGACCATTGGTGTGGTTGTCCAAAGTTCACAGGACTTGTCAGCAATTGCATCTCTTTATACCCATGCACCCAATTTCTGGTCTCCCGATTGCCTTGAGAGCCCTAAGCCAGAACGGGCTCCGTCATCGACCCCATTTATTTCCCCAAACTTCCCGGCTCTGCCCAACTAGGGGCTCGGCCCCCCTCCCGCTTGGGTCTCAGTGGACTGGGTTTCAGATTTTTTGAGAGAAGATCCTCATTCTCCCGCCTCCCCACGCCGAAAAAGACCTAAAAGGTTGACAACCGCCATCCCCGTGAAGGTTGATCTTCGACCCAGCAGCCAGGGTGCGCGAAGGCCACTCAGTCCTTCAGGGTCTCAGAAAGGCGGGTTCCCCGCAAGGGTCTGAGACCGAGGCTCCGTGAAACCACCTCGTAACCGGCCTCATCCAGTCGGCTCCTGCAGTGGCGTCAGAACCCGGGTCGTCGAGGAAGCAGTCTGGAAGGATTTTGGAGCATCACGGCCAGAGCTGGGCTCGCCCCCTCCTCCTGACACCCGGGACTGAGTGACAGGCGCTGAGCCGACCTCCCCGCAGCCCGGACCGTGGAGGGTGGAAAACGCGATTCAAACCCGCCTATGAGCAGTGGGAAGGGCGGGGGCAGGACCGGGTTTAAGAAACTAAACGCCTAGGTTCGCGGGCCTCCAGCCTCGGGATTGCTCCGGCCCACTGCGTTTATTTTGCTTTTGCAGCAGAGGCCGACGCTGACCTCTTCATCTCTGGGTCCAGACTCAGCGAAAAATCTCCCCCCAACCATTTGCTTGCCTGCTCCACCCCCCACCGGGGGACTATCCCCGGAATCAGCTCCCCAGGCCTTTAAACCTCGGGGAATGTCACACATGGAAACCTTTAGCAAATGTTTGTTAATGATCATAACAAAGGCATCATTCAAATTAGGCAGGTAATTACTACCAGAAGGACAACTGGATGTTTGCTGCTCATCCATTTCTGGGCTTTAAACTCCTGAGGAGTCGCTACTCCCGGACACCCCCGCAGGCCCTCTTTTCGGGCCCCTTTAAACAGCTCAGAAACGAACTGTGAAGTTACCATTTGTGGGCGGGGAACGCTGGGGCGCAGCGGGCGAGAGACCTAGGCGGAGGGGAGGGAAGGGCGGGGAGACAAGGCGGGCAGGGTTGCTGTCGCTGGGCTAGCCCTCTTGCGGAGGATCCCTCCCTCGACTTCTGCTCTCTGGGGTACCTGCTATAAAACCCAGACTTCAACATACCTTCAGTAATAGCACCAGAGCCAGTCCCCACTTGGCTTTTATTGTGCACACTTGATTGGGGGCGGGGGACTGCGAGTCCTTAGTTTTCTGTTCATTATCTACAAACATTACGGTATCCTGCTAGCATTCCGAACAAGGGGCCGTTCATATATTCGCCCTCAATGATTTCCTGAAGGAACATGTGGAAGCAATAGAGAGCGGGGCGATCGCTCGAGCTGAAGATGCATGAATCGCAGGCGAGCCGAAGGGCCGAGAACTGTGGCTCCCACCCAGGGGCTCTGTCCCAAGCCCAACACCCCAGGGTTCCGACCCGGTTAGGCACAGCACCGCACCCTTTGGGGCAGCTTCTCCGTGACCTTCCTGGCCACCTTCTAGAGAAAGGAGAAGGTGACAGTTATCTGACGATGTACCATTGCTCACCTGGACACTAGGGAGGAGAAAGAGGAAGACGAGGAATAGGAGGAGGAGGAGAAAAAGGAAGAGGAGGAGAGGGACAACTCTTTGGAGGAGGAGGATGAAGAGTAGGAGAAAAAGGAAAAGGAGGAGAAGGAGGCGGAGAAGGAGGAGGAGGAGGAAAAGGAGGACTAAGAGGAGGAGGACTAAGAGGAGGAGGAGGACTAGGAGGAGGAGGCGGAGAAGGAGGAGGAGGAGGAAAAGGAGGACTAAGAGGAGGAGGATTAAGAGGAGGAGGAGGACTAGGACGAGGAGGAGGCGGAGAAGGAGGAGTAAGAGGAGGAAAAGGAGGACTAAGAGGAGGAGGAGGAGGAGGAGGAGGAGGAGGAGGAGGAGGAGGAAGAGGAGGAGGAGGAGGTGGAGGAGGAGGAGGAGTTTGGATGACTCTTTACCCCAACAGAACTCAGAACGGCAGCGCGAAAGGCGAAGGCGCTCCCCTCCCCCGCCCGCGCGGAGAAACCCAGTTTCACTCGGACCTGGTTTCTGGAGTGTTAGCGCCCCCTTTCCTTCATCAGCAAGATAGCTGTCTCCCTACTGTAGTAGTTGTCTTGAGTTTCAGACTTGTGGCTCAACCAACTCTCTACTCGTAGGGCTTTCGTGGGGTCCTTTCCACTCGGCGGGGTGGAAACTTAGGGAGGGTCAAAATGCAGCGATCTTCGGGATTCAGCGGTAGCTCACGCCTAGACGAAAGACAAATGGGGAGCTGAGCTTATTCGTATGGAGATAGATAGAGGCGCGGGCCGCCTCCCTCAGATAACCGCGAACACAAAGGCGCGACAAGATAAGTGGCTTTGCAGGGGTAAAGGTCGTTCTTCCATAGAACGTCCCCGAGCGGACGCAAAGTGTCGGTATTTGCACATCATTTCAGACTCGAGTCTTTCAAAAACCCATCATCGTCATATTAGACGCAACAGCTTCCTAATCCCATTAGAGGATTAGCAGCTACACGGGCACTTTCCCTGAAAGACCCCCTAGTTCAAAAACGAGGCAATCGCTTGGCGGATTTCTCCCGAGGGCTGTATGTTTAGCTGATCCAGGAGTTTCCACAAATAGAAATTTCTCCATCCCAGATTTATATTCTTTTGGAGGTATTGCAATTTTACATGACCCTTTTCTTTTTTAAAAAGAGAATACAAAATTCTAAGAGCAGCATAGGAAAAAAATCCCCTAGATGAGGAGGGAAACTCATTTTGGAAGTGACGGCTGTTAGCCCTTTCACGAAACCTCTTTCCCGGCAAGAGCGTTGACACCTCCCCCTTGAGCCACCCCCACCCCATCTGGTTTGCTTCTCCCCGCCCCCCAGTTGTTGTCGAAGTCTGGGGGTTGGGACGGACCCCCTGATTGCATAAGAGCAAAAAGCAAAGACGAAATCTGGAGGCTGAGAGACTCAGCGCGCAAGAGTCTGAGAACAACTTTTATTTTGAAAAGGTCAAGGGGGGGGGGCTTCATTTCCTGACAGCTATTTACTTTGAGCAAATGATTAGTTTTAGAAGGATGGACTATAACGTTGAATCAATTACAAAACGCGGTTTTTGAGCCCATTACAGTTGGAGCTAGAGGAAGAGAAACGGGGGAGAGAAACAGAAACTGCAAGAGAGAACTGGAGGCCTTAGGCTTCTTGACTCCATGAATAGGATTTTCTTACCGAACTGACATAGGAGGAGAAGGTAAGAGACAGGGAAAAATGATTTTTGTTTCCAAGGAAAGTCCTGATCAGATCTTGGATCTGGAAGACACTAAGCGACTTCAAATATTCGGGCTATGGGGCGGGAAGGAGGGAGAAAGAAAGAGAAAAAGAAAGAAAGAAAGAAAGAAGGAAAGAAAGAAAGAAAAGAAAGAAAGAAAGAAAGAAAGAACAACAAAAACCAGTTGACTTCCATTTGTGTGTTCAGAGAATAAACTTCAAGGTGTGTGGGGTTACCAAGAAGTTACAAAGTTTAAGTATTTTTTTTTTTAAATTCCAGGCCTATTTTTAAGACATGTGTTTTTCTAACAACTCTATGGTCTCCCAAAGAAATTGTTTAGGCTTACATTTTTGAGGTTTTTTCCTCGGGGGTGGGGTGGCATTCGTGCATACTGGGACGAACACCAAGTAACGTTGCGGGTGCAGGCAGAGGTGTTTGGACTCTTGGCAAAAGGACCTAGGTTCATTCCTCACCCAGCGGTTTGGCGGGACGGTGCTGAAGTTGGTGGTGTGGAGCGCGCCAGGGGGGACCCTAAGAGGTGGCGGAGAAAAGGGCGCCGAATCGGAAGGGGCTGGAGGGAAAGGGAGGTGTGAAGGACTCCGCTGGAGAAGGTCGAACCTCGGGTGGTCGGCGGGGTACACATGGCGCCAGTCGACTGCGCGCAATAATTACTGGACGGCGCTGCTCCTGGAGCGAATCGGGGCCAGGCACCACACCACGGTGGCGACTGGAAGACCAGCAGAAGAGCCGAGGGCTTAGGTGAGGGTTTGGGTGCTGGAAACGCGGCGCACCGGCGGCGGCGCGGGCGAGCTGTCTGGAATAATGACAAACACATTTGGCCGCGGGAGAAGAAGTTGTCGTTGCCTCGCATTCCAGCAACTGGGATTGAAGGAATTTTGAGTTGCACTCCGAGGGGCCCTCATTGTGTACGGCGGTCCCCGCCCCCACCGGTCTCAGGTCACCTCTTGTCTTGGTGAAAAATCTCTGCCAGGCCTGGGGGGTCTCGGCTGTTGCTCAGTCCTGGCCACCAATAGGAAAGAGCCGAGGCTTCGGGCCAAGTGTTGCTCTTCTTCGGTAGAAGTCAGGAACCGCTAGGAACCGACACACTTGCTTGCAGGTAAGGCGGAAAGGTGGGCGGCTGACCACCCTCGCTTCTCGCTGGTGGGTCTGGGAATCCTGGACCTTGTCCCCGATGTTCCTCCTGGTTCTGTGCTGGGGGTGATTGGCCCTGATCGCCGGCTCGCATCCTGCCCCGGGGGCCCCCTCGCTTTACCCAGCGCCAGCCACCCTGCAGGCTTCAGAGTGGTCTTCGTGCAGCCCTGCTTCCTCCCGAGTCCAGCTCTATGGAAATTGTTTTGTACTGGTTGAGGGTAACCCCTCTGGCAGCGCCCGGGGGGAGCGGGCGGTGTCCACTTGGCTTCTGAACAACTGGGTTCCGCGTTCTGTTTGGAAAGGGTGTCGGCCGGCTCGCAGTGACTGTGGGAGTGTGATCCGAGCCGAGCGTATCGCCCGATTGAGCCAGAGCTTTGGGGCCAGGTGACTTGGCGATGCTCCTGGACCAGAAGGTACCGAGCTGTTTGTCTGCCGTCTGTCCGTCTCGCAGCCAGAGCGCCTAGGAACTCCCAGTTCGGCTAGGACCCACAGAAAGTCCCTGAAAGAATTCCTCACTCAGTCCTGTCCCAGGGTGGGAGGACGACCCCGGCTGGGGAAGGGGTGTGGATGGCCCCCACCGCGTCTGGGTCGCCCAGCGTCGGCCAGAGCCCGGAAAAGCCCCGGGCGGTGTGGGAAATGGCTTTTTTTTTTTTTTTTTTTTTGGCTCCGTGGCCGAATTGCTCAATGCTTTGGACTGACTTGCTTCGGCTCGGTGGCTTCGGATCAGACCTAGGCAGTGTTTTGGAGCAGGAGGAAGCCTCCAGGACCACCGTGCACACCTCCCGGGACTAACACCCCCAAAGCTGCCCTCACTGCTCCCACGCGCGCGCCTCACTGCTCAACCGACTCTGGTGGTCACCGGGCACCCTCGATGCTGGTGATGCATCGCCTCCCCCTCACCGCCGCCTCCTTTTCTTGCTAGGACTGTGTCCCCCGCAGGCGCGGCCTGTGCAGTGCTACTTTGACGCCCGGGCCAGTCTCGGCTCCAGAACTCTTGCACGGTGCTATATCTGGAGCCGGACTGCGTTGGCGGGGGCGAGTTGGGGGGCTGCGGGGAGACGCCAGGAGAGGAGCGGGGTTCCTGGCTGGTCCCGTTACCCGCTTCTGGCTCCAGCCGTGCGATCCTCGGGGACCCGCGGCCGGGTCGGGCCCGCCAGCTCTCCGCCCTGCCTGGGGCGCGGGCTGGGGTGGGAGACATGGCGGGGGAGGGGCTTCGGGCTGAGCCTCCAGCTGCAGCCGCGTCTGGCGCCGAGGCGGGCCCTTTCTCTGCCTCCTGGGGACCGGCCGTGGGCGGCGCGCGTCCTGGGGACGTGGTGGCCAGCCTGCTGCTGCGGCCCTCGGTGGGTGGGACTCTCTGGCCTTCGGAGAGCGGTGTCCAGGTTACACGTAGCGGACGGAACCGTGGCGATTCTGGACCGAGAGCTGCAGGCTGGAGACGTGACGGAAAGGTGCGGCTCCCTGCGGGCGTCGCTCGCTCCCAGCGCAGGGTCGGCTCCCCGCGGCAGCCCCGGGGCAGCGGTGGAGCGGTGTGAGCTCGCGCCCAGCGCGCGATGCTGGGCAGGGCGAATCCCTGGTCCCGGCTGCGCTCTGGCCCGCCCGTGCTTTGCTTTTCTTTCTTTCACCTTTTTTTTTTTCCCCTGCAGAAGCTTAATGGTATTTTCTTTTGTTTAAAACTAAAGGACGAACCGCGATTGAGCTGGGAAACTAGAGGGTAGGAGAGAATAAAAGAGAGCGGACTTGGGGCGCCTTCTTCTGGGTTTTCTGCGACAGTTCTTCCCTCCCTGGCCAAAGGGGAATAAGCGCGGCCTGAGGTGTGCACCGGGACAGCGAGGCAAAAGTGGGCTCAAGTGGGCAGTGGAGGGGATCAAATTCGTGAAAGGTGAGGGGACGCGGCTTGTCCCAACCAGACTCTGTCCGAGCCCCGGCGGGCGGCGCTGCGACTCACCGGTCCATAGGAGGCGCTGGTGAGCGCCTGTAACCCTAAACCCGAGGCCCCTCTCCCTCCACCCCGCCCGGCCCCCTCCCCTCCACCAGCCCGGCCCCCTCTCTCCCCGCCCAGCCTCGCTCCCTCTCCCTCCACCCTGCCCGGCCCCCTCTCAGGTCGCAGTTGAAAACAATGCAAACGCAGAGTGTAGAGTCTGGGGCGCGGCGGTGGCGGCTTCCCTGAGCTCTGCGGGCAGGGGAGTGGGGTCTCGGAGCAGATCGGCGTCGCCCCCTATCTGGTGGCGGTGTAGCTGGGCTTCGAAAGTCGAGAGGTGGACAGCGGTGTGTGCGTACGTGTTGTGTGTGTGTCGGGGTCGCGGTCCGGAGCTTGCCAGCGCAGAACCTCCCGGAGAAGGTTTGCGAGCCTCGGTCGGGGCTGCGCTGTCGGGGACCCCGAGCCTGAGCTGCGGGCGGTGGCAGTCAGCCGGGTAAGTTGCGCGGAGTTGCCGCGCCCTCTAGCGGGCTCAGGGGCGCGCCCCGTGTCCCGCGGGACCCAGGCGGTTGGCGTTGGGAGTCTGGGACCCCAGAATTCGGGATCACCTGGGTCTCATTTGACACTCCTGGAGATCTCGAAAAGACGCCTCGGAGGCCCTACACGGGTCGGGGAGGTTTTCAGTGGGCAAGAGGGACTGTGGGTCTGGGTTTGAGCTGGAGAGTTGGGTGCCGTAATTTGGGGGAAAGTGGAAGATTCTGGACCCCGTGCGCTCCTAGAGGACGGTCGCTCTATTATGCACCTTCATCCCGCTCGTTTCCCGGTCGCACTGGCGGTCTGTTGCTGTTTGTTTTATGACCCCTAGGTTTCTGGGCAATGAGACCAGTAGTTTTTAGCCAAGCTTCGGGGTTCCTGCCAGGCGGGTTTGTAAGTGGTGACAATGGCTTGCGAACAGCGCGGTGCGGGAAAGGCGTCGGTCCCTTTTGGAATGCCCTAGATGACTTCCCTATCCCAGAGGTGTGGAGAGGCCGGGAGAATTGATGTCCCCACATCCGAGTGACCAGTCCGGGTCGGCGTCCAGGGTCGCGAGGTTGCCTCCCGCCGGGCTCTGGCGCTGGTGGTGATGGTGTCTATTTCTCAGCGATTTCTCTCCTGAGAACGCCAAGGAGATTTAACTAAGCGTTTTAAGCATAAGTTTTCTATTCTTGCTTTCTACGTTGCGGCGATCAAACGAAGTAATTTTAAAACCTAAAAGTACAGCACAAGGAAAGAAGTTGGGACCCTTTAGAATAGGTTTCAGTTGGTGCTTCTGAATTTCGGTGAACCCCGGAGCTCTGGTCCTTGGACCAACACTGCCATCTGCTGGCCACTCCGAAGATCTGCACAACCGTCTGAAGGCAGAGATTGCGGGAATAGACAGACGCGCTTTTTTTTTTTTTTTTTTTTTTTTTTTGCCCTTGAGGAACGTAAAGATGATTTTACTAATTGTATTTTCCTGTGAAACTGAAAGAATTCACCGGATGGAAAGAAGCTATTTTCCATACATTTTTGTAGCGTTCCAACTTAATTTGCGTGGGCGCATGTGTATATGTATGAGAGAGAGAGAGAGAGAGAGAGAGAGAGAGAGAGAGAGAGAGAGACTGAAGATCAAACCCGGGTTCCTGAGCTATGCCCGGAGGCCCCTGACTTTAATTTGTTAATCTTCTACATTTAAATAATGAACAGAGTGTTTACCACATCTGTCTAGGTGAGAAGGGGATGAAGATGAGAAGACCTGTGAGGAAGATAAGAGGGTTTTAATTTCCTGCAAACCTACCATGGGAGTTTGGTGATCTCAAGTCAGTGCCCTGCTGTATAACAAGCTGCACTCCTAAGAATCATCTGGAGGTCCATCATCAGTTTTGTGACTGACAGAAGGAATTGTTGCTTTATTCTCCGTGGCTCCATATCTAGTGCAGGCAGAGCATAGGGTTTATGATCTGAGTTTGTCCCATGATTTTTTTTGGGGGGGGGGAGAAAGTGTTCCAGCTCTCACTCCTCATTAGAGTGTTTAATTGAGTTCTGCAGGATCCGAACGACATCATAGTTCCTAGTGGGAAGCATGCTCTTGGCTAGAAAACACAGCCCTTCCCTTACCCCCGTTAGACACTGGCATTGAGCTGCCTGGACTGAGACTATGACAGTAAGCAAGAGAAAAAGAAAAGCTCTGTAATTTTCACAGTTAGAATTAACTTAGGAGAACTGAAATTAACCAAACCTCGGAAATCTGAATCTTGAGGTCATCAGTGGCTTTGGGGCTGTGCAAGAGTCTCCTGTGGTCTTTAATTGAGCTAGGGTGGGGTAGAATTCAGTACAGCGGGATGAATGCATTGTATCTTTAGTGATGGGGGAACTGGTTCTGGCTCTGGAGACCCGTGGATTCTTCTGGAAGCAGGACCTTTGCATTGCTTGCTTTTGGTTTACGTTCTGGCTTATCTTGTGGTCTTGGCTTGAGTCATATCAGTGGTTTTCACTTTTGTTTGTAGGGGATGAATGAAACACACTGTTAAAGAGAATAGACATCTGTGTGGCGGTGAGCCTGTGGTGGAGAGCCCTAAGGCAGGAGGGTCTTGAATTCAAGGTCAACATAGGCTACATAATATGCGGGGAAGAACGAGAGAAGGAGAGAGGAGAGAGAGAGAGAGGAATAGCTGAATGTGGATTTGCTTCCCTGTTTACAGGAGTGTATTTTTAGTTCATCTTGCAGTAGTCATTCATAACTATACCGGCTGGAGGTTGCAGAGCATAGCAACGGGCTGCTGGCCTGAGGGAGAGCCATCGTTCACTTTCCCACTAGGTAGAAGATACAGTCGTGTTAGGAGACGGTAAAGATTCTGGCGTCGCCTAACATATCTTGGAACTCCACAGAAGAATCAGAGTGAGCGTCCAAACACTTTCCACAAGAGTATTTGAGTTACTCCTGATACCAGACAGTAGAGCAGACAAGTGAGGCAGAGGCTGTTGTTCCCAGCTTACAAAAGAGACTGAGGTTCGAGAGATGGACACAGTGTCCGATTCAGGGTTAGAACGTAATTGGCATCGTGTCTGTCTTGTGAGTAGGAATAAGGAGAAGAGACTGGAGATAAGCCAGTCTGGGACTGACTGTGGCTGGGGTCTGGCATCTCTCTGCTTGTTTCTCTGACTTGTGGCAAGACATTCTGAGCTGTGCATATAGAAGACAGAGGCTGCAGTCCTGCATAGAGTTAGCATGCAAGAAGTAATTAATGATTTGCATTATTTAATTTTTTCTATTTATTTGGAGACAGTTGTCTCATGTAGTCCATGCTAGCCCCAAAGTCCCTGTGTAGTCAAAGCTGGCCTTAAGCATCTTGCCCCTCCTGTCTCTGTCTCTGGAGCTCTGGGATGATAGACTTGCAGTTCCATGCCTGGTTAATTAGTGAGTCTTTAAAAAAGGAATCTCATGTTCCTCCCTACAAACATGCTTTGTCCTTACTGACTTGCTATGTTTCTCAGAATGTCTAACCTCAGCTACCTGTCCTAACCTTCAGCTGGTGGATGCTTTAGACTGGGAATGGCACAATGGAAAGCATTGGCAACAGCAAGACTTCCTTCTAGAGATCCTCAGTTCTGGGGCTAACAGGCACGGGGAATTTTCATCTTTCCCCTTGGGCTCTGTTTATTCGCTGTAGGGCAGACACTCTGCAATTATTCATGAGTAAATTGTCTGGGTTAGAGATGAGTAATGGCATGCAACTCCACAAAACATGCCTGACTTCCTAGCCAGGGAACCGCTCTTATCAGAGACGGGAGTTTGAAATCTTAAGCAAACACATGTGCA
Organism: Typhlomys cinereus; assembly: GCA_023101885.1. Taxonomy (NCBI): domain Eukaryota; kingdom Metazoa; phylum Chordata; class Mammalia; order Rodentia; family Platacanthomyidae; genus Typhlomys; species Typhlomys cinereus. The sequence continues at coordinate 8,178,061 of JALPQD010000059.1, read as the reverse complement.
CGCTCAGTATTCCCATCATTATCGCTCCCTTGGAGGCCCTATTTTCATTGCCCACTTTGTATGCAAGTAAATCATCATCCCTGGCAGCAGGTCCACCATATCTGGACGCACAGAAGGAAATTTGGTGAGGCCTGGCCAGGGTGGACAGTCGTCGGAGCCTGCTCTGTGCGTGAGCTGAGTCCTTCTCTTGAGTGCAGCGGGGCTTGAAAGATCCATTGCTGTGGGCCTCCCTGGGGAAGTACAGGATGCGAAGGTGATAACACACAGAGCTGGCTCTGGAAGCCACTTTGAAGCTGGCCAAGTAGATTATCGGTGGGAGGCTGATATTTGTGTGTACAAACATACAAGCCCTTACTACTAATTGTGGTGAATCAGGCAGCCAGCTTGGCTCCCGGGCCTCTGTGGCTGTCACCGCAGCAGTGTGGAAACCCTGCATCTCTCAACACCTGCCAAGATCCTCAGGCCACGGGGCCAGCCAGCATCGTCTGAACTGACTGCATTCGGTCCACAGCATTGCAATGAGGCTTTTCCTACTGTGGTGGGCAGAGAAGGTTCTGGTTTGTATTAGGAAAAAGCGGGACGCTGAAGCGTTGACCTTTCCCAGAGAGATCATGGGGGCGGGAGGGAGAGAACATAACCTTGTGTTAGAATCCTGGCTCTGGAGATGGTCCAGTTAGGAAAGAGCTTGCAGGGCAAGCTTGAGGATCTGAGTTTGATTCCTCACCACATACTTAAAAAGCCAGGCGCAGTGGTGCCCACCTGTAAACTCAGCATTGGAGAAGTGGAGGCAGGAGGATGTCTGGGAGCTTGCTGGCCAGTCAGTTTAGATGAATAGGTGAGCTCCATCCAGGTTCAGTGAAAGACCCTGTCTAAAAATAAAGTGGAGGAGCTGGAGAGGTGGCTCAGGGGTTAAGCCTCTGCCTTGCAGGCAGAGGGTCCTGAGTTTGGATCCTAGACCCCACGTATAGACACCCGGCAGAAGCGGGGGCGGCCTGCGTTTCCGGTCCTGGTAGGGCGGAGCCTGTGAATCCCGGGGCAGAGTAAACAAGGAGGAAGTGGAGGCCTCCATGGTGGTTCTCGAATTCGTCCGTGGTTCTACACATACACACACACACACACACACACACACACACACACACATGCACATGCACACGCATACATACACGAACAATTGAATAAATAAATAATGAAAAAAAACTTTAAAAAAAAATAAGGTGGAGAGTGACTGAGGAACACCTTGTGGTCAATCTCTGGCCTGCACATGCATTTGCACATGCGTGTATTCACACACATGCAAAGAATCCTGATTCTTCTGCCAATTACTTTTTTGGGTCATTTTCTAAACTTCTATGTCCCACAACTAGAAACAGAACCCTGGGGGACAGATGGAGACCCCCTTTGCCTACCTGCCTTGTGCCAAGGTGCTCTGAGAAGGAGCATTGCTGATCCTAAGAACATGGCATGCGTGAATACTGTTTGCTTCCTTAACTTGAAAATGCGTAATCAGCTCCTTGGAATCTTATTCTAGTGTCCGTTGATGTCCCCAACTTGGGAATCTAGGTTCCTCTTTCTGTACGCCTCCCGACCCCCTTTACTTTATTGCTTCTCTATTCATGAGTCTCTTTCCTGGGCTTTCTAAACTTTGAGTAACTTGTCTGTGAATCTGGGTCTCATGAAAATCCAGGCTGGGACGCCTAGTCTGGGCCTTGGGTGGGCTTGCGTATGATAGGCCACCTCTGAGCGTTGTTTCTCAGTCTGGATCCAAATCACATGTTTAATATGGATGTAGAGCAATTTTTGTGAAAGTTGTAGAGGATGTGACCTCTTGCTACATTGAACCATGAAGCAAGTGACCACAGCTCGTTTGAAGCAGAACCTTATCCAGCTCAGAAGTTGAGAAAGTCTTATCATTTATGTCTTTGGTTCGTGCATTCTTAATTTAAATATTCTCCTGGAACACTTCTCCCATATGCTTCAGGAAATCAACCAGCCTTTCTAGAGATGGAAAGTTGTGGCCCATCAGAAAGCATTGAGCTTTAGACGCTGGGTTATGTTGAGGCTCTGCCACATTATCTGACTCTCGCTGTCTTACAGTTTTAGCTATCACTTTAAGCTGGAGCTCATTTCTGTTGAAATGATGTCCTCCATACCCTCCATTGTGGAAAGTATGTGGGAACGAGGCTCAGTGACTGTTTTCTATTGGATAACACTGTTTCTGTTGGGTTTTTGTCTTTTTGCAGTTTTCCAGAGCTATGGGAACTTCCCACCAGGCCTTCCTGATCTTTGGCTATCTACTCACAGGTACGCCTCCACTTCCTTGTAACTCATTGTCCTAGAAGGGAGCTTATTTCTGCTCTCTGAGCTCAATGGGCCAGTTACCTGTACTCTGTGCACATCTAAAAGAGGGTGAGGAGAAACAAAGAGACAAGTATCCAGAGTGACCACAAGCCTCCAGGACTCTGCTCTTACCGCACTAGCTCAAAAAGATGCTCTTCAGAGGGAGTTCTGAGGTCTGGACAGTCCTGACGTTGCTTCCAACACAACAGACTCATTCAGTCAAAGAACAGAACCTTCTTTGCTGGCTATGGTGATTTAAACCTGTAATCTTTGTTGTTTGGGAAGCTGAGACAGGAGGGTCAAAAATTCAAGGCCAGCCTGGGCTGAGCTGAGTTTAAGGCAAGTCTGGGGAACTTAATTGAGGTCCTGTTTCAAAGTAAAAATGTAAGGAGGGCTGAAGCTGTGGCTCAATGGTAAGGTGCTTGCATCGCATGCATGGGGTTCTGGGTTTTAGCTCCAGTGCCACTTAAAAGAAAAAAAATTCCCGCTCAGGATATCAAGTCAGATTTGCCTCAATGAAAGATGCATTGGTTGAAAATCTCAACAGTTATTTCCTCTTCTGGAATGTAAGTGATAGGTGAATGTTTGGCCTCTAGGGAATTTTCCTAAATTCTTTCCCATCCAGATGATGTCACAGGATTTGCTGAAATACTTCAGACTTGTTAGGTTTTGATACAGATATTCATGTGTTACAGACATTTCTCTAAAACTGGGTGGGATTCTCATAAGGCACCAAGGGAGATGACAGATGATTAGTGAATAGTTATTTAACTCATCCTATCTCTTCTATTTGCTTTGTTAAGACAGGGCAGTTGGATTAAATATTTCAGGTTTGGAGGGGAATTTTGAGCCCCCCCACTAGGCCTTTATTCGTTATTTCTGAATTTGAATCGATGCTGTTTCGCTTTGGCTTTTAGAAGTCATTAAGGAGAGATGGTGTGGAGAGGGCTGTGAGAAATGGAAGACCTGTGGCCCCCGAGCCCCAGATCTGCCCCGTACTGTGCTTGGTGAACCTCTTTGCTTCTTGCTACCCCCCTCCTCACTTCTTTGAACCAGGAGAAACTTCTGGAGGACATTTGCACAATAAGTACCCCTCAGGGCTAAGGCTACGCTGAGATATTTTATGGTCACACATAAGAGTGTGAAATATGGAACTGGAGTCAGAGGTCCTCTATCCATTTGAGTGTCTGGGGGGGGTGTGAATCTGAAGGGGGCTAGTGGGGACCGAGGCGGCCGTTGGAACACTTGCTGCTCTGAGCAGATGCAGTGGCTGTGACAATGGAGGGTCTTTCATGGGCCTCGAGTCTGACGAGTTTCGAGTAGAAATGCTCGTTGTTCAGAGAAGCTGCAACTGTGGCTTCTCTCAGAGCTCCGGGCGGGGCCAGCTTCCCTGGCGCATCCTATTCAGGGCCTGTTTCCTCTGACAGGGCCGAGCCTCATCCTGTGCCAGCTCTTGCTGCCCTCCATCCTCCCCAACGAGAATGAGAAGGTCGTGCAGCTGAATTCCTCCTTTTCTCTGCGATGCTTCGGGGAGAGTGAAGTGAGCTGGCAGCACCCCATGTCTGAAGAAGAAGACTTCAACGTGGAAATCAGAAGCGAGGAGAACAACAGCGGCCTGTTCGTGACGGTGCTGGAAGTGGTCAACGCCTCGGCAGCCCACACCGGATTGTACACGTGCTATTACAACCACACTCTGACAGAAGAGGGCGAGGTCGAAGGCAGGAACATTTACATCTATGTGCCAGGTGAGTTGTGTGTGGAGGGGATCCTCCTGGACCAAGCTACTTCCTATCCCACCTCCTCTTCCATACATTAAGGTTTGTAAAAAGAATACATTGGGGAAAATTTGAAAAAAGAGGCTACATTTTTGTTTTGTTTTGAGGGCAGGGTCTGGCCATGTACCTCTGGCTGGCTTGGGGCTCATTATGTAGGTCAGGCTGGCCTGCAACTCACCGCAATCCTACTGCTTCCGTCTCCTGAGAATGGGATTCCATGCCGTGCCATTCCTGGCTTTTGTATTGCTCTGTTTGAGACAGGGTTCTCTTACATAGCCAAGACTGGCCCTGAATTCACCATAGTTCCACTTCTGCTTCCCTGAATGCCAGAAGTACAGTCATGGGCCACCACACCCACCTTCTTGGTTGTTTTTGAGGTGTGGTCTTTCATGTTGCCTACGCTGTCTTCAGACTCTAGACTCAAGCAATCCTCCTGCCTCAGGCTCCCAAGGAGCTGGGACTTCATAGGCCATCATGCCCAGCACAAGAGAGAGAAAGTGTAGTTTGCCTGCATAGTTGCTGACATATGACCATCGAATGGCTTAAGGGAACAAGGGATTTATTTACTTACGATAGTCCGGTTACAGTCCTCAGTCCAGCTTGACAGAAGAGCATGCACCAACACCAGGGCCAAGGGAAGGAACTGGCCACGCCATCTCTACATAATGGCTGAGAGAGGGACAATCCTTACTTGCCAGATCAGCATGGCTAGCCAAGTGTACAAGAGGATGCCAACTCTCAACCAGCTCTCTGTATTTTATTCCAGGGCCCACCCACCATGGGCTGGACCTTCCCCATCAGCTGGACAATCTCTTGCAGGTTTGCTCTGGGTTTAACTCAATCATTAATTCTCTACAAATGTGCCAAGAGCTCAAACCTTCAATCGTCAAGTTGACACCTGTGCCTAACTATGAGAGCGAAAGAAAGAGAATGATGTTAACATTTCAGAGTTTTAATTTTGAAAATGGTCTTTCTTTGGCATGTCCTTTATTAACATGGTTCAAAGGAAAGTCTGGAATATACTCATTCTATATTTAGTTCCATGAAATTCGACAAGTGCTTACGGTGTGCCAGGTATCATGTATAGTGTTAGGGAAGACGAGAGAATGAATAGTGAGGCCTTAGGGAGTTACTTATGGTTTAGTCTACTAGTTTCCAAGCAGTCTCTCAAGTTTTTCTGATTTACAAAAAACACAAATTTACTATTGATGACCCAAAAGGCATTCTTTTCATCTTTATAATTAAATTTAGGGGAAATCCCTTGTTAATGATGTAACCCAGTGTCCTCTGAGAAGCAGATGCCAAATGGGAGCTACAGCTACATACATAAGGTTTTATGAGGAGGGAGGTTCTTGAGAGGAACGGGGACGGGCCCTTCATGGTAGCATGACTCTAGAGGGTGAGCAGGGCCTAGACACTGGGCCCTTCAGCCCACTGACCCTGCTTCTACTCATTCATTGCTCAGCACCCTAACCTATGGTTATAAGGGCTTTAGGACCAGACTTTGGACCCTTATGGCTCCTGAGATTGGCAGGATGAGCTTTCTCAGGGATCTTGGCATAGATAGCCATGAGCTTGAGATGCACCGGTTTGCCTTTCATCTTGCCCTTGCTGCATGGTGCCTTTGTGAATCTGTAGCTCTGCCTGTCCCTGTCCGTACAGTGTTGCCTGCCATCAAGAACAACTGTACAAAGAGGGATCCTGGGGTATAAGCATACATTGCACAGGGAACTTAGGCTGCTAGGGAAGATTAACATTTAGAAGGAAAATCCCATCCAAGCCGGATGTCAGTCTGTCTGAAATTAACGTGTGGCTTTATTTGACAAACTCTTTGTAGAGAGAGCTCAAGAATTTGGAACTCTGAGCACAAATTGGAACAATGACATTTTCAGGGTGTTGTTGGGCAAATGAAAGAAGGATAAGGCTGGGTTACTTGTTTGTAAAAGTCATTCATGTATCCTACTTGGATGAAAGTGTTTTTGATCCTTATTGCTGGATATACTGAATACATACTAGCCAAAAAAAAAAAAAAAAAGAAAAAGAAAGAAAGAAAGAAAAAGAAACAAACTAAAAAGCACAGGCTCTTCACAGTTCTGTCCTCTGTGTACTCTTCTTCTTGTTGTTGCAGCCAGGCAAGGCGTGGAGGTCCTCAAAGTGACTCTGCTTTTCTTCTTTAGTTTCAATTAGTTCTTCCCCCTAACTTCTCACTGTGGCCATCCCCAGGAATCTAAACCCTCTTCTTTATGACATACTTATGTGTAGGAACATTTTTTTCTAGCAGTGAAACAGTTTGTTGTGAAAAAGGCAGATGGGACAGGAGAGATGGTTCAGGGGTTGAGACCCTGCCTCACAAGCAGAAGGTCCTAAGTTCAGATCCCAGGTCCCATGGAAAAAAATGCTAGGCAGATATGGTGGCAGCCTGAACGTCCAGCTCTGGTGGGAGGAGCCTGGGAAATCCCAGAGCAAAAAGGAGGTAGAAGCAATTCAGGATGATTCCCGAAGTCATCCTTGGCCCTCCACAGGGAAGCCCAGTGCGCTCTCTCTCTCTCTCTCTCTCTCTCTCACACACACACACACACACACACACTAATAAATAATTTTTTTTTTTAGAAAGGGTAGATTTTTAGGGAGTCACCTTAATGCCACCTTAATGATCTGGGTGACATTTTTTATTACTGGAAGCCTTTCTTCCTGCTGTGAACATTTGGTTTGTTAAAGGTGACTCCGAGGTTTTGTTGTGCCTCGACTCGTTCAGATTTTTTTATCTTGTCCCCTTCTCACCCTGCCCAGATACTACCCAAGTAACTAACCAAATAACCAACAGAGACCTCCTCTTAGGCAGTGACTCAGGACCAGGTTCTTTCCTGCAGCTGGGACTTGAGACTCTTAGTACTCACCACTTGGCTTAATTGTGGGATTATCCACGCAGGGGACCATGCCCTAGCACAAGCCAAGCACGGGTTCTGCCATTACCTGCCCAGCCCCCAGCAGCTTGAATTTTTCTTTATTACTCTAGAGATTAATTTTTTAAACAGGTGTAAGTGCTACTTTTCAATGATACACAGCAGGGGTTTCTAAAAGCATTTCATAATAGAAGCATTATGACCAGACATGAAAGTGCACATCGGTGGGACATGGGGGCAAGAGAATCATGAGTTCAAGGCCAACAAGTCCGGACCATATAACAAATTTCCAGGCCTGCCTGGGGCGGGAAGCAAGACTTTCTATCAAACACGAAACAAAACAAAATGGAAACAAAACAAAAGAAAAAGTTTCATGACTAATATTTCCAGTGGTTTCTGTAAAGAGACAGGCTGTTGGGTAATTTTCAGATATTCAATTTATCTTCCAGTTGTCAAGATGGCTCATGTTTGTGGGGCTACTCTTTTGGATACAGGTATAACAGTAAAATTCGTACTGAGCAAGAAAAATGCCGGCCTGGGGGGTGTACTTCAGTGGAAGAGCACTTGCCACCACAGTAGTGCTAAGGCCGATGAGATGTTTTTCTGTCTATATGCATAAACACTGAAATGAGACCCTAATGGATTCTTCTTTTTCTCTTTAAATCTCAGATCCAAAGATGGCCTTTGTGCCTCTAGGGATGACAGATTCCTTAGTCATCGTGGAGGAGGATGGTTTGGGCATCATACCTTGCCGCACCACAGATCCGGAAACTTCTGTGACCCTGCACAATGGTGATGGGCTGGTGTCGGCCTCCTACGACAGCAGACAGGGCTTCAACGGGACCTTCAGTGTGGGATTCTACACCTGTGAAGCCACCCTCAAGGGGGGCATGGTTCAGACCGTCAACTTCAACATTTATGCTGTGAAAGGTACTTGGTTCTCTCACTTCTCTTTAAATCGGGGTGGCAGGCAAAGTAGACTATTTAACTTGATCTTGGCTACCGGTGGTGGGGACCTGAATCCTAGTTTGGGAATTTTAGGTCTCCACCTTTGCTGCACAAACAAAACAAGCTTAAGAATCCCTGCAGGTTAACTTGTGCTTACCAGTGGAAGATTTCATGTTCCATTGAAAACACCGTAAGGAATTCTTTTCTTGTGTTAAGCATCTTACGTTAGACTCACATTCTTGACTACTAAACGCAAACATTCACCCCAGGAGACGGGATTCCTGGATTAATTTTACTCACTTAAAAGTCGAGTGATTTCAATCAAGAGAAAGGACCATAGTTAGAGATTTCAGACTCTGCTTCCCTTTGATTGTAAGTATTAACCTAAACGGGGAATTATATCATGGTGAGTTAGGTCTTGAAGGAATGCTCATTCTACAAAAGCAAGTGTCTGCCACTTGCGTCTTACCATAAACAGATTTTGTAATGGTCCTGAAAAGATGATATCATTACTGAGGAGCAGAGTGGAAAGGTGATGGTCGGGATGATGGGCGGGTGAAAGATGATGGGCGGGTGAAATAGATAGACCCAGCTGTGAATGTGTTTGAAGAGAGTAGAGCTATAACCAATCCAGATGCCCAGGATTGTGGTGTTTTGGTTAATGAGAATGTATCTTTACTATTTTTTTTTATTATTTTGTATTCGTGTTATAACCACCTCAGCAACTCAAAAGCAAAGTTTCTTAGATCGTCCAACTTTTGTTTTGATCAAACTGGTTTGCAAATGATGTTTCTTCTTCGCTTTTTTCTTTTGTTCCTACATCTTCTGAGCTGGGTTCAGGTTTGTTTAAAAAAACAAAACAAAACAAAACAAATCAATCTCAAACCTTTTAAGATCCTGTCCAAAGTGGATATTTAGGTGGTCCATTTGTTGTTTTGTCTATAGCGGCCTCAGAACTGGATCTGGAGTTGGAAACTCGTCAAACTGTGTATAAGGCAGGGGAAACCATCGTGGTCACGTGTGCCGTCTTTAACAACGAGGTGGTTGACCTTCGGTGGACTTACCCTGGAGAAGTGGTAGGTTCCCTTAGACCCCGAGTGCATGGAACACAGTGCTCCCAGGCTTAAAGCACGGGCATTCCAGCCTGGTCTCCTGTGCTGAGCCAGCTGCAAAGCTGCTTCAGGCCTCCTAGCTCTGCAGTGAGCACGTTTAACTCCAAAGCTTTTCATTTCTTTGATTCCGGAGGAGTCTGAGAAGACCTAAGAATTAGCGAAGACATTGCACTGAGTTTCCTCTTCAAAAACCAGAAAGAAACAGGAAAGTCCTGTGGCTACACAGTAACTGCCAAATCATTAGAAAAGCAAAAATATTCTCTTGACTGCAGAAACTGTGTTGTCCTGGCTCCTGGTGCGTTTGGGTTTTGAGGCACTTGAGAGTGTTGCTCTGATACATTATTATGGCCTGTAGTCATTCTACTGTGCAATGGAACATTTTCCATCAAGTCTCATCCATTCTAATGCCCCGGGGGTGAGCGTGTGAGAACTGTGTATAAAAGTCCAAAGCAGAAAGGAGTGATGGCCTTTAATACTGTGCATAGAGAATAAAAACAAAAAATAACACATTTATGTCTGCTCTCTATTTTTATTTTCTTTTCCCTTTTCTTTTATTCTTGAGTTACAGATTTCTGTAATGTGGTCTTTTTGTCATTTGACAGCTTTCTTTCCTGTCCATTCCTCTCCCCCAAACTTTACTGGTTCTTCCTTCCTGTCTGGGAGGCCTCATTAGAGGCTGGGTGATCTTACATTATGCCCTCTTGATCACTTGTTTTGACAGTTCATTCCTGCTTTAGTACAATTTTCTTGAAATGTGAAATAATTCGATTTTACTGTTCATGCTGGGTTGTCTTTAATTTTCTATTTTGAATTTGGATTTTTTTGACTTTATATTTTAAGAAACCTCACTGCAGGCATACAGGACTAATTATTTTTTAAACCTTATTTTTATTATTTGATAGTTTCATAGGTGACTACAATGAACTTAAGTCATCCCCCCATATTACCTAATTCCACCTCCTCCCTTTAAAAATCTTCTTGCCATAAGCATTAGATGATTGCAATTTTCTTTAAGCAACTATTAATGATTGGCACTATTGATAAAGATATGAAGATTTTGCTTCTAGATGCTCTTTGTTGAAGACAATGTTATTTGGAAACTAGTATTTTAGACAAAAGTCTGATAATGTGCAAAAATAGATGTTACAGTAAAGAAATGAAAAAAGAAAACCTTCTCTACCAGTCTCCATCTTGCTTTTATGTCTCTCTGTGTATGTGGTCCACTCAGTTTCCTCAGAGTGCTTTTATTGTCTTTTAACTTTTAAAACAGAACTTCTCATTTATAGAGTATTGATTTTTTTTAAACACATCCTATTTGATTCACACATATATATTCAAAGGGCATAAACACAACTTTTTATGTAAGAAATGATTTATTTTTGAAACTTTGTAATATGTATAGAAACAGGATAATCTACTTCAAAGCATTATACTTTTCAGATATCAAAGAGATTATCTTTTATGCATTTTTATATATTAGGTAAATGTTTGGCAATAAAATGAGCATTATTCTGCAAATAGCATCTTGTTGTAATCATCCTTTTTTCCTTCATCAGGTAATATGGACACCTAATGTATATTGTTGAATATCCTTTTATTTTTCGTTAATTTTTTTATGGTGTTGGGGGATTGATCTAGGATCTCATACATGCTAAATGCATGCTTTACCACAAAACTACAGCTCCCACCTAAGATCTGCTTTTATTTTAGTTTTGTGGGGCTTTCTCTCTGGTCACCTTACTTGGAATTCACTGTATACCTCAAGCTGACCTCCAACTCATGCCAATCCTTGCTCAGCCTCTTGAAGTGCTGGGATGATAGCCATGAGCTACCAACCCACCTCCAATATCCTTTTAAAGTATGATTTCCCATGGATCTGCATTTTTGTTGATTGGATTTTGAGATTTTATATTTTCATGATGACATTTTCATACATGTTTATTTTTCATATTTACCTCATCACCTTTCTTATCCCCTCCCTCTCCCACTTATCCCCTTTTTCTTCCCAGTTGTCCTCCTTCTACTTCTATATCATGTATGTGTGTGTGTGTGTGTCAATTAGGGTTTCTTTTAGAAGCATGGGTGAAAGATTATCTATAGGAGCACTGGCCACTTACCAGTGGTTACACCACTGAAGAAAATGTCTATTTCTTTCCTCTTGACCATTAACTGCCTACACATCCTCAGGGAAACATGGGGCCTCGTGAATCTCTCTTTCCTCCATGCTCTTCATTTTTATGCTTTTTATGATTTTGTATTTTTATTTTAAGGTAGTTTGAGGCTCCCTGAATAATTGTAGCAAGCAGAAATTTCCCACGTGATTCCTGCTCCTACATATGTGCAGCTGTTCCATTGCTAGGTACACCCCACAGTGCACATCTCTCAGAACTAATGCTGTGCATGGATACCTTCATTTTCCGCTAGAGCTCGCTCTGAGGGAGCTTTTTAAAAGTCCATTTTCTTCTCTACTACTGTAGAAAAACAAAGGTATCATCGTGCTGACGGAAATCAAAGTCCCATCCATCAAGTTGGTGTACACTTTGACGGTCCCTAAGGTCACGGTGAAGGACAGTGGAGATTATGAGTGTGCCGCCCGCCATGCTACTAGGGAGGTCAAAGAATTGAAGAGAGTCACCATTTCTGTGCATGGTACATTCTGCTTTTAATGTGTCCGTCATTCACGCTGCTCGGGATCCATATGCAGTAACTGTAACTTAATGGAAACTCTTGCTTGCACAGAGAAAGGATTTGTTGAGATCAATCCCACCTTCGGCCAGTTGGAAGCTGTGAACCTTCATGAGGTCAAAGAGTTCAAAGTGGAAGTGCAGGCCTACCCAGCTCCCAGGATATCCTGGCTGAAAGACAACTCAACTCTGATTGAAAATCTCACTGAGATCACTATCAATACGAAATCCATTCAAGAAACAAGGTAAAGAACACCTTCTGCAAGTGTACCTTCTTAACACGGATTTCCTAGACAAACAGATTGGTATATGTCTTATCACCCAACCAAAGGTCAACCTGGCAAATGTAGCATCTGAAGTAAGGCATGCTTAAAATTGCATTCCTTTAATAATATCATTGTGGTGAGGAAGTACTATGTTGGTGAGTATTTAAGAATAAAATGAGAAGAAAGGACTAAGAAGTTTTATCTCCCCAGTGAAAATTAGGCTACTGGATCTAGCTACAGGTGGAGGAAAGATGGGGAAACCGGACCCATTTGGACTCAGTACCATCCTGGACAGCCAACATATGTCAGTAAACAGATGGACAGCTTTCACTTGTGAAGCAGCTTGCATGCAAACTGCAATGGAATAACATGTCATTGACTTAATTTAGAATCAATTTGCCCTGATCTAGGATCCCACAGAAAATGAGTAGAACCTGGTACATTTGTGTCAGGAGTGGTGAATGGATAATGGTGGGTAAGGTTGCTCTCATCTCTTAATTAGTGCTGGAGTTTGGAGCAAGCCACCCTTACATGATGTCTGTTTTCCTTATCACAATGTAGGATTAATAATGCCTCATTCTTTGCAAGTAGTTGGATCCCCATCCCCTAGTAGTAGTGTTGGGGATCATGGCATATGCAAATAGTGTTCCATTATTGGGTGAACTACCTAAATGATGGATCTTTATAGGAGAAAGTATTTCTGTGTGTGTATGTGTGTGTGCATCAGAGAGCACTGTATGTCCCTATAGAGGCCCAGCCCCCAGATGTACAGTTTGAATCAAAGACTGTAATTGCTTAAATGATTGGTCTTTATTTGGCTACTGCTTGTTGAAATCAGCTCTTGTCTTTGAAGGTATCTAAGTGAATTAAAGTTGATCCGGGCAAAGGAAGAAGACAGTGGTCACTATACAATTATGGTTCAAAACGAAGATGATGTGAAAAGCTATACTTTTGAACTGTTAACGCTGGGTATGTAAAGGCACCTATGGCTTGTGCTAGCTCCGTAAATGACCGTCTGCCAAAAACAGCTGGCATTTCTCTTCCAGATCTTAGAGAAAAGGCATCACTTTAGGGGAGAAAGCCAGTGGTTGGACGTGGTATGTCAGGGGGAGCTTTTGCTGCATCTGCACATTCGGATCAGGAGCATTCCTAATCCAACAAGAAGCGCTTTAAAACTGGATTTATTTATTTGTTTGTTTGTTTATTGATTTATTTATTTAATTAATTTTTAAATTTATTTTTGGTGGCAGGGAAAGAAACTTGGTCTTGGGTGTATAGCGTAGGCTAGCTTGGAACTAGGGAGAGTTCTGCCTCAGCCTCCTACGGCCTGAGGTTCTAGGCATACGTCTCCATGACTGGCTGAAACTTTTTGAGTGCTCCCACGATGTAACAAGAGGAAAATCCTACTCCTCGCATCTTGTGATGGGTCAGTCAAGGTCAACACACAAAAATATTGAATAAAATCCCCACCCGGCTGCGTAAGTGTGCATGAAACATAAGTGAATTTCCTGTTTAGACTGCTCCCTTGCTTCAAGATGCCTCATTATGCATATGAAGTATTTCAAAATCCAGAAAGTTCAGATTCCCAAACACTTGTGGGGGAGCATTTCTTTGGGAGAACTTTCCTTTATTAAAGTTTTTTTAGCTTACTTTTTTGAATTGTTGGTGGAGTAAATCTCAGACTTTAAAAACTGATCAGGCATCAAGGAGTATATTATAAGGAGCTTCGCTCTTCTGCCCCTGTTTTCATTACCCCATTCTCCACAGAGAAGCACTTCCATTAGTTTCATGAAGCTCTTGGGGAAGTTTCCAGAGTTTCTTTAAGCAAATACATATAAATGGGAATTTGGGTCTAGGGCTCTTCTCTGTCAGCACAAAAAGAAAGAGTCTGAAATAGAGTTCTTTTCTCCTGAAACAGTCTTCCATCATTGGCTGAACCATTTGAATGATGAATGTTTAGGTGAAGAATATAATATAATATATAATATAATATATTTTGAACAAGGGATACTCAGTTTATAACTCTGGGAGGTGCTGGATGACCCTGGAACACTGACTCAATACTCCTGGGTCCTGGCAGTTTGTTTGTCACCTGCTTCTCAATGGCTGCCTCTCTGTATGAAAGGAACAAGGAGATGGTTTTTGGTGCTGATGATCTTTGGGTGTTCTGAAGCATTTTGCTTAGTTCGCTTTTTGGACTTGTGCAGTGAGTCCTACCAGAATGAGTAGCCAAGTCACTATATTTCCAGGGTCACCCCTATTCTCAGAATCCCTCTATATGTGTGAGGGGAAACCTCTTGATCCTCATGGTGAGTCTGTGATACAAGAATCAGCCTATCTTTAACTTATTTGACTACAGATCAAAAAGGAAAGACTCTAAAAGTCTTAACAGCATCCTGTAATGCATTTGGAGAAATGTTGCTGTAGTGAAGGCTTTTGTTGAATACATTAGTTGAATCCCAAGTGCTATATAACTGGAGGAGTTTCCTTGCCTTCCAAGTCGAATGACCACAGGCACTTCTCACTTTGCTTAGTCCAGAATTAAATCATCGCGGGCACAAAGCCCAAAGCATAGAAACTGAGAAAGTGCTCTTAACCAAGTGAATCTGTTTAAGCATGAGTGTTATGCACCCAGCTGGATTCAGTTCCCTCCTGGATGGTTTGAATGCCACGGATTCGTTTTCTGAACACATGTGAACTTTGCAGACGCTTCTAAGGTTGGGGTCAAGATCTGTTCAGTTCTGGCATCTTTTCTTCTCTTGCAGTTCCTTCGTCCATCCTGGAGCTGGTCGATGACCACCACAGCTCTGGTGGCGGACAGACTGTGAGGTGCATAGCTGAAGGCACACCTCTTCCTGACATCGAGTGGATGATCTGCAAGGATATTAAGAAGTATGGAAACCAGATGTTTCTCATTCTTGTGTGGTCAGGATGTTTCTTTCTTGACACCAAAGACCTCAAATGCATTTTCTTTCCTTGGCTGGCCCCTTTTTGGATTTGCAATTCTTACTTGGCCTAAGGCTCATGTTAGTCATAAACTACACAATAGGATTCTGAATGTGGATCCTAGTTTCTGGTGTGTGTGTGTGTGTGTGTGTGTGTGTGTGTGTGTGTGTGTGTGTGTTAAGAAGAAGGCCCAAGGCTTTCATCAGATCTTCAAAATCTCTTCCCTTCACTCTTCCACTTTTATTTTTTTTCTTTTTTTTTCTATAAGAAGAATTTTAAGAGCCACTATTTTCCAAGGACTTAACTGTTCTAGCCTATATTTTTAGCTCATAGCTTTATTATTTTTGAGAAAGGGTCTCACTATTTAGCTCAAACTGGCCTCCCTGATGTTGGGATTATTGGGGTATACCTTTACGCTTGGCCGGCTCACTACTAGTGGCCAGACTGGTGCACTGAGCCTAATAAAAATAGAACCCACATGGCTGATTGGTCACCCTTCGTTCACCCACCTGTCCTTCGGTGGAAATTCACTCCTTATCTCGTTCTTCCACCTTTTCTGTTTTTTTGATAAATGTTAGGAAAAAATTGTTTATTTTGACATTATCTTAATTTAGAAATAGAAAACATCTGAGAAAGGGAGGCAGAAAAACAAAGCGTACAGGTAAATTTTTACTTCATGAGTTTCTCACACCTGACTTGTTCACTAATTCCCAAGATGAGAAACTATTCCAAAAAGTATTCAGTGGCCCACGACAATATTATTATTAATAGGGATATGGACCAATTTTACAAAGAAGTTAACAAATCCTAGTAGAGTGAGTCCTATTGCTGTGGCCTGGTGATCTTCTGGAATTCTTTTCTATCTGGTTTGGTACGTATTTTAGCCAGATGAATTGAATCTTTTACAAACTGCCCACTAGACTCAATAAATGACATTTCTTGATCCATGATTGCCTGCCATATGATCCCTTCAGAAGCCAGAGACATAGCAGCTCTTCTGTCTTAAGTAGGCATGTGAACTCTGTGTTCACACTGCTGCTTTTTAAAATTTAATTTGTGTGTGTGTGTGTGTGAGTGTGTGTGTGAGTGTGTGTGTCAGAGGGCACTATATGTGCCCATGGAGATCTAAAGATGACTTTGGGAGTCATTCTGAATTGCTCTACCTCCTATTTGGACTGCTTGGGGTTTCCCAGGCTCTGCCTTCCAGGTTCAGAAGTGGAGGCCTCCATCATTTCCATTTGGGGTTTTTTACATGGGATCTGGGACCTGAACTCAGGTCCTTCTGCTTTTGAGGCAGATGCTTAATCCCTGACCCATCCGTCCAGCCCTGTGTTCACACTAATTATGATGACTAGCTGTTTTCAAGCCTTGATTGCTTCTTGTTGAAGGCTGAGACCCCTGTTCCTACTTTCTCCAGGATGCTGATGGGAGCCGGAATCCCTAGGTCTTCACAACTCAGAGGACTGTTCCAAGCCTAGGGATATCTTAGGGGCTGATCCTGGGGTGGGTGGTGAGAAGGGAGGGTTTTTTAAGGGATGGGAAATTGGAATGGTTAGACACCTCCAATGTTGATCTTGGTGTGTCATAGATACAGGATTTAGGATATGGCAGTTTTTACTTTGTTGAACTTGTCTCCTTGATAAATCATTGATTTTCTGTTATTCATGTGAGGTTAGTCCCCCCAAACATGCAAAAATGAAAGGTAATGTTAACATGCACAGTACAATGAGCAAGTCAATCTGTAGCAACCTCCGGATGTGGATTAAAACACCAATCGCTCATCCCCACAATTTCTAGTCATCAGGATCTTTTGGATTGTTTTCTCTCCAGGTGTAATAATGAAACTTCATGGACAACTTTGGCCAACAATGTCTCAGATATCATCACCGAGCTGCACTCCCAAGGCAGGAGTACTGTGGAGGGCCGGGTGACATTTGCCAAAGTGGAGGAGACCATTGCCGTTCGCTGCCTAGCCAAGAACGACCTGGGAACTGGAAACCGAGAGCTGAAGCTGGTGGCTCCCAGTAAGTCTCTCAGTAGGCAGCACAGCTCCAGGTCATCCGCCAAGCTCTGTCTCCCTCAGGTGGCACGTGGAGTCCCCTGTAGGGAGGAAGGTCCCAAGCGGACATTCAGCTGTATTTGAAGCACCTTGTGTGTATCGGCCCTTTCTTTGAGCCTCATATACTACACTGCATTTTATTGGGGCCCTGGAGAGTTTTGCTTGTCTTATAGCATAGCTACTCTGTCTTTTCAGTCTGGCCATCTATGTGTGGGGATGGAAACTGAGGAAAGGGAATCTGTGATCTCCTTGAAAAGTTAAGGCTGGTTGAAGTCTTCAAAAGAAAAGGAAAACAGGGATGAAGAGAGTTAAAGGAGATAAAAACAAAATGCAGTGTGTCAAAATTAACTTCATCCTAAAGCTTAGGCAGTAGATTTCTCACATGCAGGAAGCTCAAGACTCACTTTTAAATCTTCATTGCTCCTATTCAAAGTGTCCAAAAGATCATTCTTAAGAGAGTATTTGGAGGAAGTATTCTGTTCCTTAGCTCTGCCCAAAGAGGAGGTGCACTTAATTTCAGGGGTGCAGGTGCTGGAGACGGTATTGTCCTTCCCTCAGCCCCAACACTTCCCTTAAAGCAGTGAGAGATTCCGTGTCAGGCTGGTCACCTCCTTGCTGTCCCCTGCACGTCTGGGAGGACTTTCTCCACCGACTCTGTCTCTCGTCTCCCAGCCCTGCGATCTGAGCTCACGGTGGCGGCTGCGGTCCTGGTGCTGTTGGTGATTGTGATCATTTCGCTTATTGTCCTGGTCGTCATTTGGAAGCAGGTAGGCAGCTACCAGAACAAGAACAGGGACCTTGGGTAGTGGTTGGTCCAGAGAAGGGGCTCAGGAACTGCAGATGGGGATGACTGTGTTGGACCTTCCTGGGTCTTGTCACTTTGCTACTGCAGTGAAGCTCGGGTGTCCTGAGGTTCTGGTAATTTACATTTACAGAAACCCCGGTATGAAATTCGCTGGAGAGTCATCGAGTCGATCAGCCCCGATGGACATGAATATATTTATGTGGACCCGATGCAGCTTCCTTACGACTCGAGATGGGAGTTCCCGCGAGATGGACTAGTGCTTGGTAAGTTCCTGTGTGGTGACCTCCTGGATTCTAGTGTTCTTGCCTGTAGCTTTACCTGAGCTCTGCCTAGCAAGAACTATACAATCAAAACTTGCTCTCGTAGCTGGGAGTTGGGGTTTATATCCTTAATCCCAGAACTAGGGAGGCTGAGCCAAACTGAGTCTGAGATCTAGCCAGGGTTTTTTAGGAAGACCTCTCCCATTCCCCCCAAAAAGAGAGAGATGCGATCACAGCAGATTTAGTAGATGATATTATGTACAGTTAATTGAAAAATACTGCCTACTGTGTTGGAAGATTGCATAGTATTATGGACCTCAAAACCAGAAACATTAAAAACAGTCCTTTATATTTATTTCTGTCTTCATAAAATACTCTCTAATATTATGTTCTGTAATGTTATATTTTTCTTTGTTGTCAGGAATTTCATTTTCTGCACAATTTTTTGTGAAGTATCATTTAACTCTTGAAGTAATAAAGTTTAAAAAGAAAGAAAAGAAAACTGGGGGAGAGCTGGAGCAGTGAGATGGAGGCAAAGGTACTTGCATTGCAAGCCTGAGGATCTGAGTTCAATTCCCATGTAAAGCTGGAAGAAGGGAACTTTAAGAAATTTGTCTCCTAACTCGCACACATATGCTGTAGTATGCACATGTGCACAACATACATCACGCCCCCCAATATGTAATAATACATAAAATAAGATAAAAACTTTTTTTGCTTGAAGAAGTTAATTGAAGAAATTAATCAGGACTGGGAGAGGGAAGTCCAGGGTGGAGATGTTGTCTAGCCTGTGTGAAGTCCCAGATTCTATACTCAACACTGAAAACAAACAAACCAAACCAAAACAAAAAACGGTTGAATGGGTATGGCAGCAAAAGACTGTAATTTCAGCACTAGGGAAGTAGAGACCGGAGGATTAGGAGTTCAAGGTCAGCTTAAGTTAAACTTTAAGTTTGCCTGTGTGAGCTACATGAGATTCTGTCTCAAAAGCAAAACAATAGCAAACATCTAATTGTATCATTGAAATGACTTTGGTCTGGCAAATATATCACCCACAGTGGATTTACTTGGTAATGATGCAAATTGAAAAGAAATGAGTCTCTGTGACTAAAAGGACTGGCCAACAAAAAAATGAGGGACAGCTACAGAATGGACTTGAACTTTTTCTGAGGATGCCCTTCTTCATACTTATCCAGTATAGATGCAGCAGCAGGATCCCGCATTCAAACTCATCCTTGGCTACATGAGAGCTTGAGACCAGCCTGGGCTGCACAGGACTCATGGAGACCAAGCAAAACAAAACATAACAAAAAACCACACAACCCCCCCTAGATTTTAAAGTAAAACATGTAAAAATTATCAAGTTAGCTTGTCGTGCATTTCAAATATTTCAATCAAAACATGAAATCCAAGGGAGTTCTTATTTTATTCTCTAACCACTTTCTGAAT
This sequence comes from Typhlomys cinereus, assembly GCA_023101885.1. Taxonomy (NCBI): domain Eukaryota; kingdom Metazoa; phylum Chordata; class Mammalia; order Rodentia; family Platacanthomyidae; genus Typhlomys; species Typhlomys cinereus. The sequence continues at coordinate 8,158,517 of JALPQD010000059.1, read as the reverse complement.
AAAAACATGACAAAGGCAAATGAAAGTTAGACCTAGAGACTGTGTCACAATGAAGGAGCTCGCTCACCAAATACACTTTTTAATTATCTACCTGCCTCATTCAAAAATACAGAGCAATTCAGATCTTACTTAGTGAGGTTCTTAAACTGAAATCAAACAAGATAGCGAGCTACTCCCAATTTCAAGGACTTATACCTAAGCTTTCTTTATTGTATTTTCACCACAGCTTTGCAAAAAGAGATGTAGAGCTTAGAGAAGTTAAAAAGTAATAAAAGGTGGAGGGGAGGAAACGCTCCTCTTAGACCAAGGACTTTTTAAGAGAGCAGACAACAGCTTTGGTTCCTTTTAAAATTCTGTTATTATTATTGTCATCTTGTCAGAGTGTGTGCGCGCGTGCATGTGCGTGTGTGAGCATGTGCTACATGCATGTGATTGTGGGCTAACCTGTGACCTGGTGCTCATGTGGAGGTCAGACCGCAGCCTTGTAGATTTGCTTCTCTCCTTCCGGCTTTGCAATAGAACTCAAGCTGTTGGGCTTGCTCAGTAAGCACTTACCCCCTGAGAGTCATCTCACTGGTCCAGCTTTGATTTCTTTCTCTCCAGGAACAAGAAGCTAAGGGCTGTGCTCGTTAGTGTAGCTTCCCCGCTGCAATAGTCTTCTTGACAAATAGGCATCAGGGAGCCTACTCCAAGTTTTAATCTGTGCATTCCTCAGAATCAATGGTCTTTGGAATCCTGGAGATTTCCAGAGGTTGAGGATTTGTTGATGCAAAGATGCGTCTGTTTGCATGTGAGAGACAGAAGGGTGAGAACCAGGGGGTTTGGGCGGAAGCCCCAGAGGCGAGTGCATAGTAGCTCTTGGGGCCTGGCGGGAGCCCCAGTTCACACCAGGGAGGGCTGCACCCTCCTTTCGGTCTGCCGTCTGTGTTTTCCTTTCTGTTGCAAATGTTATTTGACAAAAGCAATTACACTAATTTCCTTCCCTGTGGGCTCAATTCTTGCTTTTTTGACATGATGACTTGGAGGAATAATTAGACTTACTCAATACAGGGGAAACCCGGCCCAGCTGTACATCCACCAGTGCTGGCCACAGCGAGTTATGGCTGAGACACTTGGAAGTGGAGGGTGTTGATGATTCTGCTTGCCCACAGGTCGGATCCTAGGGTCTGGTGCATTCGGGAAAGTGGTTGAAGGAACAGCCTATGGACTGAGTCGGTCCCAGCCTGTTATGAAGGTGGCTGTGAAGATGCTCAAACGTGAGTGCTGCTTCCCGGGGATGGTTTTGCGCGTGGGCAGATCGGGTGACTCAACAGCTAATTCAGTGTTAGATTCTGGTTCTTTGGAATCTAGGTGTTGTGTGTATTTAGACTATTTTGCTAATGAGGTTTACTTCAATTGCTCTTATCCCTCACATAGGTTGAAGAAAAACACCTTTTTTTTTTTTAACTTTAAAAGTTAGGCTACAGGCTAGGGAAATGGCTCAGAGAATAAAGTGCTTGAAGCACGAGGCCTTGAGTTTGAATCTCCAGCACCCACATAAGAAGCCAGGAGTGGCATCGCCAGTGTTGAATGTGGAAACAGGAGGGTCATGGGAGCTCAGTGGTCTGCCAGTTTAGCCAGCTCAGCAGTTCCAGGTTCAGTGAGAGACCTTGCCTCAAAATATAAGATGGAGAAGTGATGGAGGAAGACACTTGATGTCCGCCTCTGGGCCCCACAAGTACCTGCAGACATGCACACACACACACATGAGACTTGCCACTGGCATCTGGGCTGAGTGTAACATCTGCTCTTCCCAGACTTTTGCTAAATAAATTGACATTGAATCATGAGATTAGATGCATGCTTGTCTTTTCCTGAAGATAAGTAGGTAGTCGAACTGAAACATGGATTCTTTCTTTACCAGCCACAGCCAGATCCAGTGAGAAGCAAGCTCTGATGTCTGAGCTGAAGATCATGACCCACCTGGGACCACATTTAAACATTGTGAACTTGCTGGGGGCCTGCACCAAGTCAGGTAGGTTCACACTGACCTGGGGCAAAGGTGTGCCCCGAACCCCAGTGATTGTGAAAGGTGTTGAGTCAGACTCTGGTTCCCTTTCGCCCAAACTACACACGTCTGTGAGCACAGAGCTCCCCAGGGGACTCCATGGTTTCATTGCATTCCTGGACACTCATTGTTTCTGAGCATCATCTTTCCCTAGTCCAAGCAGAGCAATCCACCGCTTTTTCTGTTCTGTTTTCATAACCAGCTCCTAACTGGTTTTGGTTCCCCACAGGTCCTATTTATATCATCACTGAGTACTGCTTTTATGGGGACTTGGTCAACTATTTGCATAAGAATCGAGATAGTTTCCTGAGCTACCATCCAGAGAAGCCAAAGAAGGAGCTGGACATCTTTGGGTTGAACCCTGCTGATGAAAGTACTCGGAGGTGAGTGGGGAAGGGAGCTGCTGGGTCGCTGTCCTATGAACCCCCTAAGTAGAAGGAGGCACGCTGTGAAAGACTTCAGGCCTGTAGATTCAGTGCTGCAGGTAGTAAGACCTGATACCTTCCAGCCATCCACATCGACCTGGGTGTTTTACATTGGGACCTCAGTGGAGAGGCTGTGCTGATATGTGTGAATGACAGTGAGCTCTGTCCTCCTGTTATGTAAATGCAGTTCCGGCCAGTGATGCCTGAGAATTTGCACCTTGAGAGGAACTGACGGAGGATGTCCAAGCTTGAGCTATGGGTTCTTGCCGAACCTAGGGATGGTGATAATGGTTTCTACTGCTAAAAACCTACCAGTGGCTATGACTAGACAAGATATGAAGTCCTAAAAGAGCAGAAAGTACAGTGACCTCATTTGGTGTTATACTGGCACTAAATGGGTGTTCAATTTAAGTCACAGAAACTGTTTGTCCAAGTCATAGCTACATGGCAGAAAGAGAAAGAACAATGAGTGTTTAACTAGTCACAGACTTTTTGAATTTTAAATATGATAGATGTGTTCGCATTTAACTTTTTCTGCTGCTGTGAGACAACACTCAGACTCAAGCAACTTAAAGGGAGAAAAAAAAACTTATTTAACTAAACAGTTCCAGAGGGGAGATACAGTCCACTATGGTGGGACAGGCGTGGCAGGTGGCAGAAGCCGGAGGTGACTTAGGTCACTGCAGACATCGTGGAGGCTGAGAGAGCTCACAGCACATTACTACAACAGGCTGCTCGTGGAAATGGGTGAGGGGAAGGGCAAACCAACCTCAAGGCCCACCCCCTGAAACATGCCTTCCTCCAGCAAGGTTCTACCTCCCAAAGTTGCCATGACCTTCCAAAGATTGACAACACATGAGCCTATAGGGGCAACTCACATTCAAACCATGACAGATACGTAGCATTTGATGTGTGTGGGAACATGGCGCCGTCTTCCCTGTGGCTCTTCAGGAAGCCTGTCCTCCTTCTGAGGTTGTACACATTAGTGACACTGAGGACTGATAGGTAAGAAAATAAAGAATTTGGGGAGCCCAGCTCTCCCCCTAGATTTCTCATCTTTGCAGAATCTTGAGAAAGTGTTTGCTTTTCCTGATCGACCATCATTTCCCTTTCATGCCGTTGACATCATCTTTCAGTTCCTAGCACATGGGGGTCTGAGATGACAACATTGTTTGTGTGGTTGGATAATGCCCATCCTCCTGCCAAGACTATCCATGTGCACTGTACGTGATGGGTTTGTTTTTGCCATCCTAGTGACTCCAACTGCGTGATGGCTCCTGAAGCCCCCCGGGGTAAGATTTCTTTGTCTGTTTTTACACAGTTACGTGATACTATCTTTTGAAAACAATGGCGACTACATGGACATGAAGCAGGCTGATACCACACAGTACGTGCCCATGCTGGAAAGGAAAGAGGCTTCCAAGTACTCGGATATCCAGAGATCACTGTATGATCGTCCGGCCTCCTATAAGAAGAAATCAATGCTAGGTAAAGGTGTCTGTGCTCACGCTGAGGAATGTGCTCTTGCAGTAGTTTAGCATGATTCTGAGAATACTCTGAAAAAGAGAAACAGGGGTGAGAAATAGATCACCTGCCCACAAGATTCCTAAGTGCACTTCTGCTCAGTAGCTTTTCACAGCCTATGAATGGAGAACAAGGATAAGGGCTGAGGATGCAGCACAGTGGTGGAATGCTTAGCCAGCGTAAGCAAGGCCTTGGGTTAATTCCTCAGCACTGAAAATAAAACCTATATATTAAAGTAATAATGAGGATAGAGTAAATGTAATCTGTTTCTCAGACTTTAAATGTTTTAAATAAAAGATGAATAATTTATTCCACATTGATCTTCCTTTTCTTGTTAACATGTCCTTTTCTTGTTCAATGAGAGAATGGTGATAATTGTGCCCTTTTTTGGCAAAAGGGAAGGTTGGCAAGCATACCTTGCTTTTTCGTAGTGGGTTTTCTTAAGTTTTATGAGACTCTGATATCTGATGCCGCTGTCGAATATCCGACATTCAGAAATTCTTGCGTTCAGTTTTCTGAACATCCAATCTGTGACAGAAACCGGAGAGTAGACAGTTTGAGGCCATATTTTTTTTTTTTTTTTGGACAAGTGTTTCTATTGACTGTTGTTACAAGGCAGATCCTTTTTTCAAAACACAGGCATATGTGGTGTGCAGATGAATTGATTTGTAAACTCCAGGGTGCTTACGCTGGCTAAGCATTCCACCACTGTGCTGCATCCTCAGCCCTTATCCTTGTTCTCCATTCATAGGCTGTGAAAAGCTACTGAGCAGAAGTGCACTTAGGAATCTTGTGGGCAGGCTGATGGACCACCTCACATCTGCTCTGGGGTGGTCGCTCCAGGGCTTTAGTCTAATCACAGACTTGGAGGAGGTGGCTACTAGATTGGTCTGACCTTAGCTTTCCTTCTGATTTTGTCTTTTGGGAACTGACCCCCCCCTCTTGTCCACCCCTTCCTGACTGATACAGAAGTGGTTAGCTGCCATGGAAATTTTTTTGAAAAATCAGTAAAATGTGCTCTGAAGGCTTTCAGGCTTCTTTAGAACAAAATACAACCCATTGAAAAAGAATGTGCTTGTTTTGCAAAGCTTAGGACGCAATAATACTTTCCATTTCTGCAGTTCCAAGTTCCATTCACTTGACATTGCCAAATGTCTGAATTTCCAAGTGAGTCTTAAAGTTTGTCCAATGAGTTATCAGAACCAGTGCTTCCTTTCCCCTCCCATATGGTTAAAAATAGTTTACATTGCTTCCCAGGCGGAGCTGGTGGACTTGGCACCAGATATCAGATGGACTTGAGTCACAGCTTAGGCCCAGGCCCGGTTGGCAGCAAACCACAGTTTGCTGGCTGAAAAAAAAAATATGAATGGCTGGAGCTGCTCTTCACTGGCCTGAGAAATCTCAAGAAGGAGTGAGAACTGCTGGCTTAGATTGCCTTCTTCCTTGAGAGCCCTGCGGTTCTTCCAGATGGGTTGAACGGGGAAGTGGACTGGGTACAAAGGGAAGTCGGCCCAACCTTTGGTATTGTGTTTTAGATTGTACGTCTTGTGTATTTACTAGTTGATTTCATTGGCAAATCATTCACAAAATACTATGAAGGTAGCTTTAAAAGAAAATAAAGCTAATCTCAGAAACTACTTTTTTTCAAGGAGTCCTTGTGCATGTTTGTCACGGAAGATTTTAGGGTGCGTGTGTGTGTGAGAGTTTTGAAGATGACTGAGGCAGGAATGGGGAGATGGCTTAGTGTGTATAAGTACTTGATGTGTAAATCTGAGCACTTAAATTCAAATCCTCAGAACATTTGTAAAAGCAGGATTCATAGTGAGTCCCAGGGTGTTCCTATGGGGAAGTGGGAGGAAGAGATAGGATTCTCAGAAGTTCATGGAACAGCTAGCTTGGCCTCAGTAAAGGAAAAATAGCAAAGAGACCCTGTCTCAAACATATAAGAATTAGCAATCAAGGCTGTCCTCTGACCAAGACACAGACACACACAGACACACACACACACACAAAACACAACATACAACACGTGTATACCCACATTCATGTACACAAATGTATATGCACTCATACACTCCAGTATGCATTTGTATATGCACATTGAGTTTCTCTTGTTTGAAATGCCTGGAACCAAACTTGGGTTTTTTTTTTTTTCTTCAGATTTTGGAATATTTGCATGCAACATAATGAGATAACTTGGGGACGGGAGCCAAGTCTAAACACAACATTCATTCCTGTTTTATGCATACCTCATACATATAGCCTGACAGTAATTTTATACAATATTTTTTTTAGCGTGCCTGTGTTTTGACTATGATCTGTCACATGAAGTCTGGTGTGGGGTTTTCTACATTTGGCATCATGTCAGTGCTAAATAAGTTTTGAGTGTTTGGGAGAATTTTGGATTTCAGATTTTTGGGTTAGAAATATTCAACCTGTATAGATTTCCTTTTGAAGACAGACCGGTTTGTTTTATTTATTTACTTATTTATTCTATTGAGGATCCAAGTGCGTGCCTTATCCATGCTGGGCAGATGCTCTACTACCGAGCTGCATCTATAGTCTCCATGACATAGTCTGCATAACCTCATGTGACATCTAAGCTCCATGAGAAAATGCCTTTGGAGGAGAACCTTGATCTGGGCCTCTGCCAGCCCTGTGGTTGGGGGAGGTTCTATGTTTTCAGCCATCGCTAACCATTTAATTCCTTTTTTACAGAATCCGAAGTCAAAAACCTTCTTTCGGATGACAGCTCAGAAGGCCTTACTTTGCTGGATTTGTTGAGCTTCACCTATCAAGTTGCCCGAGGAATGGAGTTTTTGGCTTCAAAAAATGTAAGTGCAGCAAGATCTGGCTTATCAACATTTTACGAGGGGAGGAAGGGGAAAGATTTCAAGGAGCCCCACTTCTCCCTGAGAGACTATTGCGAGTTAATGCTGGATGCTGCGGGGTGGGAGGGGGGTGGAAGTGAGGGTGTGGGGGATGGGGGGATCCTCCAATGGTATGCCCACTGATGCATGGTTAATAATTTAGCGAGTGCTCAAGCACATGCCACTAAAGGCAACTCAGATGAAACTCAGTGGATGACACTAGAAAAAAGACATGAAAATAAGAAGGAGACAGGTAGGGAAGAAGGGTTGCATGGGAAAAGGAGAGGGAAGGGCATCGGGGATTAAGGTGTGAAAATATAAATTCACTGTATTCAGGTATGAAGCTGTAAAAGACTAATAATAAAAAAAAAGTCCTTAAAAGCAAGTGCAAGGAACAGAGACCTCTTTAGACACAGCCAGAGAGGTAGAGTGAGGGGACCCCGGAGTAGAAGGGGGTGCTAGGAGGATAGACCCAGAGAGACAGTAACAGTCGTTTCTCAGGTACCTGCGCTCTGCCCTTCCAACAGGACATTGGGTGTCTCATACATGCTGGGCATGCATGGCTCTCTCCAAAGCTTTCTGTCCTCAGGAGGAAGTGGGAGAAGGAGGGCAAGCTTTTCATGCCAAGGCACCTTTCTGAAGTGTGTGCTGGCAGATCCGAGTGCTACCCTGGAGTGGCTAGACTTGCAGAGTGCTATTGTCTGGCCTCAGTGGGTTTGACTCTGAAGGTGTTTTCTTCCCTTCTCAATGCAGTGTGTCCACCGGGACCTGGCTGCCCGTAACGTCCTCCTGGCACAAGGGAAAATCGTGAAGATCTGTGACTTTGGCCTGGCCAGAGACATCATGCATGATTCCAACTACGTGTCGAAAGGCAGTGTATGTAGCCCTCTGTCCTCACTGACACTCGAGATCTCCTCTCCCTCACTTTAATCTCTGACGTCTAGCAGCCATCTTTTTAACATGGAGGTTAGGAGATTCATTGTGGGTTCCAGGGTGTTCAGGAAGGAAAGCCCGGGCTTAATAGACAGTTTTAATCATTATATTCCACAGTAGAACTGGGTTTGGGGCGTGTTCCTTGTGTATTCCATGTTTCCCGATCTATAGTATGCATTTCCTAGGTTATAGTGAGATAGTCTCCCAGGGATTCAAGTAAAGTGCCTAAGACAGTGCAGGACACCAGTAAATACCCAGTGAGCGTCGGCTCTCTTAATAAGTAAATTGTACGCATGCTTGCACAGCATGCATTTCTAAGGTGAGAAGCTCTAGTTTTTAAGCTTTTTATCAGTTTTTCAAAAGGCAAGTTTGACTCCTGACTCCTTGAGTTGATTTGTCCTTAAGGCACAATTTCCTTAAAGAATCATGGCATTATCCATGGGAACCTCTTTCTCCAGTCCCCACACCTCACCGGGCTCCCCACCTGTAAGTGGATGAGTAATAATGTAGGACACACCTGCCAGCGGTAGGGACAATTCCACATGGTTCCATTGCACTGGTTGTGAGACAACTCACAGGGCTGCTGCATCTTAGGGAAGGTCAGTGGTCTCTGTCTATGTCTTGTGTCTCAAGTACTGTGGCCATGAGCTTGGCCATAGATCGTCCTAATCACTATGAGCAAGTCACTGAATTTTGGTGGGAATGATTCCTTGCCTGTTCTCCTAAGGTTATCAGTGTTTGCTGTTTTCCTAGCAATCCCGGGGAGCTTAAAGATGCTAAAGTAGTTTTTTTGTATATCTGCCTTATTTAGTATTTTTTAACCGAGTTTTGACTGGCGTTGCAAAAGAGGTTATGGAATTCACCTTGGTGTCTGACTTTAGATAGTGGTGGAAGCCTGTTACCTATTTCTTAAAGTTCAGAAACTGTAATCCGCTCACAGATTGCTGTATCGGTTCTTGCTTTTGGTCCTAAGACTGTGTGAAAATAGGAGATTGATCTATTTGGCATCACACTTCATGGGTTAAAGATTAGATGTTTTTGAGTATTACTCCTTTGGAAGAGATAAGAAGAAGCAACATTGGCCATGCCTCACTCATCACATATTATTAAGATGCTGCCTGGAGGCTAGGGAGATAGCTTACTCAGTAAATTGCTTGCCACAGAAGCATGAACACCCGAGTCCAATCCCCAGAACCCACTGGTGAGTGGGAGAGAGGTAGAGGATCCCTGAAGCTCCTTGAGCAGCCAACCTAGCCAAGTCAGCAAGGTGTTGAGAAATGACAGCAAAGGTTGACCTCTGGCCTCCATATGCATGTACACATGTATGCACCTGCATACACATGGATACACACATATGTAAATCACACACACACACACACACACACACACACGAACCATAGAAGTCAAGTATGAGAAGTCCTTTCCATTTCTGCTGCTGCCGGTCATCGGTGTAAAGCTCGTGGATTAATCTCCTCTTTGCTCCCCACAGACCTTCTTGCCCGTGAAGTGGATGGCCCCTGAGAGCATCTTCGACAACCTCTACACCACTCTGAGTGACGTCTGGTCCTACGGCATTCTGCTCTGGGAGATCTTTTCTCTTGGTAGGGCCCTGGCCTCTCTGTTCCTATGGGTTGTCCCATACGCATGGCAGGGAAGTATGTTTGCTCCATTGGGATGTAAGATACCTTCTGTGTGAACAGAGCATCCCACAGCTGCTTCACCTCACTCATTGCCCTTTCCATGTCCACTCGGGCTTGGGTAGCTCTAGAAAGCATCTTTGGGTTCTGTGCCCTCAGCTGTGTCCCCCGCCTGTCTTTTCCTTGGAGCTTCGCCAGACTGATACTGAATTTTTCTCATTGAAAAGATCCAAATGATATCTGGGGCTGCCTCTTAGCTTTGAACTCTGGGTTAAATGGTTCCCCAGCTGAGTTCCTCTCCCTGCCCTGGTGGTGGTTAATCCTCACATGAGAAATGGTGTGGCCGGGAGACAGAGGCTTGGCTTCCCCCAAGCCTAGGCAATTGGTGCACCTGTCACCAGGACCTGGATCTGTGTGGCAGGCGAGGGTCCTCCAGAAGGATGACCCATGTGACCTCCACGTGCCTCAAGTGAGAGAAATGAGGTTCACATACTCACAGATAAACTCCGAGTAAATGGGGATGAATCCATAGAAAGGAAGAGTCTTGAGTAGCTTGGAAGCTTCAAAGAAGACACCAAACTCGACCTGGCCTTGGCTGTGTCGTCTGGGTTCCTGGCTCTGGTCTCATTGTCCCGTCCTCATTCGTTCTCCCTCCATGGAGAGCCACCAGGGGTCATCCGAGTTTGTGACTTATCAAACCTTGTACTCCCTTGAAACGTGGACCTAACCTTCACATTTCAGGCCCCAACTTTGGCTTTTGCTATAGTCACTTGAACTCTGCTGATGAAAATGAAGCTTGTGGCCTTTGATGTCTTGGAATTCCACTGCTTTTTAAGTGTTCTGGTGTCAGAAGCGCTGAAGAACACATTAGTGTTTTTTTTTTTTTTTAAAGATGCCTAAGTTTTGCCTGAAATGTTCGGGCTTGAACCACCTAGAATCTTAGTTAAATGTTAAGACTTGAGCAGTCCTCTGTGGTCATGGAAACATAACATACAATTTCCTTGGAAAAACCAGTCATCAGGGCTTCTCTTAGCTTGCTGCCATATAAGAGGTCATGTGGAAATGCTTCTCATTCGCTTCTCTTTCTTGGCCCTTAGGTGGCACACCCTATCCTGGCATGATGGTGGATTCCACTTTCTACAATAAGATCAAGAGTGGGTACCGGATGGCCAAACCTGACCACGCCACCAGTGAAGTGTGAGCTCCCACCCCTTCCATGAGCCCATGTCTGGGTGTCTGGGTTTTACGGGGGTGCTGAGGACCTGCACGCTCTCTGGCGCTCACTCCGTCTCTCTGCCTCTCCAGCTACGAGATCATGGTGCAGTGCTGGAACAGCGAGCCCGAGAAGAGACCCTCCTTCTACCACCTGAGCGAGATTGTCGAGAATCTGCTGCCCAGACAATACAAAAAGGTCAGTTTGGGCCCTGTGATGAGAGGCAGACGACCATAGCCAAGGGGCGGGATGGGAGGGAGAGGGGGATGACCTCAGAGTTACGCCAATGAGCAGCACTTCAGCACTATTTGAAAAGAACATTTTCAAAGGACACAATCTCTGATCCTGAGGCTGGGGCGTCCAGGAGAGCTTCACAGAACCCCAGGAGTAATGGTGAACGAAAGCCTCCCCTTCCGCCAGGCTCCCCTTTCATCTTACACAAGTGACACCTGTAAGCGTTTTGTTCTCCGGACATTTGTGTCTCTGAAGCTACTGTGCAGCTAGAACACAGGACATCCACGGCCATTAAATCGCTGATTCCAATGTGCTTGAATCCACGTGAAACTGGCTTTTACTAGCTGACTGTGGAAGGGACAATCCCAGTTCTTATCTGTGGCTCCAGCTGTTTTTTTTTTTAAGCATAACAAGCACTGCTCAAAGGAACAAATGAAATTTCACAGTCCCAAGCAGGAGCCTTAAATGAATACAACTTTCCACTGAGGCCCGAGCCTACACTCCCTCCAGCAGTGAATGTGTGCTTCTCTTTCCTCACGTCCCTGCCAGCATTTGCAGCGTTAGTTTTCTTCATAGTAGCTATTCTAACTGTGTGTGGTGTGAGATGGAACCAAAAAGCAGTTTTAATTTGAATTTCCCTGATTGCGAAGGAGTTGAACATCTTTTCCAGCATTTATTGGCCTTTTTGTATTCTTCTTTTGAGAACTGTTTGGTTCATTGACTGGATGACTTGACTATTTTGGTATTTAATTTTTGCAGATCTTTATACATTCTAGGTATTGATCTCCTTTCTTTTGTTAACTTTTTTTTTGTTTTTTCCCTGTAGCCTTTCTTCACTCTGTAATGATTTCCTTTGCTGATCCAGAAAGTTTTTAATTTAATATAATCCCATTAGTTGATTCTTGGAATTATTTCCCATGGTGTTGGAGTCCTGTTTAAATATCCTTGATATGTCTTTATCTTGATGTGTTTTCTCTGTTTGCCTTTTGTAGTTTCAAAGTTTTGGGCATTGCATTCAGGTGTCTGGTTCATTTCAAATTGATTTTGTTCAGGGTGAGAGATATGGGTCTAATTTTTTTGCTTCTAAAGTGAAAATCCACTTTTCCCATTTGCTTAAGAGACTTTGCTTTCTCCAAATTAATTTGACACCTTTGTCAAAAGTGAGGTGACTGTAACTGTGGGCTTCACTCTGGGTCCTCTGTTCCATGCTACTGGCCCACATGCCCACTTTTGTGCCTCTCTTAAGCTGCTTCTGCAGGGCCTCCAGCATTCTTCTATCTGCTTAGCATTGATTTGGCTATCTAAGATCTTTCATGTTTTCATGTGAATTTTAGGCTTGTTTTTTTCTAGTCCTGAGAAGGTCATTGGGATTTTTATAGTATTGTGTTGAATTTGAGGGTACTTTTGGTAACACAGCCATTTTCACAAGTGAAGAAAAAAATGAAATCATGACATTTATAGGAAAATGGATTAAACTGGAACTCATTATACCAAGTGAATTAAACCTGACTCAGAAAGAGAAATGCTACCTTTTCTCTTATACGCAGAACCTAATATAAATATTAATAAGTGAGAAGTACAAATAGTGTATTTACATGTTATTTCATTTTAATATATGAAACTAGCAAAAGGATCATGAGAGGAAAGGAGATCTTAAGGGAGGGGGAAGTATAGGTTAATGCAATACAGTAATAACAGCACACAAGGAGAAATTGTCTGGGGGAGAGAAGGGAACCAGCCAGAGGGAAGTGGGGTGCACAGGGGAGGGCAGTAGGGAAGCAGAATGAATGGGAGCAGAATATAATGACATATGTAGGAAGGTGCCAGGATAAAGCTCATTGCTTTTCATGTTAAGCTAAAAAATTTTAAAAATAACAAAACAAAAAAGAAAAACAAATAGGCTTTTCACTTCAAAGGTTAGACTTCCCCAACACAGAGGAATTATGCTCACAGTAAAAATCCTTCCCTCGTTCTCTGGGGACACATACAAGCTCTGGGGGGATTTTGATGGATCCCTAAATCTTCTTGCTTGTCTTGCATGTGAGTAGAAGGCTGTCAATTGCAACTATGGGCGCGGGGACAGGGTTCTTGGTGCCTGAAGACTCCTCAGAAGTTTTGACCATCTACTGTGTTTCTTTCACGTTTCTGCATTTCTGGGGATGGTTAACACATGACTCCCTTTCAGTTATCTAAGTGGAAACACACACGTGGGTAAGTCAGTGTGCTCCGGGTGTCTATGCTCATTTTTACAATTCTGTCAATGTTTTAAATGAACGCTTTCAGAGTTATGAAAAGATTCACTTGGACTTCCTGAAGAGCGACCATCCGGCTGTGGCACGCATGCGTGTGGACTCTGACAACTCGTACATTGGCGTCACCTACAAAAATGAAGATGACAAGCTGAAGGATTGGGAAGGTGGTCTGGATGAGCAGAGACTGAGCGCAGACAGCGGCTACATCATCCCTCTGCCGGACATTGACCCTGTTCCGGAGGAGGAAGACCTGGGCAAGAGGAACAGACACAGGTAGCGTGGGCGCCTGCCTTAGCTGCCCGCCTTCTCCGAGGCTAACCTCAAGGGAAGGGCCTATGTGCTTGGGGAATAAGGTGAAGAGGCCCTTAGGGGTCCTGTGAAGTTTTTTTTTTTCTTAAAAATATATATTTTCTTTTTTTAGTGTTATATACATGAATATAGTGAATTCATGACATTTTCACCTCTTAATTCCCAACCCCACTCACATTCTGTGCAGCTTTGACAAGGCCTTCCAGGTATCCTTTCACCTCGGGGGCAGGGAGAGGGAGTGCTTCCCAGGTGGAGAACCTCTGACCCAAGTTTTTAGGTCATCACCAAGCACCAAGTTTCGATGACTAGTGACCGAACTCTCTCCTTGGTGATCTTAAGTAGTTATGGGGCTGGGTTGTTTGATGCTACATCAGCGCTACTTAGCCCTGGCTACAGTTTGGAATCAGCTGGGGAAGATTTTTTTTTTCCATTTTTATTTATTTTTTTTCTACTTTTACAAGCATATTGCGTTTTCGCTCCAGCTTCCCTCACTCATGGGGAAGATTTTTAAGCCACTGATATCCAGCCTCACCTAGGAGATTTGTTCTTTGTTCCACACACGCACACACACACACACTTCACATAATCTATCGAGCTGTCACTGAACTTGGCTTAGTTGCATGCACAGCCAGAATCGCATCTCCCAGCATCCTCTGGGTTATTTGGCAGGGAATCCTTCATATCATATATCATATCATATCATCATATCATATCATATATCATATCATATCATTTCCTTTTCTCTGCCTTCTCAACTGTTATGCCAATAAGCTATATTATAAAATATAGCTATTAAGATTATTTTTAATATAGTTATTAAAAAAGTCATTAGAAACAAAACAACTATTTGTAATTTAATTGTATTGAAAAGTTATTAGAAACAACTATTTGTAATTACATCTCCCAATGGCCCATACATTGTGAAGAACAGTAGACATCCAGAATTCAAAAGCCTCTGATCATCTCACAAACATTATATACATTTGAAAAAAAAGGCAAGAAAGTTAATAACTTATTTGATATCATCTAATATCCAGGTTTTAGATCCATCCAGATGCCAGCTTGAATAATAATACCTACTAACAGTTATTGAGCCCTTTATGTGCTTATGACTTTGAGGCTGTTATCTTGCTTACTCAACCTGACAGACATATTATTAAATATTATTGTCGTGCCATTTTTTAGGTAAGGAAACAAACTGAAGTTCAGAGCAGTTAAGTAACGTGTGCGAAGTACCTTCTACACTTACGGGGTTTCCTGTCTGTTCCAGTTTCTCTTCATGCTGATGATGAATACCAATCAAATAATTTAGGGGAACAAAGGATTTTATTTGTTTTTATGATTCTGGTGTACAGTCTAACTTGGCAGTAGAGTTCATTGTCAACATTACGAGCCTAGGGAACTAGACACGGGTATTCACAGGAATTGCTGAGAGAGGGGGAACCTCCTCAGTTGCTAGGCTGTGAGTTGGCCAAAGCATGCTGAAGAATTCCAGCTTACTGAACCAGCTCTCGCCATCTTGTTCGCCTGCTCAGGGAATGGTCCCGCCCACCGTGAGCTGAGTCTTTCATCAAGTAGACAGTCTCTCATAGGATGGTTCAAAGCTCAACTTCCTCTTCTTGACAGATATGCCCAAATTGTCAAGTTGACACCTGTATTTAACTGGTACGCCCTCTAATTATCACCTGGATCCCCAGAACTGAAGGGGTACAGGTTGACTGGGAAGAGGTATTCCAAGAGGGGAAATTGCAGGAACTCAGCTGGAATGCTCATAAGGCTTCAGGGACAAGAGCTGATTTCTTTCCTTTGCTTTTCCTTCCCTGTGCCTTTAGTGGGCATTCTGTTCTCTCAACTGGGATCCAATAGGCAAAGGAGAAATTATTCCGGCTTGCTAGCAAAGCTGAGTTATTGACCATGCTTTGGTTTTGATGGGTGATGAGCAACTAGATCACCCAGTGACAGATGTGCCCCGCCAGGATGTCTGTTTCCAACTGCTAAAGAACTTTGCATTATCTTGAGCAACCACCTCAAAATGGGGATTGTGTAGTTGGTCCGCATGTGACTTTAACCTCTGTCTTTCTTCCCCTGCCAGCTCTCAGACCTCTGAAGAGAGCGCTATTGAGACAGGCTCCAGCAGTTCCACCTTCATCAAGAGAGAGGATGAGACCATTGAAGACATCGACATGATGGATGACATTGGTATAGACTCCTCAGACCTGGTGGAGGACAGCTTCCTGTAACTGGTAGATTCAGGGGTACCCTCCACTTCTGGAGGCTCCTTGGGATCCCTTTAAGAAAACCACTTCATTGCAATGCAAAGGTTGAGAGGAAGACGTGGGCGATATGCAAAGAGAAGTTCCCAGCCAAGGGCTTCAGGGAGTCTTCTCATTATGGATGAATGGGATACTTTGAGTGGACTTTGTTTGCATTTGCAACTTGTTGGTAGCATCTCAGTGGTGTGCAAAGTTTGGAAATGGATGGACCAGGGGACAGGCCACAGAAGATGAGCCTTGTTTCAAGGGCATTGGTGAGATTCCCACACAAGCTATTTGTACTGCAGCAGAACTTTGGCATTGTAATTATGTAAATAACTCTAATAACAGAGGATGTGTTTAGATTCCTATTAACTCTCCTCTCTGGACTTCTGAAGAGACCACTCTATCCATCTGTGTACTTCCTTCTGGAAGCCTGGTTATCAGCTGCTGTTGAATTGTCTTAGGAAGTACATACAAAACCACTTTGAACCTTTAAAGGTATTGGGATGATCACATTTTACTGTTCTAGGAGTGCTAAAGAGGTAATAGATAACAACTAACTAACTTTGTTTAGTAGATTTGGGTTTTGTAGAAGCCCAGCAACTCCTTTCTATGTTATAATCTGTTTATAATAATACTACTGTTATCAGAAATGCTAAACATGTAATGTGTAAGACGATTTCCCTACAGAGAAAGCACAATTAAAAGAAAAAATATCCCTTACTAAGTAGGTGACAAGTTTGACAGTTTTTGACATTTATATTAAATAACATGTTTCTCTATAAAATGTAATAGCTTTAGTGGATTAAATTTAGTGAACATAGAAAAGTGTAAGTAGTGTCCAGAAAGTCAAAGTATTAACTGTATACTAAATAGGCTCTCTAACCCAAGGTACTGAAGGCAATTTAATGACCTCTGTAGTATGCAGTTAGAAACAGCAAGCAAAACCCCCAAATCCTAAATGTTTCCAATATGAAGACATTAGCTCAGGCCCCATGTGGCTTCTCATGCTGTGACACTGTGGAAATGAATAGTCCACAAAAAGACTGTGTGGGCAGAGGTTTCTTTTGGGACCAGTGTTAACTTTGGTGGATTTCACCATATATATATATATTTTAAACTTATGAACTTTAAGGCTATCTGAGCATCAGCTCCTTGAGAGAAAGAGTTGGAAATCCCAAGATCACAATGGTGCTATTGAGTGAAGACCCAAGGCATCAGCCTATCTCTGGAGTTCCCATAAGTAATTGGCAACTAGCACTACTGGCTTCTGGGTCCCTGCTATCAAGATTCTGAACAATTAAGTCTGAGGGAGATAGGAGCCTATATTTTATAAACTTGGCTCTGCCAGTCATCCAGTTTTCAGAAACATGGCTTGGGTTACAGAAGTTGCCATAGGAGGATGGGGGGTTACTTTGGAATTTGGAACCGGGCTAGCAATCAACCATGCAGGAAGCCTGCTATTTAAGTTCTTGGCTTCAGGTCGGTGACATTTAATGCCACACATCTAGCAGTTGTTACCCTTAATTTACGTTTCCAGTTTTAGCTGAGACCGAGAAAGCAGCAAAATGTTGGTCTTGGCACATCTTCCAAAAAGTTCAAGACAACGTAAACATTGCTTCCTACTGAGCAAGGAAACTGAACTTGAACTCCACCAAAGCGTATGCAGAGATGATGCAACTCTGCATGCCCAGTCTCTGTTTAGTTAGGTCAATATTTGCTGGAAAAGATGAAGACGCTTTCCTGACTCTTGGGATTTAGGTGGGAGTGTGGGTTCATTGGCATTCTCTGCAATGTGCTAATGCTGACATCATATGAATGAAACATGGGCTGTGATTACAGCAATCACTGTGTGCGCTTCCGGCAGGTGATGCTTCGGAAGATGCCGAAGCACTAATAAGGTACTTGACTACCTGCTGGTGTAATCTCAATGCGAGCCTCGACTTTCCCTTTTCACAGTGAGTGTGAAGACTGAGCCAGATTGGCCAATTAAAAAGGAAAACCTGACTAGGTTCTGCAGAGCCAATTAGATTTGAAATACATTTGTGTATTTCTAGAATCAGAGCTCAAGCATTCTGTTTATCTCCCACTCTCCCTGGTGCAGCTTGATTTTTGCTGATGCTTTGCATTCTGATGTTGCTTTGGGCGATGTTGCTTTGGGTCTTACTTTGGCATCATGAAGTTGGGAGAAGCCTCTTAGACCAGTGGTTTCCAGTCCTCTCTTACCTGACACTCCATGGGACTCCATTTTCATTTTTTGTGAAACAGTTTTTTAGTGGTTCCTAGATTCATATCCTCTCACACCCCCTACAAGTCTCCTGAAGAAAATTTGCCAATCCTTCCCGCTCTCTATTTTCATGATGACAATCTAAGCTGGCCAGAGAAACACAATTTGTGACTTTTCAAATGATCAGTGATCTCCCTAAAACGTGGTCCGCCAACCTGCACAAAATGGTCCTATTTTTGTGAAGCTGGGACGTAAGATAAAATGATGTTATACATCAATATGTATATATGTATTTCTATATAGACGTAGAGAATACTGCCGAAACACTTATGACAAGCTGTATCACTGCCTTTGTTTATATTTTTTTAACTGTGATATTCCCCACAGGCACATTAACTGTTGCACTTTTGAATGTCCAAAATTTATATTTTAGAAATAATAAAGAGAAAAATACTTACATGTTCCCAAAATGGTGGTGTGGTGAATGTGTGAGAGAAATGAACTGGATAGGAAGGGGCTGCCAATTCAAAGTGTATTATGATGTCTTGTTATTGTCTTGTTTCAAAAAGTGTAAATGAAGATCTTTATATTTCAATAAATGATATATTATATGTGTATGTATATAATTTAAATTTATGCTAAGGTCCTAGCATTTTTTGTTTTGTTTTTAGTCAATCCTGTCCAAATTTCTTTCTTAGTGACAGTTCAGGAGGATTCTGTTGTGTTATTTTTTTAATAATTTTAAATTATTTTTCATGCGCGTGTATGTGTGTGTGTGTGTGTGTGTGTGTGTGTGTGTGTGTGTGTGTGTGAGAGGGGACTGTATGTCCTTGTGGAGGACCAAGGATGACTTTGGGAATCATACTGGATTGCTTGTACTCCTTTGTCCTTCACTCTGGAATTTCCCAGGCTTTACTTTCCAGAGCAAGAAATGCAAGCTGCCACCATTTTTGCCTGGCATTTTTACCTGGGATCTGGGATCCGAACTCAGGACCTTCTGCTTGGGAGTCAGAGGTTTAACTCTTAAGCCATCTCCTGAGTCCTGTTGTGTTATTTTGCTTGGTTTGTTTGTTTGGGACAGGATCTCCTTACATAGCCCAGGCTGGATCATCCTTGGTGACCTTCCTGCTTTGGCATGCTAAGGGCTGGTATTACAAGAATGTTGCCTTGACTCTTTTTTCTTTGTGAATATTTGTTTATTAAAGCTGTTTTAGTTTCCAGGAAAACTGAATGAA
Source organism: Typhlomys cinereus (assembly GCA_023101885.1). NCBI lineage: Eukaryota > Metazoa > Chordata > Mammalia > Rodentia > Platacanthomyidae > Typhlomys > Typhlomys cinereus. Next base: position 8,139,356 of record JALPQD010000059.1, on the reverse strand, counting down.
GATAGAGATCTCCCAAATTCCCATTGACCTCTCATGTACACATCCTCTTCCATCTTCAAGGCAACCATCCTCTCTGTGTACATTTGCTACAATGAGGAGCCTGTATCCATGAAGCATCACCCATGATCCACATAACTTTTTACATTTGATGCTACGCATTAGAGACTTCTTTGAGAGATATATATAGATTGAATTCCTTCTTTATTTACTTTAAGCTTCATGGAATCTCATATAGATTGATGTGATCACAGGCCTATAAAATAAGCTTAGCTTCTTATTCTTTGCTGTTAAGATGACTCATGAATATTCTGGCATATATGTCCTGTGCACATGTGGTAGTTTTTGTTTGGATAGATTGCTACAAATAAATTGCTAGGTCAAAAGATATGCAGAGGACTTGAGAGATAGCTCAGGGGTTAAGCCTCTGCTTCACAAGCAGAAGGACCTGAGTTCAGATCCCAGATGTCATATGGGGCAGAAATGGTGGTGGTCTGCACTTCGCACCCTGGAAGGCAGAGCCCGGGAAACTCTGCAACAAAGCAAAAAGGGGGTAGAGTAATCCAGGATGATTCCTTGAGCCTCCACAGTGCCCTCTCTCTCTCTCTCTCTTTCTTTCTCTCTCTCTCTCACACACACACATAAATAAAAATTTAAAAAATAGTGTGCAGAATTAAACCTATGTTGTGTACAAGTTTTCATGTATAGTAGTTACCTTAACTCTACAGTTTAATCACCAACTCTACATATTATTTGAAATTTCCTAGTCTTTTCTGCCTTTCATTACTTAGGATCATAATCTTCAAAATAGGACCAGTAGAGATTTATTGCGGTTAATGAAGGAGTATTTGGAGTTTGTAATCTGAAGCATGCCGAAGCCAATAACTAAGAATTAAAAAAAAAAAAAAAAGGAAAAGATACAACTCAACTCACTTTCAATTCATGGAGAGTGAAAATTTGACTGGCAACAATCGGGAAATAGCATCTTAATAGCATCTTACTCCAACAAAACTCTTCATTATCCAGATTGAAGAGTTTGTGGATCAAAGCCTGCCTCCCTAGGGGTTCAGCTGGAGGCCGAGTATTGGCTCCTGACTGGTTCCAGCCCAGGATCCCTGTGCTACTAATTAAACAACAGCCTCTCAAAGTCAATCCAGGGTGCCCCCACTTCTGGAGAGATTCTCTTTTTGAGTGTGCAAGTCTATCTTTTGATTCAATGTGGACAATACTCTGGCCAGTCCTGATGAAGTAAATGTGACATTAGGAGGCTTGGAAGATGCTTTAACACTTATTTCTTTTGCCTTTTTTTTTTTTTTTTTAAACCACAGGCATTTAGAAAACGACAGTGGCAGGGAAGACAGGATGAGGAAGCCAAGGTACCACAAGACAAATGGATTTTCTGCAAACCTCCTGAGTGATGATATCACCAACATTAGAAATTCTAAATACATAAGTTACATTGTCATTGGTATGACAACAAGTCATGGGGAACCCAGGAGGTGCTGGAAAAGAGTGTGCAGAAGTAATTTGCTTTGCTTCTTCGATATTTTCAAAGACACGTGCTGTACAAGCTCAGCCTGAAGAACTATTCTGCACGGTGGCAATCAGAACACTTTATTTTCAGGCTATCACCCAACAGTTCTAATAATGGGTATTAGGATTCTTAATAGTGGCGTGCTTCATGAAAAGCAGCTCCGGAAAATGGCCTCGGATATCTGAATCCATCATGAACTCGGCAGTTTTCTCTGAGATAAAAATGACAGAAATGTTTCATTATCTCCAAGTCCAAATGCATGTAAGGACTAAATCCAACAGCATTGTGATAGAAGAATTAATATGCGTGTTTATAACAGACACGGTGTTTTTCACCCACCCAGAATGAAAAGATATGAGAAAATATATACACGCTCTTAATTAACAGATGATAACATTCGGTTCCGCTTGGTTGCATTAATAATGCTGTGTCCTGAAAATGGTGAACATAATCTGCAAAATAAATTCATATACTAGTAGCATTTCCATCACCCACATCTTAGTTGGCACACAAAGCAATGTGGATATGGAGGACACATGGGCTCACATACAGGGGAACATATCTGCCCTCTGATTCTGGTTTGTAGGCTAATTGGAATTTTTAAAAGACTCACCACATTATCCTGGCAGATGGCATTTGGCTTTATCATTATTCATGGGTATTAATGACTCCCCTCTGGAGCGCATATATCCTGTCTATTTTGAATTTCATTACAGTTCATACTGACTGCTCTGCACAGAACTGGATCCAGACTTTATTATGTGGTACCGAGGGCTGTCGATTGGTTGGTCCATCAAGGTTTTAGGCCTGCTTAGGATTAAGTAGCTCTTTGAAATGAAGGAAAGCCTTCCCCGTCTCTCTGCTGAGTTTTCCGTCACACTTCTTGTTTTGTTCGGCTTGCTCTCCCACAGGGCTGATGGAAGAAGGATCAGGTGTGTACAAAGACATTTCCAGAGTGGATGCATCTTTCATTAGCCTGAGATGATTACGCATCCCTCTTTCTCCCCAGAAAGGCTGGGATTTGGTTTCTTAAATGGAGAAAATGTGTGCGAATGTGATGAAATGATCCTGCCACAGAAAGCCATCTTTTCAATTAATTCCCTCCACAAATATTTATTATACAACAGTCTCCTCTGTGGAGTGCATCTCTGAAATGCTTGAGCATAAAGAAGGCAGCTGGCAGACTTTATTCTAACCAGTTCATGACCCGAGGGAGGCCATTGTCACGGAGAATGGCGCAAAGCAGAAAACTGATTGGAGGCCCCAAGTCTTCTTTAGAGGAACAGAGGTACAGCTCACTGAAGGCTTCTAAGCCAAGACTTTTCTTCAACAAGGGCAGGGAATTGGGAGACCGTGGGCTCAGCCTTGTTTTTTGAAGGCCCAGCCTTTGAAGCTATTCCAGACGCTTCATGGCCACCTCTTCTTCCAGATTTTCATTCCTCTATGCTTTGATCTTATTATGTTAGGCCCTGGTTTAGGTTCTGGGATTCAGCAACAGCTACAATAGACAAGATTCTCCACAGTGGAGGACAGACGGCTCTAGGGGTTTTACTGGCCACTTTCCTAAGCATGGGTGAGTGAAGATAGAAAAAGAATTAGAGGCAGTGGGATTTCTGATGGCCAGCCCTTCTAGAAAGAAGGCAATGGCTGTTTTCATAAAGTATATGTGTTTGTAGAACTTGGGTGAAGCTTCAGCACCTGTTGTTAGCTCACCCAGAGGGAGAATTTGCTTCACTTATGGTCTGAATAAGCAGTCACTGTTTAGTCTCTAGTCCTCTTCAGACTCAGGGCTCTGGATAGGATTTGATGGAAGCCACTTGGCAAAGGAGGCCATCTGTGTAGAGAGGCGTGCTTAGCGTGGAGTGCAGCACACAATGGTCTGCATTTAGCGATGCTGCTGTGGAGGGCCGGGCACTTGATGGAGAGGCGCTCCGTCAATGACTTGAGAATGGAGAGTCTTCATCTGCAGAGCTGCGCTGCAGGGCGGGGGCTGGAGGGCAGTGGCTGAGTTGGGAGTCGTGTCTCACCTGCCCCATTCAGGGTTGGGGGTCCTGTTAGGATCTGTTTGCATCCTGAACCAAGTGGAGTTAACGTCAAGCGTCCAGGAAATCTAGAATTTTCTCATGTGGAGCCCATGAGTCACTGTCTTGTCCTTTGACTGACAGGCATCTTATCATCTTCGAACTATGGGGGTTTTCTGTGGAAACTCTGTGTGTGTTTGTGTATGTAAGAATACACCTGAGTATGTATGCCCAAGGGTGGTCAGGAATCTTCCTATATTGCTCTATTTCCTTATTGCTTTGTTCTTGTGTTTCCCAGGCTCTGCCTTCCAGGGTCAGAATTGCAGGCCACTACAATTCCCACCTGGATTTTTCTCTTTTTTTGTGGGATGTGGGGATCTGAACGCAGGTTCTTTTGCTTGTGAGTCAAAGGCTTTAATCCCGAGACAGCTCTCAGCCCTCTCTCTCTCTTTTTTTTTAAGTAACAATACCACTTTGTAGCTGAAAAAGACTATTTTTCTTGTTTTCTCTTATTTATCCTTTTGTGCACTATCTTCCTTTTCAAAACATTTATCCCATTTTGTTCTCAAATCATTGTGTTTAGAACAATAGTTTAATTTAGAGTTTGGAGAGACGTTTTTATAAAGTAGCAACTGGGTTTAAACAGTGGCTTAATAATTAAGTCCTGGCTAGCTGATTCCTGAAAAATTCTAACTAGATGGACCATTAATTCGTCCTTTTTAAAAAATAATATAAAGGATTTTCCTTCATACTGATTTTTTCCAAGTGCAAAGTACTTTGTAGATTGCAGTAGGTGAAACCAACCAGTCTGAATCCTCTTTGTAACCTGTTGCTACAAGATCAGGTGACTCTGATAATTTCCACTTGGGATAACACTCCATGAATATGAATTCATTGACTGCATTACGCCCCTGAGAAACTGATCATACTGGGAAAAGTCAGTAACTCATCTTGAAGGTAAATAACAATGATGAATGTACTTTTTCCATGTAGAGTGTTATCACGTATGTATATCAGCTTTAGAAGCTTATACAAAGTAATTATATCTTATTTTAGTACATTATTAGTGCTACTAGGATTCAAACCTAGGACCTGTTGGTGAAGGGATGGAGGCAGGAGCCACTGGTCACATTGTCTACACAGTCAGGAAGCAGAGAACAGGCAGGAAGTGAGGCCGGGTTATAGGACCTCTAGATCTGCTTTAGTGGCCCACTTCCTTCAATGGGGCTCTGCTTCCTAAAGGTTGTACAACTAACTTCCTCCCCAAACGGCATCACTAGCTGGGAACTAAGTGTTCAAATACCTTGAGTCCATGGGGGGGGGGATTTCACATTTAATTGTAATTCACATTTGTAAATGATCAATAGATTGGTTAGACAGTTGGTCTAACTTATAACCTGTTCAAATAATATCCTTATGCACCTGGGAAAGCTGGATTGCAGGATGATTCCTGAAGTTACCTTCAGGTCTCCACAGGCACACACAGTGCCCTCCCCTCCTGCCCCCCACACATGAAAATAAGTAAATAAAAATAAATATAAAAAAGAAAGAGAAATAAACCAATGGTAGTTAACTGTTTGTCAACAATTAAGTTTCACTGATGTGCAGGAAATCAACTTATGGCTAATTTCACCTGGACACTGTGAACTGATTTGCAAAGTCTCTGAGGTTCTTGTGGGCCTGCAAGGTAGCTCAGTGGGTAAAGGTATTTGCTGGTTTAGTCCCTAGAGCCCACGGAATCCTCATGGTGGAAGGAGATAACTGACTACTCTTGCGAGTTGTCCTCTGACCTTCACACACATGCTGTGGCCATATACATGCACGCATACAAAATAAATACATGTGAAAAACAAAGACTTGTTTAAGAAAACAAGATTCTTGTGCCTAGAACATGAATTCTCATGTTTTCAAGGTCTCAGGTTCTTAGTGTTAAAACTTCTTTCAGCTTTGACGTGATGAAGCTTCATGAAGACCCTGGGCTGCAAATTGACTCAAATACCACAAGGGGTTGCTAGAGAGCAAGAGAAAGCCCAGGAAAGTTTACAATTTCGTCTTTCCTTGCTTCCTTTGTCTTGGTAGGTAGTGGTTGCTTTCCTCCTGTGGTGTGGTATTTACTTCTGTCCATGGCTTGGATCTGCTGTGTGATGGATGTCAATCTCTTAACGTCCTCCTGTTGTTTGTAGGGACTCCTGAAATGCTTTTCAGCTTCTCCAGGTCGTCTAACTCAAGGTTGTAGTCAGAAAGGGGAAGGGCCTTTGTACCATCAATCATCTTCACATCAAGCCTTTGCCACAATGTTACCCGAGGGCAAACAGAAAGTGCCTCATGTCCAGGTGGACTGGGTCCTCCTGGCATCTTGGACTGCTTTGGAAGGAAAGTTCAGCTTCCACTCACAGCGTTAGACAGGGAACATGGAGACAGAATTTTAGAACTAATGAACTACAGGGAGCTTGCAAAAAACATTACGCATACATACATTTGTATGTATATGTTTGCACAGAGAGAGCTACATATGAATTCCTTTCCCCCAAATTTTGTGAAGGATCTTTGAACTGATCCCCACACAGCCGAGCGAGCCGTGCTTTCCAAATTCTGAACCATCTCAATGCTTTGTGGTTCCTCAGTTATAGCTGCTAGGTTGTATTCACAATGAACGCTATTTTTATATTTCTTCTTGATGCATGGAACGGACATTCCCTTGGGATTGAGAGATACTTAGCTGCTGAAGACTCCCCACGGAGGCATTTGGAGGTTGTTCTGCCTGTTCAAGGCACTAAAAGAATGTGAACATTTCCTTATGAGGCCCTTGATGGATCAGCCTAACCTACCAGTTCTTTCTTGTGCTTTCCTATGTGATCTTGTTCCAAAACCCTCCATCTTGTTTCACTGCCACGCAAAGGATCTTTTAGCTAGATTTGATCTTACTACTTCCATCACAAAATCCTAATACCAGTAGCTTATACAACTGTGCTATTTAGATATAGGTATCGACTTGACAAATGAGGGCTAAACCTTTAAACACACTTATGAAGAATTGATAGTGAAGACAATCCTTCTGCAAGCCTTCAGGAGATTATCTAATTAATGAAGGAAGCCTCGGCTTATAGTTGTTGGAATCTTTCATTGGACAAGTGGATATAAAGTGGAGGGAGCTGGTTCAGTCGTTTGGCACATCTTGGCAGACTTGCAGCCTGTCAAATGCGGAGGTTTGACCCCTTTCTCAGCAATTCCCATGCGTATGGTATGGCCAGTTCCCTTGACTCCTAGTGTTGGTATGAACTCTCCTGCCAAGCTGGACTTGAATTGGAATCTGAATTGTTAAGTAAGAACAAAACCTTTTGCTCCCTTAGGTTACTGGGTCATATATTTATCAGCAGCACAAAGACAAATTACGGCAACAACATACAGCTTATGTTTTATTTCACATTAAAGACTCCTGGATATCACTTAGGTTGGTGTGGTTGTTTCTCAGGCATTGGAGAACCAGAAGCCATCTTCCTGTCATTCTTCAATGCTTACTGCTAGTATCGAGGTTACTTCCTGGCTTAAGATGGCCACTGGAGACCCAGCCATCGGACCCCAGTTCCAGGAAGGAAATAACAGAAAGGTATATGCTACCTCTTTACTCCCTTATGATAGCTCTTTTAGAAGGCTTACTCTCCAACTTCCATTTCTACCTCAGTAACCACCCTTGCAAAGTTTTCTAGTTGGGCACAGTGAGCTCTTGCCAATATAGGAGTCTATGTTAAGGAAACATGGAGAATAGATATAGGAATAGAGTAGGTAACTACAACCTCTAGTACATATGAGAATTCTATTCTCTGATGCCCATGAGAATGCAGAGCTTTGAAGACAAAATGCAAGAGGTTTGGGCAGGAATCCTAGTATACTGAGTTCACGCACCAGTGGGCATCTATTCATTGGGTAGAGTGGCCCTGGACTCTCTGTCCTGGAGGCTGCCCAGCTTCTTTACTATCTGCCTTCTTGGTTTCCGTTGCTGCACCCTCCTGGGCTTCAAGCGCAGAGCCAGTTACAGGCCTAAGGCACCAGCTAGGCTCCTCAAATTCAGGACGTCACTAAATGGACCCGGAGATCTTTTCTATGGTGGACACCTTATCACCCTAGACTTGGGCCTTCTCTGGCTCTATACCTTCTACATTCTGCTTCTGAGTCATTTTAGGGTCCTCCCTTCACCCCATGTCATATCCACTTCCCCATTCACCCAGACAGACCCACGGCCTCCTGAAGGGTCTAGATTTCTCCCTTCTCTAATCTGGTCTTCGCCCATCAGTCAGAGAAATGGTTATTAAAAAGAAGTACAAACCTCCTGTGTCACTTGATAGTTTAAGGTCAATCAATAGCTTCTTACTGCCTATAGGGAAAAGTCCAACTTGATAAGGATCAAACAGCCCTGTCCCCGTCACTCTGCCTCGCTCCCCTTCACTGTGGCCAAGCCACCTACATTTTTCCTCCTTTTGCTATTGCGGAAAACTCAGAGCTGTCTCGGGCCTCTCTGCTTGGAATGTTCTTTCACATGATGCCCGCCTCTTTGTTTAGTACACCGCCATGTTTCTCCCCGCCCCTGAATTATGAAGTCCGCAGACTCTGAAGCCAAGCCTTCTTGCGGCGCATTCTCAGAGCTCACTGTCCGTGCTCTTCAAACCGCTGTGTTCTGATTACTTGCTGGATCGCAGACCCTCCTTTGTATTGCTTCTCCGCAGCCCCCGTACCTGGGCTCAGCACCTCCGCGATCAGTGACTCAGTAATGATTCCTGTCAATTACTTCTTAACTCAAAAACATTGGTTGACAACCTTGTCCTCATTTATGGCTCAGCTGCCAAGACAGACGGAGTGAAATAATTACCCCAGCAGACACTTCAGAGTCACAGTCAGGGCTGCGAGGACAAAGATGAAGCATTATGAAGGACGCTGGGTTGGGGTGATAAGGCCTCCACCCAGTGTCTTTCCTTGGGAAAGATCGCCTCTGGTGGCTTTTGCACCTTATTGTTTTTGAGCACATTAGGGCTGGTCTGGCCGGCTTGTTCTGGAGAATCCCAGGCTCTGCTTTCTGGGCCTGGGCTTACAGGGGGTCCACTAGGCCCACCCAGCATTTTATGTGGTAACAGTAACCCAGCATCCGAATTCCAGTCCTTCTGTTTGTCGGGAAAGTGCTTTAACCGCTGCGCTATCCCGCCAGGCCTTTTTCTGTTCTTGATGAGTTTAATTTGGTTGGAGGGGAGGGGCTAGGGTTCTAGACCACCCCAGTCACCCAAGTGGCCCCAACGGTGGCTTCTGAATTGGTTGTGTCACGCTCAAGAAGGATATGGACAGAGGTCAAGGAGTGGGCCTAGTGGCAGTGACCATAAATGTATAAGGAGAAGCGAGAAACACTCCTGAGAGTGGGAAGGGATCCCAGGGAAGAACATGGATGTGTTGCTCTGCACAGTCGCCTTTTGTGAGACTTATGATGGGAATTGGCTGGAGATGGAGCCATCTTCATCGAGACTGGTCTTTTTTTAAAAAAATTATTGTTGGGGCTGGAGAGATGGCTCAGGGGTTAAGCCTCTGCCTTGCAGGCGGAAGGTCCTGAGTTCGGATCCTAGACCCCACGTATAGACGGCAGGCGGAAGCGGGGGCGGCCTGCGTTTCTGGTCCTGGTAGGGCGGAGCCTGTGAATCCTGGGCAGAGTAAACAAGGAGGAGGAGGAGGAGGAGACGTCCAAGGTGGTTCCTGAATTCGCCCATGGTTCTATACACACACACACACATACATACACATGCACGTGCACACACACATACATACACACACACACGCATATACGCACATTTGAATAAATAATAAAAAATTTAAAAAATTATTGTTTACTTATTTTTATTGGCTTCTCTCTCTCTCTCTCTCTCTCTCTGTGTGTGTGTGTGTGTGTGTGTGTGTGAGAGAGAGAGAGAGAGAGAGAGGGCACTATGTGTCCCTGTGGAGGAACAAAGGTGTCTTCAGGAATCATCCTTGATTTCTTCTACCTCCTTTTGCTCTGGGATTTCCCAGGCTCCATGCGCCAGGGCTGGAAATGCAAGCCACTGCCATTTTCACCTGGCATTTTTACATGGGACCTGAGATCCGAACTCAGGACCTTTTGCTTGTGAGACAGAGTCTTAACCTCTGAGCCATCTCTCCAGGCTGATTATTTTTTGAGCACATGATGGCTGAACCAGTGAGTGGTCTACATTCACTACCTTTGCATACTTCTCCACCCAGCTGGAGAGTGATCAAGCGTTACTCCTCCAATCAGCAGAGTGGCTTGTTTTACTTGTTTTGTAAGCTATCGATCCGGTCCCTTCCCTTTCTAGGTCTCAAGCTCAGTGATTACTTTCTCGTTGTGTGCACACCTCTTACTGCTTATGGGGCACTAACTCTGGTCTCAGTAGGAGGGATAAAGGAGAGAGGGAGGAGAGAGGAGTTTCCTGTCAAGGAGCCAAACAGGAAAAAAAAATTCCCCTCACCTCCCGTCCTCATGGACATGTCTGCTCCTCTGTTTATGCTGATCAGCAAGTTATATAAACCCAGTGTGAGAGCAGTTCAAGTGAAATATTTTTTAACTGCCAAGTTACCATCCCTGCTGCCTCCTTGGTGCTCCTGAGTGCAGAGAATCAGTCCAGGACCTGCTCCTGCCCCTGTGTCCTCCTCTCCCACAACCCGCCCTCTTCTTTTCCCACCTGCATGGTCTGCCTTCTTTGGCTGGCTCAGGCCTTACTGGAATCTGGGTAGAACAGGTAGAGGGAAGGTCCATGTGTCCAACTAAACAGACGCTTGCAGCCTCTTTTTGGCTCCTACACGAGACCCCCAGGAGCCTGAGACGGAGTCAAGGGTCCCGACCAGGGGACCTTGGGAGAATCAAAGGAGCTCGGAGTAGCTCTTGGGCTCAGCCTTTCTTTGGTTTTGGTGCAGGGGATTGACGCCATAGCCGCATGATTGCGGAGTACGTAATCCCACCGCTGAGCCACGTGCCCAGCCCCAGAGGAGTCCAGTCTTAGTTTTTCTTGTATACAAGGCGAGTAAAAAGAGCAGTTCCACAGAACTGTTTGTGTTCAGCACATACACACTCACACACGTGCACGCGGCATGTCCATGCACACACGCACACACGCTGGAAGAATAAGAACTCTGAGGGGGTCTGACGCTCTGTCTCTCTCTGCGGTCATCGTGGCATCTCATACCCTCAGCATCGGTGCCAGTCAAACACCGCCTTGTCCTGCTCTTAGCCTGGAAACAATGCTAGGTTGCTGGCTCAGCCGTGGAACCTCCCCCTCGAACCCTGGACTTCTCCCGAAAAAACCTGTCCGCTCCCTGCCTTCCCGAATGGGAGCAAAGGGAATGAAGAAACCAGGTTCTTCCTGTGAGATCCGTGGGCTCGGGAGGGGCTTGGAGAGAGACGCCTGGGAGAACTACCTAGTCCCGGGCTTCCGGGTTCATCTCAGTAGCTGAGACACAGACACAGACCTTTGGAGAATTTCCTTCCTGTCCAAAGCAGCAAGTTGGCCACAAGAGGGAAGCATCACACTGAGCTAGTCCCGGACCAACCTGCTCTTTGTTCTGGCTTCCTATTGTCATCCATCTGCGAAGGCAGGTGAGCGCCCACTGCAGGAGGCTGCTGTTCAGCCGATACCTGGGATCTCTCTTGCACGGGGTGTTGAACACGGCCATCCAGCCAGGAGACACTCTGTGAGTAGTCATCACCACTGATGAATATTCAGGATTAAATCTGTTAATGAAATTAAATAAAGCACTGAGAAAGGTAAGTCTCAATGACAAATCTCCTGATTATGAAACTTCATCTAGTGCTGAATTCTGGAAAGCAGAGCATCCGTTGCCAGTGGTGGGCCCACGACCTGTCACGAGCTGTCTGCCTTCAAGGGGGGTGTTTTAGCGTCATCTTTTGTGCGGCACCCATATTCTTTCAATGCTGTCAGGAGGATGAAGCCAGAGCACACGAGCTGAAGAAAGTGCTAAGAAAAGGATGACCTAGGATGGCCAATGTACTAACAGTACAAATCAGGTGAGCTGAGATAGCATATCTGGGTTTTGCCTGATGCCAATAGGAGCTTCCCAAGCATCTCTCTCTCTCTCTCTCTTGTTCTCTCTGATAACTTAACTATAGATCGTACTTCTCTTAGAGGTTGGCATGGCGGTGTACACTGGCAATTCCAGCAACTCCAGAGGCTAAGACAAGAATACAGAGAATCTGTGGCCGCCCTAGGTTTGAGCTGCCTCGGGCAAGAATGCCAAATGTCCTTGCTTACCACAGTGTTTCCAGTTTTAAAACTCAAAGTCCTGGAATGTCTCCTATTCCCAGAAACACCAAATCCAGGGTCACATGGATTCTCTTGGTAGCCAGTTTGTCTAATCTCCACTTCCTCCCATTTCGTCTTCAGTAAGTAGTCTGAGGTCATAAGAGGTGAGGTTCACTTGCCACTGAAGGGAAGAGGAACTCAGTTCTTTGGGTCCCAGTGGAAACTTCTGGATACTTCTGGCTGTCTTGATGGTGGCAGGAGCTGTCAACTTTGGATCAGGGTCTTTGATCTCATAAACTGGCTCATATCCTATAGCATCTCCCATGGCCTGGGTACTTAGTAGTCATCTGCTCACTGTAGGGAGGCTGTGAGTTATTGTCTGTTGCAGTTACTTACCTTTTTGATGTGAGACAGCAGCTATATGCAACTTAAGAGGAGAAAGGGGGATTTATTTGGCTTATGGTTCCAGAGGGGTTATAGCTCGTTATGGGGGGGGAATCTATGACAGAAGGCATGACTGGAGTAGAAGAAGGAGGCTAGTTCAGGTCACCTGAGCCATCAAGAAAGGAGAGAGAGAGAGAGAGAGAGAGAGAGAGAGAGAGAGAGAGAGAGAGAGAGAGAGAACAGAGTAAGGCTAGGTTACCAAACCTCAAGGCCTCCTCCTACCCTCTCCCCCACCCTGGGGCATTCCTTCCTCCAGCAAGGTTCCACTTCCTAAAGGTGCCACAAGCTTCCTAAACATTAATATCAGATGCAAACATGAACCTATGGGGGACGAGTCACATTCAAACCACCATGCTGCCTTAGGCTCATCTGATTACTTGCCTTTAAAAACAATGCTCATCACTGCTTGTCCTGTTAGAACCTACCAGGCTCTTCCCTGAAGGGGACCACCTCCAGGAGAATGTCAGGAGCAAGCCCTAGCCAGATGTCTTCAGGCTATAGAAGATACTTAGAACTCTGGTGCTGGCAAAACCCTCAGAGGACCCCCTTCTTCCCATATCAACCAGTCAGTGCTAACCTAGGAGTTGTGGTAAAGAAATGCAAATGTGATTAAAGTTTCCGACCAGTTGACCTTGAAAGAGGGGAGTTACCTATGTGCACCAGACCTAGTCTCATCAGTCTTCTAAGTCCAGGTCTAAGGTTGGGGACGGAGAACTCACCTACCCTGTGCCTGCGAGACAGCCTGCGAGACAGCATGCCGGGGTGCCTGGGCTCCAAGAGTCACGGCTGAGTGTTGCAGCCACTTTTCTTTCTGCTGCTGCGAGGCAAGACTCAGACACAACTGAAGGGGAGAAAAGAGATTTATTTGGCTTATGGCTAAAGGCAGAAGCAGGAGACTGATTCGGGTCAGCAGCCATAGGAAGTCAGAGCGCCCAAGAGCAAACTGAGAGGAAGCAGGTCCAAGCTACTTCAAGGCTCGCTTCCTTCAGCAAGCCTTCACTTCCTAAGTGGGTCATGACCTTCCCAACATTAACATCAGCTAAGGATTCAAGTACATGACCTGGCGGGGGACAACTCACGTTCAAACCATGACACTATGTGCTGGTTGGTTGTATAACCAGCCGCAGGGAAAGGAATTTGGCTGACCAGTAGAATGAACTTGAAAGTGAAGCTTACTGTCAACAATCCTCTAGCAGAAATACAGCGAAGTAACCTCTTAATTCTGCTTTAGGAGAGATCCTGGGTTAAGCCTGTCAGTATCTGGACCCTCAGAAGCCATGAGGTAATTAAGTTGTGCTATGTATGTGCCAAGCCAAGAAATTTGCAATAATTTGTTAGTGGTGTAGAAAACTACCTTAAAACTAAGTTAATTTTTTAAATAAGTGCTATCTTATTTCCTGATAGTCTAAGTGCTATTGTGATGTGAAATTCCCATTGGCAATATACACTCAGTGTTGGCAGATAATCTACCTTTATTTGTGAATTTTGTTCCTATGTGTGGTATGGCCCACGAGAAGCCACAGAATCCAACAACGCTTTATTTTGGAAGGTTTTGCCTTGCTTTGCTCTCTTTTCTCCTTGGGTTTCCTGCTAAGTTCCTTCTCCTAATCCATAAAGCTTGAAATTGCTGTTTTGTGAAACAGAAAACCAAATCTACTAGATCTCGCATTCTTCCAACTTTTCACTTTATAACAATAACAACAACAAAATAATGCTTGTTTCTCCAAGCTGTTAATGAAGATTTAAAAAAAGACTTTGGGAATTTATGCACAGTAAGCTAGTATCACACAGTTCTCTGGTCATAAATGAGAGATACCATCATCAAAAGACATCCACAGGGGCTGGAGAAATGACTTAGGGGTTAAGCCTCTGCCTCCCAAGCAGAAAGACCTGTGTTCAGATCCCAGATCCCATGGAAATGTGGTGGTCTGCACTTCTGACCCTGGAAGGCAGAGGGCGAGAATTCCCAGAGCAAAGCAAAAAGGAGGTAGAAGTCCCTTGGGCTTCTACAGGCACATACAGTACTCTCTGAGTCACACACACACACACACACACACACACACACACACACACACACACAGAGAAAGAGAGAGAGAGAGAGAGAAATTGAATGCGGGTATTCTAGAGAGAACACTTTTGACTAAAAATAAGAGTAAAAAGAGAAACCACACTGCAAGAAAATAGAAGCCTGTAGTTGGTCTAGTCAGGGATTCCTGAACATGAATGGATTTCCTCCCTTCACTGTAAAAATAGTGATGCTTGAATCTAATAACCCAAGATTCTGGCTTTACTTATGAGAGATGAGGCCTAGCCACTGAGACCCAAAACAAAACAAACACATCCAGATAATCCCAACGTGGAGCCAAAGTTGGGAAGGACTGGACCAGATGGTACAAGAATGGAAAGACCTTAGGAACCCATAGGAAGATGCTAAGGAGGAAGAGGAATCCTAGAACACATGAACCGCAGCGCCTCACTCGCAAAGCTCCCACAGATAGAGGGAAGAGGGGTTTGAAAGTAAAAAGAACTGGGGGAAAATGGGATTCCTGTGGCATCTCTTGGAATTGGGTCCTGGAGATTGCTATTGGGGGTCTGGCGACCTTGGTTCTTGAACTGCTATTACTCAGCCTCGGGGTTGGAGGCGACTCTGTGCTCCTGAAATGGTGTCTTCCGGGATCCTCTTCCTTCTGGCTGGCTTTGAGTCCTCTCTTCCTGTGGTGCCTTCTGACCCAACCTCTTGTTTCCCTGTCTACCAGTTCCCAGGCTAGAGGGATGGCAAAGAACTGCCTTTTTTTTTTTTTTTTTTGGTCCTAGAAACATCCAGGGGAATCTTGAGGAGATATGTATGAGAATATTCTAAAGATCATTTTCCAAATGGTTCCTAGATGTTGATTACTCTAAGTGCTCTCCTCGGTGTCCAGGCAAGCTTGGAGGAATACCAGCATCTGCACCCTTGCCAAAACATACTTTGCTGCTGGTGGAGTAAGTGCTCTGGATCTAAAGGAAAGAGCCCGTTTGTTTCTCTTTATCCAGCATGTGGCCACGATTATTATTATCTTTGCTTAGCCCATTATCATCTTGCTTCTTTCTCATGACACACTTTTGGGAAACTGCCCCAGAATCTACAGTCAGTGGCTTCATTCACAAAGGACAAAGGAGGCAGCTGTGCCCTGTATTGGAGAAGTGGGTGAGAGTCTGGGTGAGGCCCTGGACTCTCCCCGTCTTGATGCCCTTTTCCCACCCCTTCTGCTGCCCCCTTCCTGTTGCCATGGTGATGTCCCTAGAGAGTGAGGACCAGGCCTGCTGTTTCCTTCCTGCATCCCTCCTCCCTACATGCCTTTGTGTCTAGAAGAGAGATGAGTATACAGGAAGTGATAGTTTGCAACATTGATTGATGAAGAGTTTTGGGGGTTCATCTGGAACACCTGCAGGTGGGCTGGATAGGGGGAGAAGTCCCCCCATACTTACTTTTATATATTTGGGTGGGTTAGTTGGGTAAGAGGGTGGGAGACTCTAGGGCTGGGAACTCACATAGTTTGGGCATCACTTTTTTTTTTTTAATTCTTTGATCGCAGATATTTCCCAAATGAGGAATGGCAAAGGCTATGCTTGCAAAGAAAACATTTTGCATTCTTTGTATGTTTGGTTTAGGGACGAATTATTTTTTTTTGGTCAAATACTGAATATATTGTTTGGATGATGTTGCTTTTGCAATAAATAATTTACTTTGAAGTTGGAGAAAGACATGAAGACTCCGAATGGTCACCATAGTTTCAAAGCTCCAGTCCAGGTCACAGGGTTTGTTACTTGTCCTCCCAGGATATTTAAACCCATGGGCTGACAGGTAGAAGATCTGAAATGGGGATGTGTGTCTGAGAATAGTTGGCTTCCCGGCGGCCAGGCCTTGCAAGTAATATCATTCCTAAGCTACGCAACAAGCGAAGCCAACTTGGATATCCGATGAAGGCTGAAGACTGAAGATCCATATATTTTCTAAGTTGATTTCTGAATGTTAAAAATCTATTAATTATCATGGAGTCAAGAACAGTCTTCTCAGAGTTAATTTTTTTTTTTTTAAAGCGCAGACATTGTGTTCAGTGTCTAAGTGCATGAAAGACGGGCTATTTTGCAATCTGCACTGCCGTCCAGTCTGGGCTCAGGCACTCTGAATGAAGGGTCTGTGGGTATCTGAACGATGGCAGCTGAGTGACTAGGGGGCTGCACAGTACAGGGTCTGTCTTCTGGGTACCGGAGGAGGCTTCCCAGGGTCGGAACAGACAGATGCTTAAAGCGGGAGCTGGTGGAGATTATCATTCAAATCAGCTGGTTCTTATCTTCCTAAGTGTAAAAAAAAAAGGAGAGTGATTAGAAGTGAAAGTGTATGTATGTGGTGGGCTAACATTTGTGGAGTATCTACTGTGTAACTTGCTCTGTAGCTCGAAATAGAAATTGCTATCTATAGATAACAATTTCTATGCAAATGCTCCTCAACTTACAATGGGGCTATGTGTAAGTTTAATTGTCAAAAATGCAGTTCATAGACCACAGTTACTAAACAGCACAACTTAGCCTAGCTTGCCTTAAATGTGCTCAGAACACTTAAATTCAATACCCAATGCTGAGGAAAAAATCACTTAATATAGAAAGAACTATTTCGCAACAAAGCTCTGAAGATTTCATGGCATCTGTTGACTACTGTACTGAAAGCAAAAGGCAGAATGGTCCTTCTCTGGGCATCTGGAAAGTAAACAACAATAACAACAACAACAACAGCGGCAACAAAAAACCCTTAAATGGAACCATCTTAATATATGCAGACGCTATGCATCAGTTGTATACATATATATCAGAGCGATATCTATTACAGAGGTATACATACAAATACCTTAACATGTCTGTATTTTTTTTTACACATCACTTTATCCTGCTGTTACGCTGTGGTTTTAATACTGAGGAAAGGAGACAGAAGTTGAAGGTAGGTATGTCTGGGATCTGCCAGCAGGCAAGCAGATGGTCTCTGTCCGTAGCCCAGGCCCTCCTATAGATCTCCCACAGTTCCTCTCTTGCAAATACAGACCCCTTTTCTGTTACCCCCAGCTTTCCTGGTCTCTCTGTTCTGCTTCTTCTGTCTGCGCCCAAACTGCTGAGACTCAGGAGAAAATCTCATAGATCGGTATCATTTCAAATATGTTCATCGCAATAATGTCAAATCATCTCAGTGGTGCTGGGTAATCTTATTGTGTCTTTCTAATCAGCTTACTCTCCCTCGCTCTACAAACCCCTGACCTCCCTCCCTGTCCCTCCAACCCCTTGTTACTCTAGCTAACAACTTGGCTGTGCAGTCACATGAGAAAACAGACACTCTCCAAGAGAAACATGGCCATCTTCCCCCCTCCAGGCCACAGACCTCCTGCAAGTGCACTTGTCCCACCTCTCCCCCTGCCTGTCACGGAGGACAAAGTGGCTGCCTGTTCACAGAAGACCCATCCTTCACCCTGCTTTGAACACTACCCCCCACTCCCACTCGGAAACCTTCTGTTCCTGTCGATTTGCCCTCCCCTCTCCCCTATATTTCCTAATTTTTCCTAATCAAAGAGCCTTTCCATTTTGTTACTGCCCTGTTTTTCTTTTTTTTTTTTTAAATTTGAAATTTTCCCCCCTAGTTTTACATGAATATTATTATCTGGCTCTCTCCTTCCCCCTCCTTCCTTCCCTTTTCCCTTCATCAATCCATCCCATTCCCTCCTACCCTTCTGTCTGTCTGCTCTATGGTCCTAGGGTCACCTCTGGATCATCTGCTTTAGTGGAGGTTCTGGCCTCTGTGGCAGACCAAGGGACCCTTCCTTGGGCAGACCCACAGATAGGGGCAACTCCCCTTTGTTTGTCTAGCCCTAGCACCTAGGTTTCCACTGCATGCAATTATTTCTCCTGAGGTCCCTGCTAGTATATGGGGGTGTGCTAGTATATCAGCCATTGCACAGGTCTGGTAAAAACAAGTCTCATTGCCGTGAGTTCCTGGATGCAGCAGCCCTGCCTTGAGTGGAATGTCATGTGCACAGTGGACCTTCCCATCTTTAGGCTCTTACAATCTTGCTGCCCCTTCTTTCTGCAAAGTTCTCTGAGCCTTAGGATGGGTAGAGATTTGGTTGGCCTGATTGTGGGTGAGCAATGCAGCGTCACCGGTACTGCATTCTAGCTGGCTGTTGTCTGTTTCACGGCCCTTCCACTGCACTAGGCTGCGTCCTGTCCGCTGAGATCCTTCACTTCAGTCGTAGAGGAAGGCTTCCAGGTTGAGTGCTGAGTGCTCTTCCAAACTCAGCTGTGGGGACCAGGCGACCAAAGGATCAAAGTCAGGTGAGCTGTCACTGCTCCGTTTTTGTAAGTTTCTCCGGTTTTCTACAGCTATGTGACAACCTTCCAAATCCATTGCAATCCAGGTATTTACCCTATCACCCATCAACATGGTCTCTGCATTAATCAAAGGAAAAAAGGCAGAAAGAGAGAGAGAGAGAGAGAGAGGAGAGAGAGGAGAGAGAGAAATATAAGTTCAGGAAAGCCAGTGATAATAATTCTAAAATCAAGCCAGGAAAATCAGGAGTCAACAATATATAAGTTTTGGTCCAAGCCTAAAGGTCTAAGAACCAGGAGATACTGTTTGAGAGCAGGAGAGGATGAATCTTTCAACTCAAGCAGAGAGAGATTGTGGTTATCTACACAAGACCTGCCCAAGATTGGGCCTGTGGGCAGTAGATTCCCCAAGATTGGGGCAGTAGATTCCTCTACTTTTTCATTCTATTCAGACTCTTGAGGAATTGGGTGATGCACTCCTTCATGGGTAAGGGTGATTGTTTTCTTTCACCCATCAATTCAACCACCATTCTTTTCTGGAAACACACTCATACACATTCCTGGAAATATGTTTAACCAGTTTTCTAGGTATCTCTTTGGCAAGCCAAATTGGTAAAATTAACCATCAGAGTCTTTTTTTTTTTTTTTTTTGGATTTTCATGATTCTGATTAGAGTGAGATGGATGGTATCTCAGGGTGATTTTAATTTGCATTTGTTAATGGCTAAGGAGGTAAGAACATTTTTAAAGATGTTTATTAGATATTTGAATTTTATCTTGTGAAAAGTTTTCTTTCAGTTCTATAATCCGTTTTTTTAAACAAGGTTGTTTGCTTCCTTGGTATTTAATTTTTAAGTTCTTTGTGTACTATGGGTATTAGTCCTTGTTGGATGTGTGATTACTGAAGATACTCTCAACACTTTCTGTGAAGCCAAATTTACACTGATTCCAAAACTAAATAAAGACACAACCAAAACTAAAAAGAGAAAACTATAGGCCAATCTCATTGAACACAAAGATTCTCAACAAAATTCTAGCAAACTGAATTCAAAAACATATCAAAAAGATCATCCACTGTGACTAGGTTGGGTTTATTGAGACACACAAATTGGTTCAATACACATAAATCTATAAATATAATTCACCACATAAACAAATGCAAAGATAAAAAAAATGATTCTCTCAATTAATGCTGAACAAAGCTTTTGACAAAAATCTAACACTTACGGTTATGACAAAGACCCTGGAGAAAATAGGGATGGAAAGAACATTTATCAACATAATAAAGGCCATATACTGTGGAAGGGAAGCATAAAAGGAAAACTCTTAAAATCTTAAAAAGAAATTTCTTAGGCCTGAGAAATTTCTGGCAGGCAATAAAATGCCCACTCCCTTACTGTTCTCCAAAATTCCCCCCTAGAATGCCATTTTGTTGCAGGGATAGGACCAACCATCCCAATGTTGTAAGGTTCTTGTGTTCCAGAGTCGAAGACTGAAACCAGAACACATGTAGAGGATTAAGGTAGAGTTTATTAGAGGAAAGAAAGGTTGGAACTCATGGCCTCCAGACGTGGGGTGCCACGAGGGGCTAGGACACCTTGGAGAACTCACGGTGCCTAGGCATGGAATCCATGAGGAGCAAGGAACAAGAAATGGACTCATGGCACTGGATGCCATGAGGGGCTAGGGCACCTCCATGAGAAGCAGGCAGCTGGAAAAGGAACTCATGGCACCTTGAATATCGTGAGGGGCTAGGGCGCCCCATCAGAATCTTATTAAAGTCACCAAAGAACGCCACATTCAAAGCTACTCAGGGAATTAAAAAATTAAATGATTATTCTTTAACAATTTCACATATCTATGTAATGTATTTTGTTTATCCCCTCCCACTCATCCCCTCCCACACTTACTGAATCTGTTCTTCCCTTCAACTATCTTTCCTGTTTTCATGTCTTTCAAAGTTACTTGTTTATTTCTTGTGGCCAGCAAAGCACTCCATGGTTAGGAAATTATTTGCTGGAATATGGGCAACTGCTAATGAAAATGACTCGTCCTTCCCACTCCAAATAACAATTAACTGTCAATAGCTCCTCAGCTATGGGCGAAAGTTTGCAGACCTCTTTCTGTGATTGAATATGAATTGTTCGATTAAAATTTTTTTATTGTAATTCTGTATACTTGTGCATATAAGATTTTGTGTGTGTGTGGCATGTGCTTACACACACACACACACACACATGCATGAACACACACATGACGGTCAGATGACAGCCTTGTGGAGCTGGGTTTTTTCTTCCATCATTTTGTGGGGTATAGGGATCTACCTTGGGTTGTCGGGCTTGAGTGACACTGAGCCACCTTGTCTACCCAACAGGCCCAATCTCGTGCAGGTCTTGTGTAGAAAACCACAACTGCTGTGAGTTCATGGCTATAATGGCAGAGAACAGTCCAGAGACAGTGTTTACTCTGGATGTTATACTCATTCTGCGTCCTCTTCGGTAATGTCGTGTGTTTTTCAGTTTTCACCTTATTCAACTCCCAGAATGTTTTGACAACACTCAGAAGTTTTGAAAGACGCATAATTTTTCTTATGTCTTTCTGGTCGCTCTTTCTTGCTTTCCTTGTATCTTCCTCACGATACAATCCTCTCTTTCCTTCTTCTGAGATTTCCTCCAGGATTATTTTACCCTTCTTCAAGGGTCTAAATTGTGAATCTGTAAGCCAGTGTGTTTACTCTATGATTGTCCTTGGAGGGTTTATAGCCATTCGCACCCATCTAGCTGAATTGGAATTTACTTCCCAGCCAAACCTGCTCCTTTACATTTTCCAACAGCAGAAAAACTGCCTGGAGTTTCTACTGGTAATCTGAGATCTCTTTTGATATCTGCCTCTTCTTCATCCCAACAATCTCTCAGTTCAGCACTGACCATTCTGCTTCATACATTTACCTAGAGTTCATATTCCTTTTTTAATTTATTTTTATTCTTTCAGAGTTTCATATATGAATATATGAATTTCTGTTACTTCATCCCTTATTACCCAATAACCCCTTTTCCTGCTACAGACCTTTTTTCCTACCAGCCTCCTTCCTTCTTTCATGTCTTTTTATGTGTATAGCTCACTGAGTTTCTTCTGGGTTGATTTTTTTAAAAAATTATTAGAGAGAGAGAGAGAGAGAGAGAGAGAGAGAGAGTCAGAGAGTAAGAGAGTCAGGGAGCCAGAGAGCCAGAGAGCACAATATATCCCTGTGGATGACCAAAGGTAACTTTGGGAATCATCCTGGATTGTTTCTACCTCCTATGTGCTTCTCTCTGGGATTTCCCAGGTTCTGACCACCAGGGCCAAAAGAGCAGGCCGCCACCATTTCAGTTTGGCTTTTTTACGTGGGACCTGGGATCGGAACTCAGGACTTTCTACTTGCAAGGCAGAATCTTAACCTTTGAGCCATCTCTCCAGTCCTGGATTGCTTTTTTTTTTTTTTTTTTAAGAAGAGTATGTTCATTTATTTATTTGAGGGGGAAGGAGAATGGAAGAGAGAGAGGGAGAGAGAGAGAGAGAGAAAGAAGAGGAGCAATGTGCGCATGCCTTGGTGTACAGGTGTAGGTAAGATGAAGCTCAGTTATTTAAGATATCAAAATATTATCGTTTAATCATTTAATAGCTACAGTACATAATTAGCAAGTGCTTTTATTTTGCTTTTTTATAATCGAGCCTTGGGAATCAGACCAGAGAAACGGGACCGCAGTGGCAGGAAGAGTCGAGGTTTCAACTGGTTTCTTATTTCCTAGAGCTGATGCTAAGGAGCCTAGTACCTTGCATATACCAGGCAAGTGCTTTATTGATCAGCTACGTTCCCACATCTATTTCTTTGTTCTGAGAACCTGGACAATAGAAATATCTCTATATGTTTGCCTATGGATGGAAGTGACCTGGCACCGGGAGCCAGAGTATGAAGCTCATTGCATAGTCTTCAAGTAAGTGAAAGAAACCTGAGCAGGGCACATAATTAGTGTGGGGAGCACAGGTGCTTCACCCCTTGAATCACCAGGGAAGACAGAGTATGCAGACACAGAAGTAGAGTGGGGGTCTGTAGGCTTGGTGAGGGAAGAGGAGTGTGCATGTTCTCTTTTCATCCTTCCATTGCCGAGGGAACTATTATAGGAAGCCAAGATCATTGTAAGCAGGTCAAGCTACTCTAAGGTGTTAAAAATGGTTCTCTCTGGTATGGGGGAATGTGGAAGTTTTAAATGATCTTTTTGCTTTTGAGGTTTGATCTCGCTAGCAAGCAAGTCAAAGTGCCTACGTTCCCTTAGGGCAACATTTGCACGTGCCCTCGTTTTCAGTGGCCCTTAAAGGTGATCCTAACCAGTCCTGCCATTTAAGCACTCACCATTTGAACAGGTGAAACTCTGAGCTAGTGACTTGCATCTCTGCATGATTTTGTGTGTGTGTGTGTGTGAAATGAGGATGAGAATGTGTGTGCCATTCAAGTCACTGAGAAAGATCTTAAGGGAGGAAAATGCATGTGCCCATAATTTGAAAAGAACCAGCTCAGCGTGGTTATAGACCGATCTTATTGTGGCTATTTCTGAACTTGGTAGGGAAATACAAGGAGGGGCGGAATCCAAGAATAGATGGGAATTCATTCATCTCTCACTAGCATCCAACAGTCTTGAGAGCAAAATCTTCTTTTCTGATGCCCGTCTTGTCACATCCTTGTATCAAGCTTCATTAAGATGAAGAGCTTTGTGTTCAACCCTAGCAAACAAAATAGGAAACCCATTTCCTTTGCTCTCACGTTAACTTTATTATTTGAAACTCCAAGTTAAAGCACTTCCTACTGAGCCAGGTTTTTCTTTGGGGCTCTAGATACATTAATTACGAACATTTACCCCATATTTTTGCTTTGTATTCAAAACCACCCAGAGAATAGATAGCCATGATTATTCCCTTGTTATTTTTTTCAAATCTCTGTGATTGCATTGTTCGCTGTGTGTGCCTGGGTGCATGGACCCTGCTGGCTGTCATCATTAGATGCATTTATAGAAATTCACGAAATAAAAAAAATCACAAGATGAAGATAAAGCCACTTATTTAAGACACTTTGTACGAATTAAGTAATGATAGTGAAGTCACATAGCTCTTGCTCAAGGATAATTCTGGGCTGCTTTTGTGTTTCTTGGCATTTGAATATTTCATTGTCAGCCTTGGGGATTCGAAAATGAAAAGACAATGCGGAGCTTCTGCTGTTGTACCATGTGTAGATACTGAAGAGAAATGCTCATTAATCTTTGCTTTCAACTTATTTACATGCCTCCCCTGTTTATTGTAAGACAGTCTAGCCCCAGCATCAAGGAACATTTTGAAAAATGAGAAAAACACAAGCAGTCGTCTCATCGTATGATGTAGCTGCTCTCCCTTCGTGTGTTCCTGCCCGCCGCTGTAATGGCATGTACGGATCTTCACGTGGTTGCAATGACAATCTCAATACATACCTTTAGAGTTGTATTTAACAAAAGGCATTTTTGGGCTACAAAGAATAATTGCTCAAGTAATAGTCCATGTCTATCTTTTGTCAAAAGTTGATTATGTTAGGACAGATCTGAGATCAGGAGACCATGTTAATATCTGGATACTATGTTTTAGTTTTATAATTTGTTGCTGAAATTAATATCTGACCCAAATGACATAGGGGAAAGAAGGGGCTGTGTTTTAGCTCACAGTTCCAGGTTACTGTCTATGATAGTAAGGCAGTCATACAGACAGGAACTGAGGGAACTGGCCACACTACATCCAAAGCAAGCGCAGAGGGAAAGAACTCAACACCTGCCAGCCAGCTTGCCCAGTCTCAGTTCAGAGAACCATGCTAGCCACAATGGGCAGATCTTCTCGCTTCAGTTAAAGCAATTAAGATAATCTCCTATAGGTGTCCCCAGAGATGTGCCTTAACTAAGTAAATCTTCATAGGTGTGCCCAGAAGCTCATCTTACAAGTGTCAGGTTGACAGCTGAGGGTAACCATCACAAACTGTAACGATCTCCTTGTTCTGTGCACCTTTTGGAACGAACACATGGCTGCCACCCAAGCCCTTTTCAGGGATGTGACCTTCCTTCCAAGGGGTCTTCAGACTCAAGAGTCATCTTGAGTGGTCAAGGGGAAAGCCTCTTTAAGGGATGGGGAGGATCAAGGTCTGATCTGACTTATGTCTTCTCAGAAGATACTTGATTTAAAATTTGAGCTTCTATCCTGTGATTTGTACTGTCTGGGAACAGTTAACTCAATGAGATGCATTTCATGAAATGAACTCATTTCATATCCTGCTGTTTCAAGTTTGTGGTAGATTGATGGAGAATGTGGACCTCATCTTTCCCCCATCCTCGTGATTTACCCTTGGCAGATTGTCCCGTCCGTGGAATCCAGGCTGACCCATGACATGTTTGGGTGGATAGAATGCAGTGGACATGATCGTGTGCCAGTTCTGAGTTTGGAACGTCATAGTTGTATGCACATTCATCGTTATGCATGGAATTCATTCAGTCACATGTGAACTAGCTTGACCTGGTCTGCTGGAGTATGAGAACCTGCAGGTACAAGTCAAGTCAACCCACCTGAGACCCAGACCCCAGCCAGCCATCATCAGCTGACCATAGAGGCACGGATGAGCCCAGTCAAGGTTAACAGAGCCCAGAACAGGAAAGAAAAGTAACCGCTGAGCAATCACTTGTGGTTGCTACTTTAAACCTCTCTTAGGTTAGAATTGAAAATATCGCAGAGACTCATGTTTTGAATGTTTGTTCCACAGGTGGAGTTGCTTTCTTTGAAGGCTGTGGAACCTGTAGGAGATGGGGTCTGGCTGGCACAAGCAGATCACTAGGGATGGCTCCCACGAAGCGTGAAGCCTGACTAGTTTTAGGGCATGCTCTGCTTCCTGGCCCATCGCCATGGAAGAGCCTCTGCCGTGTGCTTCCGTGAACTCCGGTGCTTCTACTGCCTTCCCCGCCACCACAGATTGAGCCTTCTGAAACCAGGAGCCAAAATAAAGCCTCTCTTGAGTTGTTTCTGTCAGGTATTCCATCACAACAATGCAAAGGAGCTCACACAGACACTAAATTGTAAGACAGTGGGTTGAATGGCATTATATAGGTAGTTGGTAACTCATAACGAGGTCCCATCAATCTCAGACATTCTGTTTTGTCCCGCTTAGGCTCCTATTGGAGATAGGGGCACGGAGAGGACATTCCCCATCAGGAGAGACACCTGCCTAAGTGACATACAGTCAAGATTAATTGGCAAGATTTCTCATCTCTGCTGAATCCCTGAGCTCTTGCACCTCGGAGCTTTCCTGCTGTCTCTTCAACCCGGCATGGGGGCGGCAGGACTGCCTGCATTTCTGCCCCTTTTGTACAATCTATTTACCTTCTACTCTTTTCCCACAGACTTTCAGGTGAGCAGAAAACCAGGACAGATGAATGGCAATTTGAGTGGTATAATTGCTGGACAGATGGTCTCCAGAGCTGCCTGGTAACATGATTGACCCTCACTTGGGCTAGGACCCTGACAGACATACAGGTTCAGAAGGGGCTCAAAAGGCCACCTGAAATGCAAATGCTGCATTCTTAGGGATTTGTGGGGGAAGGGATGCTATTGTATTTGTTGTGATCTACTTTGCCTCTAATTTTAACTTGTTTACGATATATATCCAATCTCATCTTGTGTGAAACGTGAATGTGAAGTCCTGCTGCTGGATGGACTTAGTCATCACATAGATCAAGCAAATCTCCAGGCCTAGTGTTGAGCCTTCAATGGACAGCAGGGATAATATTAACTGGCCTTTGTTCTGAGTTCCTGATTTATTTTCTTTATGTTTGCAGTACTGAGAATTGAACCCAGGCTTTGCACAGGCTAGGCAAGTAACTCTACTAGTAAGTTACAGCCTCAGCCTTTATTTTTGCTTTTTGTTTTTAGCCAGAGTCTCATTAAGTTGCCCAAACTGGATTTGATCTTATTCAATGGTTCTGACAGGCCTTGATCATGCATTCCTCCTGCCTCAGCCTCCCAAGTAGTTGGGATTATAGCGTATTCATATGGTCTAATGAGTGGGTTTTCCAAGTTACTCCAGGAAGAGGAAGACAAAGGTAAATCTGATTTCTCCTTTTTTATTTCATTTTATAGTGTGTGTGTGTGTGTGTGTGTGTGTGTATGTACATGTGTACATCTGCATCAAGGTACATAACTAGAGATCAGAGGACAGCTTGTAGGAGTCAGTTTTCCTGGATTGAATTTAGGTCATCAGATGGAAAGGAACAGCCCATGCCGTTCATTTTCTAGGGTGGGGTGGGGGAGGGGCACGATGGACTGCGCGGCGCTTTCATATTTGGAGATATAAGTAAGGACTAAACTCTCAGGCAAAACACTAGTCACAAAGTTCTGATCCCCTGAATGGTCTGGATGTGGACTTGCTGCAGGATCTAGCTTATTATTTTGATTATTGATAAGGCGATGCTCCCTGTGCTAACATTTAGGAGGAACAAAAACGCTAGCTGTACCTGTAACCAGCAGATCATTGACTGCACAGAAATACAAAGCAAACGTCAACAATCTATAGCATCTGCACTAGTTTGCCTTCCCACTGGCAGTATGGGAGGGTCCCTTTTCCCTACCTTGTCACTAATATATGGTGTCATTTGTTTTCTTGATGATAGCCATTCTGACTAGGGTAATGTAGAATCTGAATGCTGTTTTGATTTGTATTTCTCTGATGACTAAAGAGGTAGAACATTTTTCATGTATATATTGTGTATTTGTATTTCTTCTTTTGAGAACTTCTTGTTCAGTTCATCTGTTCACTTATTGACTAGATTATCTGTTCTTTTGGTATTTAGCTTTTGAATCCTTTATATATCCTGGATATTAATCCCTTGTTGGAGGAACAACTGACAAAAATACTCCCCCCCCCCAATTCTGCAGCTGTCTCTTCACCTCGCTATGTGTTTTAATTTTGTGTAATCTGATTGGTTAGTTCTTACTATTACTTCCTGGGCTAATGGAGTCCTAGCCCATGGCTTTGTTAAAACAGAATTTTAATCACAGTCAAAATGTGCGCACATACACACACACAGAAAGAGGAGGGGGAGAGAGAGAGAGAGAGAGAGAGAGAGAGAGAGAGAGAGAGAGAGAGAGAGAGAGAGAGAGGATTCTGTCTCTCCAAGACAAACACTATGAACAGTTTGGGACATTTATTTCCAGTGTTTTGTGTTTTTTTTGTTTTGTTTTTTTTTATACTTCATTTTAGAGGGAGGTTTGACTCTGTAGACCAGACTAGACTGGAACTTATGTAGCCCAAGTTGGCCTTGGACACTTGGTAATCTTCTTACTCAGTCTCCTAAGTGCTGGGATTATAGGTTTGAGTCACCATGCTTGTCTTTTCTACATAGCAATAATTGACATGAATAATAGTTAAATTGAAGGCACTTATATAAAACCTAAGCAAGGGTAAGAGCAAGGTCAGAGACCCCAGTAGACTTCGAAGTCAAGGGCAGCCAACCATTTCCTACCCCAGAAACACAAGAGCAAACAGTGGCTCAAGCTCAGCTCAGAATCTGATAAGATCACCACCAGCATCACCCCGAGCCGTATCTACGAAGCTCCAGGTATGATTTTTTTTTAAATTCAATTGCGCGCGCGCGCGTGTGTGTGTGTGTGTGTGTGTGTGTGTGTGTTGTGTGTGTGTAGAACCACGGACGAATTCGGGAACCACCATGGACCGCCTCCTCCTTGTTTACTCTGCCCCGGGATTCACAGGCTCCGCCCTACCAGGACCAGAAACTCAGGTTGCCCCCGCTTCCACCGGGCGTCTATACGTGGAGTCTAGGATCCGAACTCAGGAACTTCCGCCTGCAAGGCAGAGGCTTAACCCCTGAGCCACCTCTCCAGCCCCCAGGTATGATTTTTATATTCACTTATTTAGTCTCCCAACAACCTTGCAAGTGCAGTGTTACTAGAATTCTCATTTTACCCAGGGTGGGGCCTAGATTCAGGCTCTGGTAGCGCTCTCACTCTCAAACACTGTGGTTACTTCGATCATTTCCTTTCCAAGCAGTTCGGGGTGCAGAAAGAGTCCCTTAAGCACCTGTGCAGGACCTCAGCTCCGACCACATCGCGCTGACGTGCACGCGCTGGAGAACTGCAACCCCCCCCCACCCCCCGCCCCCCCCCAGCGCCACTATCACAGTCCCTTGATGTGCGCGCTGATCAGTACTTTCTCATGGCGGCACTTTACTTTCCAGGGCACAGTCAATTTTATTCAAATGGCAGTCACCGAGGAAACCTTCCCCTCCTTCCGCACCAGGCTGGGCGCGGAAGCCCCGGGGAAGCAGCATCTGCTGGTACTCAAGGTTCCCGTGCAAGTGGAGGATGGAATTAACAGGCGCGCTGTAGTTTGTAGCTCAACATTTGTTCACGTCTGGCACATGCACACATCATTAGCGACTGTATTCAAGAGGAAAGATCAAGGAGGTGGGAGGAGAGTGGGTCTGATTAAAGGGATAGTCAAGAGACTAGAGTCTGCGCTTAGGTAAAACTTCCTTCGGAGCTGAAATGGCTGGACTGCGAAGCAGGGCCAAAGCCCAGGCACACGAGGAAGGGGGAAAGGGGTCAGCAGACAATTTTGCCACTGCAACTTCCATATCAAAGTCATGTCCCTGCAGAGACTCCTGGGAATGGCTATCTCCTTCCTTGAGTTAGGGAGGGGGCACAGGACAGAGGGAAGGGCTGCGTTGCTTCCAATCAGAGGAAGCTGTAGGAGGGAAGAGATTCTGCTGTCTTGTGGGTGGCTCAAGTCTGAACTCCAAGTCGATAAATATTCCTGGGTAAGTTATTGCATACTTGCTCAGAGCTTGTGTTGCTCTGAGCTAGGCAGACGGTGGTATGTTCAGAGGAATCAGAAGCAGTGCATACATCATCCAATGAAACCAATCCTTTCCCTCCCTCCCTCCCTCCCTCCCTCCTCTTCTTCTTCTTCTTTCTTTCTTCTTCTTCTTCTTTCTTTCTTTCTTTCTTTCTTCTTTCTTCTTCTTTCTTTCTTTCTTCTTCTCTCTCTCTCTTTCTTTCTTTCTTTCCCTTTCTCATTCCCTCTTTCTCTTTCTTTCTTTTTCTTTTTTCCTCCTTCTCTTCCTCTCTCTCTTTCCTTCTTTCCTTCTTTCCATGTTTTTTTTTAAGACAAAGCCTCATATATCCCAGGCTGGTCCTGAGCTTGATATGTAGTCGTGACTGGTGTTGGTTTGTAGACATGGGCCACATACCTGATCTCTACCATGCTAGATAGAACCCAGTATTTCCTGTGTGCTATGCAAGAACCCATGAGATTACAGCTGCTATAATTTATTAAAGTATGCAGCAGTAACCATGTGATATTAGCAGAAAAGCTCTCTCTAGCATGTCCATCGCTGTGCTAAGCAACGAAGAATCAGTGTCATGTGAGTACGGGATTTTTGCTGGTTCCCGGCCAGGCAGAGCTTCGGAGCCTTCCTTGGCATCACCATATCCAGTTCGCTCCACGGCGCCTGAGGAGCAGGAAGGTGCAGACACGGCCCCACCCACATTGGACATGCAGGGCAACTGGTGCCAGGTTGGTTAGCACTGTGCTCAGAGCTGCCAAATGGTGGGGCTGGGATCCCACCTGCTGTAATCTTCATCTCCACCTGCAGGAATTTAGAACTCTGTGGCCTTGGCAACAAAAAGAAGCAGTAAGTGCAAGCTGCCATTTTGAGCGATTTTCTGGAAGGAATTGTACATAAGCTATCTTGGATTCACTATGCATTTGTATTTCCTTCTTTTTTTCCTTCTCATGATTGTATCTCTTCCCCTTCTCCCATTCCTCCTGGATGTCCCTTCCACCTTCATGTCCTTTAAAAAACAGAACTGTATTATTTTAAAAAAATGAGCAAGAAGAAAAAAATATAGTCACGACACACAGAGTTGTTATGACTGAACTTCCAGCTCCATGTGGCTAAGAACTCTTGACAAAGGTAACAAGAGTGATGATTTTGTCAGTCTCTTATGAGACTGGGGAAGCCCATGGGGTGTGTGCAGAGTCCAGCTCAGGAGAGGCCGCTGCAGAGTGAGGCACGGAGGTGCCCCCAGGGAGGCCGCCCGCAGAGTGAACACGCAGACCCTGGCCCCAGGGAGACTGTCCGTCGTGGGAGTGCTCAAGTTCACCCCCAGGAGGCTGTCCACGGCTGAGCACACAGAGCCTGCCACAGGCTGCCCATGGTGGGAGTAGACTGTATCCAGCCCGCGGGAGGCTTCCCCGGTGTAAGCACATGGACCCCAGCAGGTAGAAGGTTGCTCAAGTTGCGAACACATGGACATTGGAATCAGGGGATTGGCAGACACCGGTCATTCAAATGTTCACGGGTTAGAACACAATGTAGACATGGCTTCTTTTATCTCTGTCACAGATGCGCACGTGGCACTGAAACCACCTGTGCTGTGCTCTAGGGATGTTTTCATTGTATTGTCATCTATTTCTCTTCCCATCTACTCAGCCTCTCATGCCCTTGTCTGCCTAGACAACCAAATCCTGCTTAGCACCAACTGCATGCCAGATCCCAAGCCCTGAAGTTGTGGCTTTGGAACTGATAAAGTCATATTTTGGTTCCTTTTACATCTCTGCTAAAGAGGGCTAAAATCAAAGCTAGGTGCACATTCGCACGCACAAAGGGGTCTTCCTTAGGAAGGACAGTCTGTAGCTGTCCATCTCAGTGGAGAGTGCTCACTGCTCACACTGTTTGGGAAATGACAAGGATAAGCAGGACACTGAAACTTCTAGGAAGCAGTTTATTTGTGCCACCATGTCTCGGAGGATTCTCATTCTACAGCTGAGCTCCCAACACAGTCAGGTTTTGCTTCACATACCTATTACTACCCCTTAAAATTGTCCCCTCTTTACATTTTAGTCCATTTGTCTCCCGTGTTTGGTGAGTATACAATCTACAAGTTGTGATAAGGTAACCCATGGTCACCTACTATGTCACAGAGCCTAGACAGAGACCTTGCCCACATAGCCCGTAAGGTCGCACGTGGCCTTTCCTTTCACCACAACGTTCTTCCCATTCAGCAAGCGGTTCGCCAGGAATTTACTCAGTATGAAATGACCTGTGCGTGAGGATTTTCACTGGGCCACTGTTTTTAACAGTAAGGATATGAAACAGCCCATGCTTATCAAAAGGAAAGGGCTTAAATAAAACGTGCCCATGGGGCTGGAGAGATGGCTCAGTGGGGAAATGACTTGCTGTGCAAGTGTGAGGACCTAAGTTTGGATCTCAGTACCGTGTAAAAAAGCCAGGCCCAGCAATGTGGAGCCACAGACAGGATCGTTGGGGTTTATAAGCTGGCAACTTAACTCAGGTTGAGTGACAGACCCTGTCTCAAATGATGTCTTCTTCTACATGTGCATAGGAGCACGCTGGGATTTGAGATCATGCATACCACTCCCACATATGAGATGATCATGTATAAAACACGTACAGAGGGACACACATGCACATGCGCGTGCACATGCAATACGCTAGTACACCAAAGAAATTACCAAGCTGCTGTCAAGTGGAGGCAAAAGCAGAGAGAAGATATCTTTAAGTTATTTAAGTGAAAGAAGCAAAATGTATGCACTCAGCATGTTAGCATTTGGGAGAAAGGCATGAGTGTGGCTAGAAAGGTTCTTGGTTAGAAATACGTTAAATGTCACAGCTGGTGAGCTGGCTTAGTGGGTAAAACGTTTGTGTGAAAGCCTGATGACCCGAGTTTGATTCCTGGACCTACACAAAGACGTGTTTTTTTTTTTGGGCGGGGAATCATTCCTCAGATTGTCCTCTGACCTCCACATGTGGACTGCAGCATGTATGTACCTGTCTCTCTGTCTCTGTCTCTCTTTTTCACACACACACACACACACACACACACACACACACACACACACACACAAATACTAAGTGAATAAAAAAGTTAAAAGATGTGTATAATGCCAACAGCGTGGAGGGATTGGGATTGAATGGCAGAGGGCAGGAAGGGGGTTCCCTGAACACCTTCTTGTAGGTTTTAAGATTCTGAGTTTGTGACGGTATCTATATTCCTCCTCCCGGAATTAAAACAAATCACAACAACAACAACAAAAACCTTTCATGTCCAGACTCTGGTTCTAGAGACATCTCTATCAATACCGAACTTATAGTTTGGCTTTCCACATCTTCGAGGGGAATGCAAGAGACAACTGACACCTTGAAACCATCACTGCTCACTCACAGCTGAAGTGCTGAGATTCAGGGCTTCAGTCCTTAGGGGAACCAGCTACCCTCCAAGGTCTCGCCCTTAGTCAGTGACCATCTCTCCAAATGCTTTGTTTGCCAACCAGCCGGCAGATGTGGCCAGGATGAAGTCAACAAAAGCCAAAACCAAAAGCAGAAGCCACAGTTCCTACAGAGGGAGCAGGATGTAGAATTCCCTTTCCTAGGAAATTCTACCTCCAGATCCTATGCTGTTAGTGGGCTGCATTCTCGGATCTCCCATTCACGAAATATTCGATGACCTGGCTCCTGAGACCCAGGCCTGCCATACATGCAGAACTGTGATTGATGCTGGACTCAGTCCACTTAGTGGTGGTCTCTCTCAGGAGCCATTAGAGAGCAGAGACGGTCAATGAATTCCAGTCTGAGCAGGAGACAGAGGAGACAGTCCAGCTGAGGCGCTAGAATGTAGAGTGGAACTTCAGCGAGGGGGGGGGGGCATCGCTTGTCCTTTAGTCAGTTCTCTCAGAGCACCTTCACCTGAGATGTCTTTGTTCTTGCTGAATTCTGATCTTCAACACCCCTTACCCAACCGTACCAGTTATCCTTTCTGATGCCGTGAGACACCGCTGAGGCTCAAGCAATTCAAGGAGAGGAAATTCAGATTTATTCAGCTTGTGGTTCCAGAGGGGAGATGCATTCCTTTATGGAGGAAAAGACATGGCAGGCAGCAGACGCTGGAGGTGGCTCAGGTCACTGCAGACATCATGGAAGCCGAGGGAGCTCAAACTGCCAACTGCGTGAGCTGACTCCTCATGGGAGCAGGGCAGGATTAACCAGCTTCAAGTCCCACCCCCTGTGCCTTCTTCCAGCAAAGCTCCATCTCCTAAAGTTGCTATGACCTTCCCGAACATCAACGGAGGATTCAAACACATGAGCTTGTGGGGGACAACTTATATTCAAACTGTGATACACCAACCTAGAGTTCACAGTTCATGTGTAAATCATACTCAATGTCTGTCTGAGAGAGACATTCTCTGACCTGCTAGTGGAGAGCAGAAACCTTCATCTCACTGCACACGTGTGTCTGCTTTTTGCCCGTCTCTCCCTGGTTGAACACAGCACAGAATATAAGGATAGAGACTCCCAGCATTGCAGTGGTTGGCTTCCCAGGGCGTGTCTCAGTGAGTGTCTCCACATGAAGAGCTCTCCAAGTCTGTCTCACTAGAGTACCCGGCTCTGACATATACTACAAAAAAGAATCCTAGGAATTGGTTTGAAGTGTGCTGTCCCATAGAATGGCAGCACATAGCAATAACAGACCTTAACAGAAATAAGTAGAGACAAGAAAGGTGGCATTCATTGACTTTCTACAGGGAAAAATCTTTGTATGTTATCAGATTGAGTATAATGTGTATACACATGCATACACACATATATGTATGCATGTATCTTGATTTTTTGTTTTTCTTTTGAGATGAGATGTAATTTTGTAGTCCACACTAATGTAGATCTTATGATGTAGCCCAGGCGAACTCATAGCAATCCTCCTGCCTTAGTCTTCTGAGTGCCAGAATTCTAAGTGTGAGCTACCACGCTTAGCATAAGTGGTCATAATTTTAGGAGTCATGGTTACTGAGAAGTGATTGTCTACTTTTATACTTATAGATACTTCTGTGTGTGTGTGTGTGTGTGTGTGTGTGTGTGTGTGTGTGTGTGTGTATCAGAGGGAACTATTGTCCCTGTGGAGGACCAAGAGTGACTTCGGGAATCATCCTGGATTGCTTCTACCTCCTTCTTTCTTCTACCTCCTTCTTGCTTTGCTCTGCTCAACAAGCTGTTGCTGTTTCCACCTGGCATTTTTATGTGGGACCTGAGATCCGAACTGAGGTCCTTCTGCTTTCAAGGCAGAGTCTTAACCCTTGAGCCATCTCTCCAGCCCCGGATACTTCATTTTTAAGAAGTATCTTGACAGCAGCCACCTGGAATTTAAAATCTGCCTTTCATACTTGTTGCCTTTGATTAAGTTGAGACTTTTTGAGCCCATTTTCACCTAAGATGGACTTAAGACAGTAGGAATGATGGGTAATATCCAGTTCCAACTATTGCACAGTGAGTTCTCAGTTGATATCTGTTGCCCCTTCTCAGCCCTCTTCTGTATCTCTTACCATGAAAGTGTTCTTCCATTTGCTTGGTGGTCTGAGAGATGAATACTTGTCTAACTCTGAGAACTATGAAAATGAAATCCACAATCTTTGAGTTCAACATCATTACTCATGTTCTTTGATATTCAGTATCCTCATAAATCTGACATTTGATGTTCAGTTTTCTTCTGGTATTGGAGTCATTTTAGTTAGCACTTTCAGAATGGCACTGGTGTGTTAGTGAGAGTATCAGTTCAGCTGCTATAACAAAAATAACCCCAAATATTATAGGACAGATACAATAGGATATTGTATCTTCTTACATCAGAATCTGATAATAGGTGACAAGTCCAAGTTTTTGACTCTGACTGAAGGACATCCAGAGACCTAGGTCCTTATGTTTTGTTAGACTGCTGTCCTCTAAGGTGACATTTTTCTCCTCCTGAGGCAATCTAGAGCATTCCAGTGTCAAGAAGAAGAGGGGACTCTGAGATAGTTGTTTCTCTTAGGGAAGACATCCATGCTGCTTTTACCCCGAGACACAAAGTTAGTCTGTGCTTGGATATGGTGGTACTTGAGAAACTTTATTTGATATGGATGCCCTGCTAAGACTTTGAACCCGGGGTCAATTGCTGAGAGGAGCAAGAGGAGAGGAGACACAGGTGACAGTGGTCCCCTTAGCATTCCTGATCTGAAGGAAACCAGACCCCAGTGTGGTGGGCTGGAGCCAGGTAAGACCATGGCCTCTAGAGAAATACAAAGACCAATAGATGCCTGGGCATCCCTTGACCTTGCAGCCAGTGGGTTTTAAGTAAAGTGAGTACACACCTTCTAGCTTTCCACTTCATTATTTCAAGATGGAGGCCATCTACCAAAGACAGATATAATTCTATACTCATGTTGTGAATTCAGTTGCTCCATACCATTCTGTCCAGCTATATTGCTTCAGAATTTAGTTGAAGTTTCTTTTTGAAAATCAGAACCAAGTTTTAAATCTCTGACCATGAGAGAGTCTCGTCACCTTCTGCCATCATAGGTACAAAGCTGGAGGCTGTGTGGCTTGTGTGCTCCTTCAATGTCACTTGTGGTCCAGCAGGACTTCAGTGGTTAGAGCTGGAGCTGGTGCCCGACGTTAGATTTTTGCATTCCAACTTGTCCCTTGGTGAACTCTGTAACCTCTGTGACTTCAACATTCATGTCTCAGTCTCTATGTCTGCTGACAGGGACCAGAATATTATGATGCGTGTGTGTGTGTGTGTGGTGTCTGTGTGTGTGTGTGTGTGTGTGTGTGTGTGTGTGTGGTGGGGGAAGTCACTCTTCATGATGACTATTAACTTCTCTCTGAAGTCAAGTGTGTTTGCACAGTGCTAGATTTGCCCCAGGATGCACAGATGGAGCTGAAACAGATGTCAAGGAAAACAAAGTTCGTTCAGATTTGAATAATCATTTGAAACAACAGTCCTGTAGCCTCTCTGACTTTCAGTCCTCTTAGCAGAGCTGGGCTATTATTGTGCTGTTGTTATTCCCAGCTTGTAGATGGAATGGGATCATGGATATCAGTCAAGGACAAAGATATGGTGTGTGGGGTGGTCTCCACGTGCCACAGTGCTAAACGAGAGCGATCTAACAGAGATTTATATCAGGACATGTTGGTTAAGTGAATGGATATTAGAGTAAAATGTGTCGATGGTAGGAAGCTTGGGGGAGTGTCATGGTTATGAGATGACCTTCTGCTTTGGATACCAGTATGGGAATAGCAGCAATGGAGCAGGTATGCTTGGTGACAAATTCTATTTTTGACTATGCTATGGTTGATGAAGCAGGTTCCCTATATCAACAGGCTTGTAAGCTCATGAAAGATAGGGCCTGTGTCTTCCTTATCTAAGAGTGCTTTCTACACCCCTCTGGAATGAATGTTCTGTGATCCTCTGTAAGGGAAGCAGGACACAGGATGCCCCATGATCAAAGCCTGGAGACAGGTGGGGAAGGCTGAGTGACATGGTGGCACAGAGCGAGTTGTTCAGAAGGGAGTGGAGGACAAGTATCCAGATCTCGCCTTGCTGCCCGTGTGGATCACATCACCCCACAAGCCCACACCCTGCTCAGCCCCTTGGAACCCGTGACTCTCACTCAGACATCCTCCCAAGCCTCAAGCAAGCGCCCTGTCTTCCCAGGATACGCTCAGTCCACTTCAGGGAATAAATGTTCTGGTTCCTGCCCCCTTTCAGTAAACATGGAAATGCGTCAGTAAAACACGCAGTTCCTGCACTTAAAATTACAAATGCGTTTTTTCCTCTCCTTTATCTGCCTGAAAGAGATTTGGTCACGGGTCTGCTTTATCACTTGAACTCTCTAGCAAAAGTACAGGAGCAGACAAGCCACCTCTAAGTCCCCAAGGCTTGCCCTTTTCTTCTGCCCCTGAAATCTACAACTTTTTTTTCACAGGTAGACAGATCAATTCTGACCTTGTCTGGAGACAGCCTCTGATCTCCATTGACCAACTCTGCCCCTCAAACCAGACCCTCCCATTTCCATTTCACCATCCTGATAAATGACATGATGTTTAAAGTAAAGATTTCTGGGGTCAGGGACATTTGCGGAAGAGGGGGCGGTAAGATTGTAAGAGCACAAGGATAGGAGGAGTAATGATTTGCAAGATACTCCACACAAGTTAGGGCTGAAGCAATCATAATAGGACTTTGCATGACCTGTGCAATGTCCAACACATTATTGACCCCATAAAGTCTAGCATGTACTAAAGGCATTAGGATCCTTGGAGGCTAGGGACTGACAGTCGCAGTAGTGTTCCTATGCTTAAGGGGAACACAAGAAAGGGTTCTGGGAAATGCCCCTGGGTCCTTGCACCTCATCGGAGAGGAGGACCCAGAGGAGAGTTTGGCATGCACATTAAAGGATGCTCCTGGGATGGGGGGGCACTGGGGGATGGGGAGGGAGAAGGGAGGTGAGGAGGGATCAGGGGGGTTGGGGGGAGGTGGAGGGAGGGAGGGGACCGGTGTACCTGCTAAGTTTGTATGAGCGGAAATAAAAAAAAAAGATTTCTGCGGTCAATTCCTCTTTCTTCTGTGGCAGGAAGGCTGCATAACTATCCCACTGATTCCCCCCACCCAATCCCTTAGGGTTCACATCGCTGTCCCTGGAGTGTGTGCAGGATTTGCTGTTTCCTTCTGACCAATAGAATAAAGGTGGGTCAGCAAGATGGCTCAGCGGGTGAAGAGACCTGCTCACACACTGTAGTGGCTACTCTGTGTGTTGCTATGAGACACCACTCAAAGGCAAACATCTTAAGGAAGAAAGAGAGATTTATTCGGCTTACAGTTCTGGAGGGAGGATACTTCACGGGGAAAAGGCAGGGCTGGCTGGCAGAAACTGGAGGCGGCCTAAGTCACATCCTTCATGGAGACAGAAAGCTGCAAGCTCAAGAGCAGGTTCACTCACTCAAGCAGGGTGGGACTAACCAACCTCAAGGCCCACCCCCTGTGACTGCCTTCCTCCAGCAACGCTCCACCTCTTAAAGGTGCCATGACCTTCCCAAACAACTAAAGATTCAAACACATGAACCACATTTCAAACCATGACACTAACCTAGTGACCTGAGTTCAATCCCTGGAAACTTATATGGCAGAAGAAGAGAACTATCTTCTGAAAACTGTCCTCTAATCTTCATGCTCTGGTATATGTTCTCACTTTCTCTCTCTCTTTTTCTTTTAGGTTAAAAAAAACGAGAATAGATCAAAAGTTGC
This sequence comes from Typhlomys cinereus, assembly GCA_023101885.1. Lineage (NCBI taxonomy): Eukaryota > Metazoa > Chordata > Mammalia > Rodentia > Platacanthomyidae > Typhlomys > Typhlomys cinereus. The sequence continues at coordinate 8,100,544 of JALPQD010000059.1, read as the reverse complement.
AGAAAGACACTGCTGTAATCAGAGTACAAATTGTATTTTTTTCTTTTAAGACAGTGTCTCACCAAGTAGTTGAGACTGCCTCAAGCTTTCAGCCATCCTGTCCCAGCCTTCCAAATGCTGGGATTACAAGCACGTACTGCCACACCACATTCTATCTTCTATCCTAATAGGACTCTTTCACTGACTTCAATAAAGCCAGCTACTGACATAAGCTGGGAACTGAAGGTAGTTTCTAATTGTCCAGGAACTGAGGTTCCCAATCCAACTGAATTCCTCCAACAACCACGTGAATTAACAGTGGGTATTATCTCTATGGACCTCCAGATGGGGTCATAACCTTGGAGGGTTACCAAGATTCCAAGCTTCATGAGAGGCCCCAAGGCACAGCACCCCACCAAGCCAAGACAGATCAGGTTGGGTTTTTTTTTTATTTATTTACATCTATTCATCTTGCGTACTTGCCACAGGACTTGTGGAAGTTACAGAACAATTTATAAGCATCAATCTTCTCATTCTACCAAATGGGTTCCAGGGAGTTGGCTTTAGGCCGTCAGACTTGGCAGCCATTCTGCCACCTCGGAGCATATTTTACACCCTTACGTTGTGGTAATAGTTACACAGCAGTATGTAGCAAATACACTCCCCTATGTCTAATTAGACCCTTGTTCTTACCTGTCAGGAACACATTGCATCTATTTATCTGTTTCTTTTGCCACTTTCTTGTGTCAATTCCACAGTCCCCATTTGAATGAACAGTTGCTGCTTCTATCAGTCAGACGGCCCTGCAAAGGTGAGAAGCCCATGTTGGTTAAGCATGTCAGCGTGGTTTGGGGTATTAGGGCAAAGTAGCCACAGCCCAAAGCCATTGTTACCGAGGCGTCACGGCACAAGGGGAGCAGACTGACAGGAGAGTTTGAAGCTCGAACAGAAGTGGGTGATCTCCCTGGAACTGTGGCTTTGGATGGAGGAGAAGCAGCAGAGCCCTGGCAAGCTAAGGGGGAGCAGTAAGCATCGAAACACTTCTTCCCTCTGCTCTCTTGCCAGCTTGCCCTCTGGGAAAATACAACCAGGGGGTGCAGGATGCAGGTCAGGTGACAGAGCAAGACAGAGAGGAGAGGCCTGGGACAGGAAAGGAATGGAAAAGTAACCAAGATGGTTCCTGATTCATATTCTCTCTCTCTCTTTCTCTCTCAACTTATTTTCATAGCCAGCAATCCCTGGCTAAAACAACATTCTCGTTTCAAAGACATTAGACAGTTCCCACGACTCCAGTGTAAAGGTTGAAATCCTTGATGCGGTCCTAAAGCTGTTGCCTCTTTGGATTTCTCAGGGATGCTGATGCCGTGCTCTGGAAACAGAAGTGACCTTACATCACTTCCTATCAGGTCCGCTTGCCCTGGGTCCTGCCGCCCCACGCCTCCCCTGCACACACCCTGACCTTCCTTACTGCTCTGCTTTTCAACTTCCGGGAGTCCCCGGCATCCCACATAACAGTGGTCCGGCTCACCCTGCAAGTCCAGACTCCTCCTCAGGGAAGCTACTGAACCGAGGGTATTTCTTCCTGGGGTGGGGGGAAGGGACCATCCACAGCTCTGCAGCTGAGCCCGGGACGTTCTGATTGCATCGGCGATGGTGCTCAGTCTTGCGAACGAATGGGATCACCTTTCCCACACCCCGGAGGCCCTGCAGGTGCTGCTCTGCCCCCCTGACCCTCAGAGCCTCTATACCGGCAGCAGCTGGTGCACAGCCCCACTTCCCACCTGCTGGTCTCTGGGCGGCATCGCTGCTTGCCAGGCTCGGCGCATCTGGCCCAACATCTCTGCAGTCGCTGCCACAATCACACGGATGTGTCCCTGTTGTGCCGTGTCATTTCCTGATGTTCTGAAGCTGAGAGTGCTGCGATATCAGGGCAACACTGGCCCTGACAGGCTCGGTCAACAGAAGGCAGCAGCCCCCCCTCCCTCTGAACCATGCTTAATGGTCCGAAACACACGGCCCCCTGAACATCAGCCTTTCGACTTTGCCTGCAAGACACCAGACTGTCTCCTCCAGTCCCTCATGCCCTCCAAGGAGACAAACCACCGGTAGCGCAGATGAACTTATCTGCCTAGCTGGTGGAGCTCTGTCCATTGCATGTCCTGCACTGGGTGTGGTGTGGGGTGTGAGATAAACTTCTGCTGAATGAGGGGTCCGTCTGTCATCCCACAAAGAGAAGGACGAGGGATGCCCAGCAGCAGGCTTGTTTCAGCAACACCTCAGCATCTGCAGGTCAGATGTGGAATCTGGCTGTGGGACTTGGTCTTAACACTGTTTTGGAGTTTGCCTTTTTCTTTCGAGAGCAGGATTTGTCTTATTTACCTCCAAATCTCTAAAGTTCAGGACAAATAGAACCTCAGTGAATATAGATTTTATTTTATTTATTAAGACAAGGGTCTCACTATGAAGCCCGATTTGGCCTAGAACTTGCAGTAGTCCTTCTGCCCCAACCTCCTGAGCCCCCGGGATTGAGGAAGTGAACGCTCATGCCTCATGAACGTAGATTTGAATGGAGTTTTCTTTATTGTCTGGTGCCTGAGTTTTCGTCTCCTTAAAGCACGTACCGAGACAAGGCTTGGGTATAGGTAGCTCCTTTGGGATGATCCCAGAGGAAGAGAAGGAGTGGAGGAAGCAAAGGCAGAAAGAGAAGTCAGGGCTGCAGTGAAGGTCTTGTTATTGCTTAGGCCACTGTGGTAGGCTCGGGCCGTGAGGACTTCCTGAGGAAGTATATGGAGCCTCTGGAGTTTCCTGCCAGCATGTGGCGAGGCCCGAGAGAACCCACCGGTGAACTCTTGTCTGTGCCATTTCTTCCAGGAGGCTTAATCTACCCACGCTTCTGGGCTGTTCCTGGTATGGGAGTGCGTCCTTGATGTGAGGAGGCAGGTGGGCACCAGCTGATGTAGGCACCAGGGATGTGGAGAGGATGGACCAACAGTGGGTCAGACCCTCAGCCTCCTGACTGCGGAGGAAGGGACTGTGAAACCATGGTTCCCCATGGAAAAACACCTGCTCTGGGAGCAGTCTTCTTTGAGGCGGGCTCAGGAGATGTTTTTGGAAAATACAAGAAGAGTCGGTGCTTTTAGTTGCTATTTTTTCCTTTCCTTTCCTTTCCTTTCCTTTCCTTTCCTTTCCTTTCCTTTCCTTTCCTTTCCTTTCCTTTCCTTTCCTTTCCTTTCCTTTCCTTTCCTTTCCTTTCCTTTCCTTTCCTTTCCTTTCCTTTCCTCTTCTTATTCTCTCTCTCTCTCTCTCTCTCTCTCTCTCTCTCTCTCTCTCTCTCTCTCTCAAGATCAGCTTAGGCCCCTGCAGCAATGAATCCCCTAGTCACCTAAGTACTGCTTCCTTTACAGGGATTCCCAAAGCTCCTCAACCAACCTCCTTCATTATGATGAGCCTCCTGGGCCCTTTGACCTCTTTCAAAGAGTCGATTTACTTAAATTGGATGCCCACTTCTGCTAACTCCAATGCCAAACTGAAAACTCATTATTTCTTAACAGCTTTTCATTGAGACCACTTAACATCTTAAGTAAATAACAAAAGTCTGAAACATCTGATCCAATATTCCTACTTTAAAGACACGAAGAAAGATTCAGAAGTAGTATGACTTTGGAATTTATTTCAATATTGCAGGTTAAAAAAGAACAAGAGCAAGGTAGCTTTTCTTCGGTAGGGGATCAGTTGAATGATTTATGATGATGCATCCTTTTGATGGGATATCTGGGAACCTTCAGACATGTCGTAGAATCTATGCTTATGCACCATGATATGTTCATGAACATGAGGTAAGAAAAGACAAGGGGCGAAGCAGCACTCATCCACTGAGCGCTTACTGTGCACCTGACACTGCGCCTTGGGCCTTTCCTGCCTCATCCTAAGCGATCCCTATGGCCTCTGGGAGGCAGGAAGTAGACGTCTCATTTTCAAGACAAAAAACCTCAGGCTTGAGGAAATGAAGTCACTTGCCACTGTCACATGAAATGAGCCAAAGGAATTTAGATTTTATCAATATGAGAAAGATGCATGATAGCTAGCTAGATAGAGATGTACAGATGAGAGAGAAAGTTAGAGAAAGAGAGATGGATGATAGATAAACTCACAGTCAATGTGGCTGTGATGGTGTTGTGGGGAGGGAGACCAGGACTAAGGATGAATCACCATTGGACTCACTGAGAATACAACCTCTGAGCAAACTTGGGAGAAGCGGAGGAGCTGACCCTACAGAGAAGCGGGCTGAAAGTGTTCTAGCAGAGGGACAAGTGCAGAGACCTCGTGCCAGGCACACACCTGGGGAGAGGAGAGTGTAAGGTCAGAGGAATGCAGGTTAGTCGTGCTTGGTGAGGACTTGCAGATCATTGGAAGGACTCGGATCTTTCTCAATAGGATAGAAAGCAGTGGGAGTGTTTTGAGAGAGAAGCGACATCTTCCATGTTTCATCAGTTGCATGGAGGGTAGCTGTGGGAAGGAAGCAAGAACGGCAGCAGGGAGAGCAGGCAGGAGCTGCTGAGATAATCAGGTGAGGGACAATGACTTGGGACAGGGCAAAGTTTCTCTCCCTGGGCACCTTAGTATTCTAGGTGGATGATGTTTGGTGGTGGGGAGATGGTGCTGTTCATCTCGGGGTGCTTAGCAGCCTCTCTGGTCTCTCCCCACTAATGCCTGTTGCATCATCTCAATGTGACAAACCCCAAGTGTCCCCGTATTCTGCCAGATGTCCATGGGGAGATAACATGGGGTCAAGAAAATAATCTGATTCAGGTTATGCTGAATTTCCGGGTGGAGACTGGGGGGATAGTCAAAGAAGATTCTGAGGTTGTTGGTCTAACTGACCAGGACGGAGCTGCCATTATCAGAGAAGAGTGACCAGATGACAGGAGCCCCTGAGCTTTCGAACGTGGAGTTAAGCATCAGTCTTATGAACTGCTTTTTGTAATTCTAGGAAAGACAGAAAGGAGCTAATGCCTAGGCTCGTGGGGGTTATAAATGGTTTCAGTACGGTACGAAAGTTTTGCCCAGGCTCAACACGTGTGTTCTACTCTGGGGCTGAGACTCAAGGATAAGAGCGTCCTGCCTCTGTGAGGGTCAGGAGTGACCATTCACACTGAATTCTTTTTACTCTACGAGATCATCAAGATCATGGACCTTTGGAAGCAATGCAATGTGCTATGGTCACATTTCTGATCTCACAGGGTCCAGTCTCCATTGAATTATTACTGTGGTGTATCTGCTGTCAATCAATCAATATTTAGTTACGCCTCACTAAAGAGGAAGGCATGATTTGGAGAAGAACCTGGCTCTTGAATAGTTCGTGTATTGAACTGGAAAAACAAATTCTCCGTTTTGGAAAAGGAAAAATTCCATCGTGCTTTACCTACGACTCTTGGAGCACATCCTGAGCTGCCGAAGCGCAGCTATAGATAGAAACAGCTCATCTGCCTGGAGATATAAACAACCGCAGGATGTTTGGAGCGTGCTGCTGGAGCTGTTCTCTTGGTTTCCCTGCTGCGGATTCTGTCGCCGCTCTGCAGAGCGCATGCTGCTGGCCATGTGGTGCCAACCCCCCCCCCACTGTTCCCCCGAAACCTCAGCTGAAGCTCCGGCTACTGCACTGCTGGAGAGACTGGCAAAGACAAGATGGTGTCTGCCTTTTAACTGGCTCAACTGAACCCCTACCACACCTTCCTTGTCTCCCTGTCTTCCTTTCTGAGACAGGGTCTCATGTGTGTGTGGCTTGAAGCCGAATGGTCTCTGTAACTATTTCGAATACTTGGTTCCCAGCTTGGAGGACTATGCTTAATTTATTTATTTATCATTTTTATTTTTATTTTTTAAATTTGAGAAGAGGTTTCATGTAGCCCAGGACTGGCCTGGCACTTACTATGTAGGAAAAGCCGGCCCTGAATTCCTGATTCTCTTGCTCTACCTCAAGCACTGGGACTACAGGCATGTTCTAGGGCACACAATTTGTGAAATCTTGGGGATGGGACCCAGGACTTACGCATGCCAGCAAGCACTCCAACTGAGCTACGTCCCCAGCCCTTGTGGTGTTATTTTGAAGACTGTGGAGTCTTTAGGAGTTGGGGACTGACTAGAAAAAGTAGGTCACTAGGGGCTGGCTTTTGAAAGCTATGCAGATCTCTGGTTCTGGTCTAACCGTCTCTGTTACTCTGAGCCATGGGATTAGACACTTGGTGTCAGTGTCTCTGTCTCTGTCTCTCTGTCTCTCTGTCTCTCTCTCCCCATTATGAAGGAATAAAACTGTGAGCTAAAATAAACTTTTCCTCTTTGGAAATATTTCTATCAGGTATTTTGGTCACAGCAATGAGAAAAGAAACTAATATTGTCCGGCGCTGGCCCCAAACTCCCAATCATCCTGTCTCGGCCCCACGGTGTGCTGAGGTTGCAGTAGCTGCCACCACACTGGGCTACTGCTTCGCTGTCAGGAAGGCAGTAAGCTCGTTATCTCTGAGTGAATCTGACAAGGGAAAGGAATAAGGAGGAAAGAGAAAGAAGGAGGGGGACAGAGAAGGAAGGAGGGAGGAGACAGGGAGAGACCCCAGTTTTTAAGTTAATGAGCATTCCAAGCTGAAGAATATCATTTTACTTTATTTCCTTTAAATAAACATAGCAATAAAAATGAAGCTAACCAAAATTCCTTAGGCAGAAGCATTTCTAGTGTACACTTTAATATATGTTTTACACACACACACACACACACACTGTCTGCACGTTATAATTAACATGCTTCTTAAAGATTACCTGAAAAGAGAATTACCATTAGAGTTTCTATATTATTAGCCACATTAGGACATTAAAAAAATACAATCACAGTCTGTATTAATGCATTAAAATCAATGTGGTTTTATGCCTGATGTCCCTGTGCTATCACAGCGCTTGCTAATTTGCTTCGCTGATGTGATCCTAGTGTCAGGGTAACAGTATTTCAGACATAGGTTAGGGTTAAGAGTAAGAGTATTTTTTTTTTTGCCAAGATTGTGCCACAGGTCCATGAAGTTACGAGCTAAATCTTAGATTCATGGAAGCCAAGGATCTTTTGACTTGCATTAATATTTTTTAAAATCCGATTTTCTTAAAGACAGGCTTGGGAATATATATATATGTAGCTTGGTGGTCGAGTGCTGGTCTAGCATGGGCAGGCCCTGGGTTCAGCCCCTCCCCTAGTGTTTAAACAATGAGAGCAGCAAAACCCCACCAAGCTCAGACACCTCCGAGTTACTCGTATGCTGAGTTCCTCATATGAGTTACTTGTACACACGTGGACCTGCCCACATTACATTCAGGATTGAGAATCTGCTGTCTTCATTTTTCTTACATCTTTCCCCCACCATTCCCAAATGCTTCCTCCATCTCAGCACAAAACACTGGTGTGCACAGAAGAGTTTTCTCAGGTCCATCCGATGGAATTGTTCTATATTTGCTGCCACATAGGCAGATGCTGCCCAAGAAAGATGATGGAGCGCTCGTCACAGGGCTAGTGCTGATGTACTCAAATTTTAATTTTAATTAATTTAAAATTTAATAGCACTGAAGAGGATTCTGTGTGAACTTAAAGTCATCCCTTTCTTGCCTTCTCTCCTCTCATCTTCCCCAGTTGTTTGTTTATCCATCCTATGATAGGCAGGTGCTGGGTGAGGTACCAGAGATTCAGGACAGCTTCCACCTTTAAGAATTAAGCAAAGGTTGGAATGAGAGTGACAGGCTGCTAGAAGAATGAGGTCCTAATGGGGGCCCAGTGGGTAGATAGGTGAGACTCTCTTCCTCAAATAGATTCATATTGCAGGTACCTATTTTAGCTAAATCTTATTTTTCTTTCATATTGAATATTCATCAAAATATTCATCAAAAGTAGCCCAGGGGGTTTATCAGGAAATTTAATGAAAGGAGAATGATTTATTTTATCCCAAGATTGTGAAGTTACAGAAGCAATGAGAAAACAGAAATTGAATGAGAGGAACTGAGAGTTAGGCAGGGAGAGGTGAAGGGTCTTATGAGACTCGGAACAGTCAAAAAATAAAGGGGGCAAGAGTCTAATGACATCTCAGCCACCCAGGCAGAAGGAAGCCATAGTTACAGTGGCTACTGTCCCTGAATCACACTGTGGCCTCCGATGGTGAATATATATATATATACATATATGTATATATATGTATATATATATATATATATATATGCATAATGACTGCTTTGCTGTCCTTGTTCCTTCTACACCAAAGGCTGAATGTGGTGCTACCAATGAGCTAAGTCTACAGAAGTCAAACACACTGTCCTGTCTTGGAACGAAGGAATAAAAAGGAACAGTCTGGGTTTCTGTGACTAACACACCGCCCAGTACTTGAACAGTGGCAATTAAAAGGCAGCGAATGAAGGCAGTGGATGTCCTGTTGGACGGCTGCTGGACCCTAGGGTTTCAGACATCATTCACTGATTCACTCCATTGATACCTGCTCTAGTGTATTGCATTGTGCACATGGAAGGGAAGACGGAAGCTGCAGTGGGGAGATGGATGTTAAAGGTACAAATAATTCATTTTAATTTCTGATATAAGCTCTGAAGAGAATACAGTGTATGCTACAGTGGAATCTCACTTGCCCTGTAACGCAAGTGAATCTCTGAGGATGTGACCAGTGAGCGGATGAGCTGGTCAGGCCAGACGGGAGGAGAGCTGGTCAGCTGTTCCTTTCCAGTACCTCTTGAAACTGGTGTTACATAACCCTTCATGTCATTGCTCCATGGCCTTTGACCTTTCACCCCAGACAAGAGATCAGAGGATGGGCCAGTTTTGGCCAGTGTAGCTCTTTCACCAGCAGCCCAGTGCCTGGTACTATCAGATGCCCAGCAAGATCCTATTGGACATTCAGAGGTGAGAAGGAGCTGGTACACTTGAGAGTCCAAAGGAGGCTGGTGATCGAAAGGCTCAAGGTTATTGAAATCACTAAATCATCTTGGCCTAGGGTGTGTGAAAGATTTGGGGATCTATTCTAAGACAATGGTGAACTATTTATTATTGTTGATTGCAATACTAAAGATGAAATCCAAGGTCTATCTAGGCAAGTGCTCTACCACTGTTCTAAATTCCCCTCTCCTTAACGGCAAACTATTGCAAGGTGTTGAGATGAGGGGCTGAGGTTCAACTCTGTGAAAGCACATGTCTTGCTTGTAGAAGGCTCTGAATTTGATTTCCAGGGCTTAAAAAAAAATGAATCAGATCTTTAATTTGAAAACACTGGAGAGCAGATTAGAAAGGAACAAAAGTGAACATAAGAAAGATCAGTTAGGATGATTTTTTTTTTAGTGGCCTAGGCAATGGAACTAGGGAGATGAAGCAAGGTGGACCAACTCAAAGAGTCAACTAAAAAGGCAAGAGAAAGAGAGATAGAAAGAAAATTAAAGAAAGATAGATAGATGAGGAGAGAAACATTTCTTCAAATGAAATAATGCAAACAACTAACAACAGCAACAACAAAATGCCACCAGCGAGATGCAAATGGCTCCCCACTTTGCGACTACCAGGATGAGTAGAGTCAACAGGACAGGTGGTAGTAAGGGTCGGGTCGGTGGTTATGTGGAGGCCTGGGAAACCTCATACATCATCGCGAGAGCATGAATGATGCATCCAGTTAGGAAAGCAGCCCAGCAGCTTCTCAAAATGTTAAATGAAGAGTTAGCAGGAGGCCCAGCAATTCAACCCTACTGTGTACTCAAGGGATATGAAGGGAAAACGAGCTGTCCATAAATGTTCATAACTGCAGTATTTGTCATAGTTAAAAATAGGAATAGCAGAAATGCCCATCAACTGATAAACAGATAAAATATGGCTTAGTAATCCCCACCCTATGCTCGTCTGTGGTTTAATTTTTCAAGATTTCAGTCACATGGGGTCAGCTAAGCTCCAAAAATACAAAATAGAAAATTCCTGAAACAGTAAGTTTTCAATTGTTGTCCCAAGTAGTGTGATAAGTAGTCCCACTGCATTTCACTCAGAGTGTCGTCCATTTGTCAGTCCATGGTGTATATCTATTCTCCAATTAGTCTCTGAGGGGCTGTAATCCACAGTATGCTTGGGTTCAAGGGATACTTCTTTTACTTCATAGTGGCTCCAGAGCACAAAGGTTGTTATGCTGGCAGTCATATTACAGTATTTTTTTTGCAATTGTTGTGTAGCTATTGCTGTTAAGCTCTTATTATACCTAATTTGTAAATTGAACTTTATCCTAGGTATAAATATATATATATATATAGAGAGAGAGAAAAATATAATGCATATAGAATCTGATATTTCCTGTAATTTCAGGCATCCCCAGAAAGTCTTAGAACATACCTTATGTAGCTATATAATAGAGTATTATTCATAAATGAGAAGACACAAAGTATTGATATATATGGCAGTGTTGATTAACTGTCAAAATATATTAAGAAATTAATTGCCAAAATATTAGGCTGGGGATGTAGCTTATTTGGTACAGTGCTTGCCTGGCATTCCGAAAGTTCTGGGTACTATTACCAGCACCAGGGAAAACCAGGCACAGTGGTGTGTGCCTATAATTCCACTATCCAGGAGGTAGAAGAAGGAGGATTGTTACAGTCAGCCTGCAACATTGCTGATAAATGACCATCGCACAGCTTAAGGGAACAAGGGTTTATTCTCTCTTACGATTCCTGGTTACAGTTCTTATTCCAGTTTGACGGGAGAGCACGCACCAACACCAGGGCCAAGGGAACTAACCACCATCACTACATAACGCTGAGAGATGGATGATCCTTACTTCCCAGATCAGCATGTCTGGCCAAGTGAACAGAGGATGCCAACTCTCTCAACCAGCTCTCTGTGATTTATCCAGGGCCTAATCCTACCCACCATGGGCTGGGTCTTCCCCATCAGCTAGACGATCTTCTTCAGGTTTGCTCTGGGCTTAACTCAACCATCAACTCTTTACAACTGTGTCCAGAGCTCAAACCCTCAACGGTCAAGTTGACACCTATGCTTAACTATGACACTCCACCCCTTTTCAACTTGATACAAAAACAATAGCACTTTTAAACTGTAACCTTTCCTTGTTCCCACAGATGTTAAAATATAAATACATTCCATGGACAAATTTAAAATGTTCTCATTAAAACTTCAGTTCCAACATTTTAAAAGTTCAAAGTTTTTTAACTTTAAAAGGATATTAAATCAGAATATTAAATAAATAAGCAAATAAAACATTAAAACAGAAGAATCTTGATACAATAAGAACCATTTAAATTAAGATCAAAGTCCAGCAAATTACTGCATCCTGCACTTCAATGTCCATCTTCTGTTGCTCATTATGTAATCACGGTGGCTCAAAGATTTCAGGAATTCCCAGTCCCTGTTTGCAGCTCAAAGTTGTAAAAGCAGAGTTCCTTTGAACCAGGCTGAATCTCTATTCGCAACAGTCCTCAGCATACATCTCATGGTTCTGGCATCTCCAACACTCTGGGTTCGCTTCTGCAGCTATAAGCTTCACCTTTTCTCAAAGGAATTTGATGCCGAGCTTTTGCTGCTTTCCATGAACTCTTCAAACTGTTCATCAAGTACCACCTGGGGGAGGCTGCCAGACTCTGAAGCGAGTTTGAAACGTAGCTTAGTCCACTGGAGCTACAGCTGTATCAACTGGAAAAGCCTCTTTTCGGCGCCAAACATCCAAAGAGCAAGAAACAGCTTTAATTTGGGCTTTTGGCCCCTGAAGGAATTTGAGTTTCCAAACCATGAACTTGCCATACAGTGTTTTCACGTCTTCTACCGGCCCAGTGCAAGTCACTAGGTTTTCCTTCACTGATATTCATTTCTCCAACAGCAGCAGATATTCTGCTGCCTGCCCTTTGCACATTCAAACCTTTAAGTCTGCCAACACAGCTCTCCTCTGTCAAGCAAACCAGTCCATTGTCTTTAAATTCAGCTTTACCAAAGTCCTTGTTCCCCTCATCACAAAATGGGCCCAAACAATCTCTCTCAGCAATTGGCCCACTAAACTCTGAAGAACGGTATTTGTAAGTCCACAAAGTGAAAATTCTCAAGCATTTCCAATTTTGTCCAGCAGAACTGTTCAAAAGCCACAAAATCCACATAGTCAGATTTATCATCAACACCCCACTTCTGGTACCAAATTCTGTTACAGTCAGCCTGTAACATTGCTGATAAATGACCATCACACAGCTTAAGGGAACAAGGGTTTATTCTCTCTTATGATTCCTGGTTACAGTTCTTAGTCCAGCTTGACGGGAGAGCACGCACCAACACCAGGGCCAAAGGAACTGGCCACCATTACCACATAACGGGTGAGAGATGGATAATCCTTACTTCCCCGACTAGTATGTCTGGCCAAGTGAACAAAATGCCAGCTCTCTCAACCAGCTCTCTATGATTTATCCAGGGCTTAATCCTACCCACCATGGGCTGGGTCTTCCCCATCAGCTAGACAATCTCCTTCAGGTTTGCTCTGGGCTTAACTCGACCATCAACTCTCTACAACTGTGCCCAGAGCTCAAACCCTCAACAGTCAAGTTGCCACCTGTGCTTAACTATGACGAGGATCAAAATTTCAAAGACATCTTTGGCCGCACAGACAATCTGAAGCTAATCTGGGACACAATGAGACCCAATCAAAACAAATATAGCAAAAGAAATCAGACATGGGCTGGGAAATGGCTTAGCAGTTAAAGCACTCACTGTACAAGCAAAAGGACTGAAGTTTGGATCTCGAGATCTCAAACAAAATACCAGGGGTGGAGATGTGGCAACCTGCATGTCATCCTAGCCCTGGAAGGCAGAGTTCAGGAGTCCCCGAGCAAGCTGGCTAGCCAGAACTAGTCCTAATGCCATTCTCTGGGTTTGATTAGACAGCCTGCCTCAAAAGGATAAGGTGTAAGAACGATCATAATTATTTTCGATATCACCCTGAAGCTCTGACATGCATATTAATCATGTGCACGTTCGCTTGTACACACATTTTCACATACATGCAAAACAGGCATACACACACATTTATTCACACTCCATATACACATAAACATGAAAATGATTTAAAAAAAGAAGCAAGACAAAAAATACCACGTGTTGTATGATTATATTTTCACGAAATATTCAGAATGGGCAAATCTATAGAAAATAGACTAGTGAAAAGCCCGAAAGGAAGGGGCAGAGATAGTAGGTGAGACAGGCGCAGGGATGGGGCTGGGGACGCACAGAAGACCGAAGGAACAGGCCTCCGGACAGGTCTGTTTGCAGGACTCAGCTGAAGTCCTTCCCGCTGGAGCCTTAAGTTTGAGCACAGAAGGCTGGGGTACTCGGGGAACACAGTCCAGGGACGGAGACGGTCCTGAACTTCCCTGGAGGCAATTAACTTTTAAAGACCCTCTCATCTGCCGTGTCCATGAGGGTCCAGCACAGCAGTCACTGGATTAATTTAATAGACTTTTATATAACATCCATCAATATCCGTGAAGCCGTGATGCTACACAGATGTGTCAGCAGGAGATGCACCAAGCACATCACTACAGACAGTGAGATGAGAGTGGGAAACAGAAGGGAGTCAGAGGCCCCAGATACGTGTTTAATACTAACAGTGTTCCCTCGGGTCCTGATGCTGGGCTGGATGAGAGGGTCTTTAAAGTTTAACTGCCCCTGCTGGAGAAGATCGGCAGCTTCACCCCCAGGGCGTACAATTAGAGAGGGACAGAGCAGTGTAGTTGGGTCCACAGATTAAAATGTCTTTCAATGAGTGGCAGATGTGAGATGGGCATTTTGGCTAATCCCCTTTTATACCCAGAGGTCTGGGAGTGCTCTGTGATGTTTATGGTATCTGAAGAAAAAGGGGATAGGCAAGAATTGGGGCCCCAGAGTGTGACAGCAGAGTCTGAGATCCTTAGGATTTCAGCTTAAGGGGAGACAGGTCCAGAGTCAGGAAGGGCGGGGGCCGGGGAGTGAGTGAGGTTGATTTAGGACTAACAGCAAGAGCTACAAGCGGAGAATGTGGAGATTCACGTACACAGGCTGGTAGGATGGGGTCCTTTAAAGCTGTCTGAACAGCCTGGCCACAGTTCTAGCTGGAAAACAATCCTCGAAGCTCAGCGACACACGCCACCTATCACCCCAGCAAAACCAGGAGCGGGAGGTCTCAGAGGTTTGTCTGATGCGATTTGCGTCCTACAGAGGTGACAGCTGCCGATACTGGTGACAGCACTCCCGGTACCGACCCTGACTCTGCTGTTCTTTCTCCCTCTGGAGTGGGAGGGAGCGCGGTTGTGGTCGAATCCCACTCAGTGACTCACTAGTGAGTGGTCAGCAGACCTGCTCAGTGAGGACCACAGAACACGCTCTCAAACTGCTTTATGGCCACAGCAAGGTGTTCTGAGCTCCATCTGTTCATCTGCGGCAATTGCCCGAACGGGGCTTGAGCTCCCTGAAGACCTTTCTAGATGCCGCGTCGCCCAGAACCCCCGGGCCCTTGGCAAGGACAAGCAGAGAGAGCGGAGTAAAGCGGCAGGTGGCGTGCGGCTCTCCTGTGTTTGGGAGGCTTCAGGCCGGCCCTGGGGGAGTTCTGTCTGGACTGGGCGTGGCTGCCTATGAAAAATGTATTCATAAGAAGTGTTCATTTTGCGCTTCTGGCATGCGTTTTAGTGAGCGCACATTTCTTCCTCTGAGTGTGTTCAGTGCGGTCACTTGAACCTTGACCTTAAGACTACTTGGCAGAGATGCTGACAGGTAGGTAATGAGAGGAAAAGAAGGAGAGACATCCTTCGGGCAAGACTGACACGGCGGCATTCATTGCCTTTCTTGCGTTACTCAGCTCTGTTTGCAGACAGAGACTTCAAGTTGAAAAAAAAGCAAAGGAGAGGGAAAATAAGAGCCAGACTTCACGCGTATACAGGACAATAATGTGCAGAGCCATTATTGTACCTTTCCCTCGCTGGTGTCAGACCTAGGACATGCTGTGGTGTAAGTGCCACAAACAGGAATAAAGGGAATTAGTGCTGGGGAGGGGGGACGACTTAGGGGCTAAAGCCTTTGCCTTGCAAGCAAAAGGGCCTGACTTTGACCCCCAAGCCCACGTAAAAACGCTGATAGGGACATGGCGGTAGCCTGTAACTCTAGCCCTAGAAGTCAGAGCCTGGGAAACTGTCACAGTTACTCTGCGTGTTGCTGACAAACTCATGACCAAATAGTTTAAGGGGGGGATCAAGGGGTTTTACGCTGGCTTACGATTCTTGGCTCAACTAAGCTATCGATTCTTCACACCTGTGCCCAGAGCTCAAGCCTTCAATTGCTAGTTTGACACTGGTGTCTAACAATGACAAATCCCAGAGCAAAGCAATAAGGAGGTGGAGCAATCCAGGATGATTTCCAAATTACCCTTGGATCTCCACAGACATGTACACTCCAGTGCTCTCTTGTACACATGCCTACATGCACGTGTGCACATGCGTGCACATGCGTGCGTGCACACACACACACAAACACACATGCTGTTGCAGTCAGCCTGAATAGTTGCTGATAAATGACATTAAACGGCATAAGGGAACAAGGGGTTTAATTCTCTTATGCTCGCTGGTTACAGTTCTTAGTCCAGCTTGAGGGAGAGCACGCACCAACACCAGGGCCAAGGGAATTGGCCACACCATCACTACATAATGGCTGAGAAAGGGACGATCCTTACTTGCCAGATGGGCATGTCTGGCCAAGTGAACAGAAGGATGCCAACTCTCTCAACCAGCTTTCCTTGATTTATTCCAGGGCCTAGTCCCACCCAGCATGGGCTGGGTCTTCCCCATCAGCTAGACAATCTCCTTCAGGTTTGCTCTGGGCTTAACTCAACCATCAACTCTCTACAACTGTGCCCAGAGCTCAACCCTCAACAGTCAAGTTGACACCTGTGCCTAACTATGACACACACACACAAAGAATAAGGGGAACCAGAGACATTACTCATAATTATCTTGCTCATATTGTCCTAACAGAGGGTTTTCTATTGAATGGATTATTGATTATGCAAGTTCTACTCACCACTGACTTGAGAATGGTGGGCTTTGTTAATAGAAAACAAACAAGCAACAAACAAAAAACAAGAATTGTTATCATAAAGCCAATGTGCTATTCTTCTTGATATGAGACAGAGAAATGCCAGAATAGCATGATTGTCCACTCAGAGTCCAAAAGGATAATGAGAAAGGTCTGTATCTGGAACTTGGTGTCTGTAGAAATCAGGTTTCTCTGGAAATCAAGGAAGAACTTAGGGTTGTGGAAAATAAATTTCATTGTTACTGCTGAAATAGAAATATGGGAGGTAGGAACAGGAAATTCAGGAGAGGCAGATGATGAAGCTGGAGGAAAAGAGGTTTTCCTCAGGACAATGGGTGATGTCTTTCAGGTGTAGAAATGAAACTAATTCAGAAGGACACAGAGAGAGAGAGAGACAGAGACAGAGACAGAGAGAGAGACAAAGAGACAGAGACAGAGAGAGACACAGAGAGACGGAGAGACAGAGAGAGACGGAGAGAGACAGAGAGAGAGGGAGAGAGACAGAGACAGAGAGAGACAGAGAGAGACAAAGAGAGAGGGAGAGAGACACAGAGACAGAGAGAGAGAGAGAGAGAGAGCTGGAGGTGTATGCAGGTCTGGGGACTTTCAAAGAGAGAGGTGGAAAAAGGTGAGATGTAAAAAATGTGGGTGGAAAGGTGGGGTGGAAAGGGTCAGCAAGTGTATTCAGCTGCTCAGTAAAAAATACCTTATTATGGGCAGTACGAAGTTCTGGAGGCTGAAGTCCACTGGAGGGGTGGGGTGGTGTTCCCGGCGTGGTTTGATGCTGGCGAGGACTGACTTCCAGGCTTGCAGACAGTCAGCGTCATGAATGCATCCTTGTCTAGAGGACAGAGAGTGAGCTCTCCAGTGTCCCATCCTGTGAGGTTCCCCATCCCACTCCCAGACTCCCACCGCGTGATCTCATCTGATGGCCACAATCTCCCAAAGGTTCCATCTCCAATTCCCATCAGCTTGGATGTTAGAATCTTAACATTTGATTTGGGGAACCGCAGCACTCAGTGCTGTTGGCTTTTCTATATACCCTGACCCCCGAAACCTTGTCTTAGAGCAATCGGCCTGGCACAGAGCAGGACAGAAACAGCGTTATGAGGGTGTGGGAACGGCGTGTGTGACAGAGGGTGTCTCTAAAGAGTCTGTGTGGAAGTACTGTCTTCTCTGAGACCTGGGCAAGAACAGTAGGCTGAGCTTGGGGAGAGAACAGGAGTTCTCACTACTTCTACAAGTGAGGATGATTATTTGGAGCATGTGCCTGGAGGCGTATCTTTTTCCCTCCCAGAAACCATCTTCTCAGTCTAGTCAAAATTGAAATAACCTAGCTGGAAGGCACACACATTCTGCAAGATAGCCTACTCAAGAAATGAATGTTCTCTCACTTGTTTTGCTGAGAGGAAGAATGGTGATCGGCACAAAAAAGTTGGATTTTGTGAAATACTTAAAAAATGAGAAGTTTTTGTTTTTCAAAATACACTTTTGCACAAAATGGAAGAATAGGAATGGGACCCATCTCGCCGTACTGTCTGGAAATTCAGATTTTGGAGATGCCACAGTGATATCTTTGATCTCACTGGACTACCAACCCTCCTTCAGTACTTTCCAGGCTCAGATTGGGAGGGTCAGAATGATCTTCCCAGGGGTTGCGGCCATATGATGGAAGTCGGGGATGCTGAATACCATGTTGCTGTGAGTCAACCAGGGGTGGAGCTGAGTGGAAGAACAGAGGTTAATGATGGAGGGTCCGAGGGAGCATGGTGGTGAGTCACCTATTATATACTTCCCCACTCCATGCACTAAGATCCTAGACTCCTGACCACACACTGTATGTTTGCATACAGCGTCTTCAGTGAGCTCATCAAGGTAAAATGAAGTCATTGGGAAGGTCAGTGGCTGGTTTCATAGAAGAAGAAGTGATTGGCAAGGAGTGGTGGTCTAAGACTAGAGGTCTGGGGAAAGGGAAGCAGACAAGACTACATAGGAGATAATTCTTACTACTCTTAGAAGTGCACAGAACCAGGCATTTGCTATAGAGAGACAGACTGTCAGGCGGGCTCCCTAGCTCAAGCTTACCACAGCACGCTGCCTTTTCTCTCCCTCATGGTTGTTTTTGTTCAGCACAACCAATATCAATATTGACAAACATGGCAAAGGGGCCAACTGCAGTTTTGAAAAGAACAGATGTTAAACTGTCATAAACAGTGTACACAGTCACTTTGTCTTCTTACCTTATTCCTCTTCTTCCTCCTCTTTTTTAAAAATGAATTATTTTCTTTTGCATGTACCATAGAAAAAACTCAAAGAAAAAAACATCCTAATACATAGAGAAAAGAACATGACTTCACAATTCAGAAGGAATTGTGTTCAGAGATGGGGAACATGCAGTCTATAGTGAAAAGCAATTTCCTTCAAACATCATTTTTAACCTGTCCACAGTTGTTAAGATTTCACCTTTCCCCAGGAAAACAAATGCCTATTTCTTCATCTTGTTTAAAGAGTTTGATTTGGGATGCCAACCCCTGAGCAGATCCTCTGTGACTGTTCTATGGGAGGAGCCTTACCCTGTAGCATATTAATAGCAAGAGGAGCCCCAGGTCCTGGGTTCTTTCCTTCATATCCAGTTGGTTGTGGTCTCAGATGGTGTGTCAATTAGATACATCGACCATTGAGGGGTGAGTCTGTTGGCCCATTGTGAAGAATTGCCTAGTTAAGGCAAATCCTGAGCAAGCTGTGGGAGATTATCTAATTGATGTGGGAAAACTCAGGCCACAGAGGGAAGTGTCATTCATTGGGCAGGTGGATAAGATAGAGAGAGGCTTTGGCATATTGGCATGCAGAAGTTCTGGCAAGTCTCTCCTCTCTTGGCACTTCCTGTGGTTGTGCTGAAGTTGGTTCCCTTACGCCTGGTGTTGGTATGAACTGTCCTGACAAGCCAGACGATAAACTGTAACCAGCATCAAAAGCTGAAAGACACTCCTTGCACCCTAAGCGGCTTGGTTGTGCATCTATCAGCAGCATGAAGACAAAATGCACAGATGGGAATCCACTTAGGGTTTTGGCTTTGCTTATCTTACCTAAGGGTATTGAAATAGAGTTAGTCATGAGTTCTTTTCTTCAAATAGTGAGCTTTTCTATGGTCAAATACTGAGCTCACGCTATATGAAGGCACAAAGTTGGATCCTGGCGTTTGTATACAGTTTTATAAAGACAAAGGCAGAAACACTTATGGAGTAAGTAAGGAGGGGGTTGGAGGTGACATGGGGGTGCCTAACAGGGAAATTTGAGATGGTCAGGGTTTCAAAGTACGTGTCCCCGAGGAAGAAAACATTGTGGTGTCTTCCTAAAGGCTAACCAGGTGTGCAGAACTTTGCAGTATGAGATTAAGGAAAGACAGGGCCAATATGCACACTTGCAGAGCTCCCCAGACATGATCAACAGTCTGGTTTTCATCCCAAAATAATAACTGGGAAATAGGTCTTAAGTGTGTGTATGTGTAAGATGACATATCCAACCCATGGTAAGAAGTGACATAATAATGGGTGTGTCTAAATCCTTTGATTTCTGATATTGTTTTTTTTTTTTTGCCTCTGTGTGTGTGTGTGTGTGTGTGTGTGTGTGTGTGTGTGTGTGTGTGTATACAAAAGAACACTTGAGTGTGTTCTTATGGAAGCCCAAGGGTGACACCAGAAATTATCCTGGATTGTTCTACTTTATTGTTTTGCCCTGGGGTTTCCCAGGTTCATAATCCAGGGCCGGAATTAAAGTTGCCACAATTAAAAAAAAAATTTTTTTTGTGGGATCGGGAAATCTGAACTCAGATCCTTTTCCTTGTGAGGCAAAGGCTTTAACCCCTGAGTCACCCCCAGTCCTGAGAGCCGATGGCTATGCAATTTTTGTTTGTGAGGTCTTGTACGTATCTCCAGCAACCAGCCAGTCAGACAGTTGGAGAAGGATACCATTTTTATTAAAAATCTAGATAGATAAGTAGATAGCTCCATAGATTAGCTGCAAGTATGCAGGTCAAATTGCTATCTGTGGATTAGGGGATTTGCTGCCAACTTTTGATTTTCTTTCTGTGTTGGTTTTTATATTTTCAAGATTTCTGGGAGTCGCTTTTAAGAACTCCCTAAAAATATAGTGGCAAGAAGGTGATTGACAGAGTCACAGTGAGCCCACTAGGTCCCTTCTACTTGGAAGCCCAGTAGCGTAGGGTCAGGCAGGTGTGGGAGGGGCGGGGGCCTGAAAGAAATGCAGAAGAGGTTGCTGCAGTCTGAACTGTATCTTCCCAAAATTCATGTGTTGAAGCACTAGCTCTACTGTGGATATATTTGGAGAAAAGAAATAGTAAGAGCTAAGGTTAATTAGCCTCAGTCCAGCTATATTTGGGGGGACACAGTAGTGAAGTAGATCATAAGGAGTGGAGCCCTGCCAGATGGAATCAATGTTCCTAGAGGCAGAGACACCAGAACAGCCCTCACTTGCCATCTGACAACACAGAGAGGAAGGCAGCCGTCTGCAAACCAGACAGTGAACCTTCCACACACACACAGCATTGACCAGGTTTGATGCTGGACTTTCGACTTCCAGAGAGAAACGAGAGTCTGTGGTTTAAGTCTCACCGTCTGTTATTTTGTTATAGCTGCCCAAGCTAAGACGGATGACCCCATCATGGGGGCAGAGCGGGGGACTCTGGGAAAAGCCCACAGAGGAGAAGAAATGTAAATCGTACTTTGCTCAGCTTCATTCCATGGCAAGTTACCTGTTCTCTTCATGAGTAAAAGCCACGTGCCCGTGCCGCACCTATGAAAAGAATCACTAGAACCTGATAAGAAATATTTAAATGTGTACATCAGTGGAAATGTGATTCTGGGAGAGAGAAAATAAGACTGGAGCTGTGATTGATCCGTCACGAGAGAAAGGAGCTGGACTTCTGCCCTGTGCGCATGCCAAAGGGCAGCTCTGAGACTTTCCTCGGGCAGAGACCCTCTATGCTCCAGGGCAACATTACAGGGGTGTATCCGCCAGCATTGCATTGCTAGAATAAAACATCTGGCACAGGTAACTTATGAAATAAAGTTTTCATTTTGTTTCATGGCTATGGAAGCTTAATGTAAGATCAGTGAACCCATTGGTTTAAGTCCTTGGAGAGGGTAGAGCAATGCACCAGTGGGGATGTGAGTCAGAGAGGGGAGGGAAGGGAAGATGGGAGAGGAGAGAGAGAGAGAGACAGAGACAGAGAGACAGAGAGAGATATTGAGAGAGAAACAGAGGGAGACAGAGATGGAGAATCAAAGAGAGACAGAGAATTAGGGCCTGAAACAGAGACTAAGAACTTCTAGATCTTCTAGAAATGAGAACTGAGTCTCCTTTTCCTCTCTGTCTAGTGTCTTGCCATGCTTCAAATAATACACAGAGGAGATGGATGGAAGAACCAGGAAATGGACTACACGTACAAATGTCCTGGGGCCAGAAGCACTATGAGATATTTAGAAAGTTCTAAGTTGTCTGCTATTGTTGGAGTTGGGCATATATCATCAAGGAGAGATGGAAGGTTGGTCAAGGTAGAGGGGAATTGAACATGGAGGACATGGGGTGGGAGCACACAGGCGCTGTCTCAGATGGGGCCCTATGCACTGTATTTGGAGGTTTGGACTCAGCTCTGTGGAGACAGCACTATGCATGGATCAGCAGAGTTGTGTGATTACTGGGGTGTCCAAATCTTTGACGTCCAATCCATTTCTCCACAGCCCTTTGTTTTTGTCCATTCACCTCTGTAACTTCGCAAGGAAGTGCTGGGCCTGAGGAGCCGTAGCTAGATAAGATTCCTGAGCCCAGACCTCAGGCAGACCTGTAGAGGGACAAGTAGCCTTCTCTTTCTTCCCTTCAGTCATTCTCCCTCATGTACCAGATCCTCTGATCCCTGCTCCTGGAACTGGAATGCAGTCACTCTCTGAGAGGCACATGTAGTTTAGGAATTAACCAGAAAGAAAGTGGAAAAGCACTTCGTGACAGTCAGCTACAGCTATCAACTTGACACTTCAGAGCTGAGCCTTTAGGCGCACCTATGAGGAATTATCTAATTAAGGCAAGTTTGTGGAAGACTGTCTAATTGCATGATGGAGGACTTATACATGTACATATATAGTGAGTGGGACCATTAGAGGGGTGGGGGAGAGTTGGAATTTGGCAAGACGGCAAGCTAGAAAGCAGCCCTTTTTCTCCTCTTCCTCACCCCTCCTCTCTCAGCCTTTGACTTAGATGTGGTATGACCAGTTCCCTAGGTCCCTGGCGGTGGTTTCACTCTGCTGCCTTAATAGACGGTAGCCGGGAAGTGTAAGCCAGCAAAACACCCTCGTCTGCCTAACTCACTTGGGTCGAAGCATATCTTTTCATACGGGTGGGGAGAGGCTGCGGCGTGCAGTCTGCAGGAGGTAGTGCCAGGCTGCATGATCCAGTGGAGGATGAGGAGGGAGAGAATGTGAAGCCTGATGGAGCAAGACGAGAGAGCCACAGAGCTTCAGTGAAGAGCTACTCAAGGGACCAGGTGGGCTTTTGTGGACTGGAGCAGGCAGCAGTGCGCTGAAGGGGGCGGTACTGCCCAGGCTCGGTACACTGGAGTCGAGATTTTACCTGCCTGACTCTGTGCCCCCCCCCCCGCAGCTGGCTTCCACCTTCCCCTGCTGGTCTCAGTCTAGCTGGCAGCTAGGGGGGAGGGGCTCCTACCATAAGTTCCTTAGGGTCCTCTTGCTAGGCCCTATACAGACCCCGTGTGCAAGACGCTCCAGTGACCTTCTGGGAGACACTCATTACTCCCTCTGGTTGACCCTTGACACTCTGACTGTCACTTGTCTCACTTTGTGTCTGAAGAAGAGATCCTGGGAACAGAGAGGTCTGGGAGCAAGCAGGGACTTTTTTTTTTTTCTGAGAAATGGGCATTTTTAAAATATATAATTAGTTCCCTTTGTAGTGATTTGTCTCAGGTCACACAGTCACAGAAGGCAACAGATGGGCCTAGAGTCCAGGGTGACTGGTTTTCCAGTTGCTCCCAATGGCAGGCTAGAAAGCAGCAGATCACACTACGCGCCTATTGTGAGCACTGGAAGCTATTGTTTTATTGAACAGAGCCTAGTTCCCACATAGCTGGATCTGTCATCTTATTAGCAAAACTTTAAAATGTTGCTTCATATTTTAGGTGTGTCAACATTACATTGAAATTACATTCAAATTCAAGTGCAGCATCACATATAGCTCAGTGAACCTCAACTACTTTCTGTAGAGTTTTAAAAGTACTTTTTATTGGGCTGGAGAGATGGCTCAGGGGTTAAACTCCGTTTTGTAAAGCAGAAGTTCCTAAGTATGAATCTCAGGTCCCATGTAAAAACACCAAGTGCAAATGGTAGCGGCCTGCACTTCTGGCTCTGATGGGCAGAGGCTAGGAAGTCCCAGAGCGAAGCAAGAAGGAGGTAGGAGCAATTCAGGATGATTTCTAAAGTCACCTTGGTCCGTCCTCCACAGGGGCACACATACACACACTCACACACACGCATACATGCACATATAAAATAGATAAAATATTAAAAAATACTTTTTTAATCTATAAATGCAATGTAACTTTTAATATTATCCCCTCACTTCCCCCACCCCCGCATTACCCTGTCTCGCCTCCCCCCCCCCCACTTCTTCCTGACATGTCCCTCTGATCCAATAGGGGACGTCTCTTCTTGCACGTGCTGGTTACCTGCTGCAGCGCAGACAGTATTTCAGTGGGACTATTGCAGATGCCTGGGGGCCCACTTTCTCAAGCAGGGGCATCTTAAACTTCTTTTTTATTTATTATTATTTATTCAACTGTGCGCATGTGCGTGTGTGTGTGTGTGTGTGTGTGTGTATGTGTGTGTGTGTGTGTGTGTATGTGTGTGCGTAGAACCACGGACGAATTCGCGAACCACCACTGACGCCTCCACCTCCTGCCCCGGGATTCACAGGCTCCGCCCTACCAGGGCCAGAACCGCAGGCCGCCCCCGCTTCCGCCTGGCGTCTATACGTGGGATCTGGGAACCGAACTCAGGACCTTCCGCCTGCAAGGCGGAGGCTTAACCCCTGAGCCACCTCTTAAAGTGCATAAGGACAAATTGTATGCGGGACAGAACAGTCAGAGTCAAAGGTGCTGTTGGAACTCTCCCTTCCTCTGTGTATTGGGACTGCTCAAGGCCCCGAGCCACCAGATGCGGCCCCAATGTTTCTCAAGAGGTACTCTGCGCACCACAGCTGCTTCTCACCTCATGCATATTTCATCTGTTATGAGAGTTTGTGGTTTGGAGCAAATAAAAACGAAGTGAGCTTTGTGTCTCCAGTTTTGCCTTTGGTATTTAGAGGCCGTATTTCCACCAATGCCTCTGAGATGGAAGAGAATGCAGACGGTCTCTGCCACTCGCATTCGGGCTCTCTGCAGAGGAGGGATGAGGGGCTGCACGTTCCCATTAGTGAGTTGGCATCTCATCCGCACTTCTCCCCAGCCCGCCTCACGGGGTGCTGAAATGCCAAGCGACTTCCCCAGAGAAACGTTTCGTTCACACGGTACATTTCGATCAGACGTGTCACACGTTCCCAACTGTAACTGACTATCTGTCCGCCAGCCTCGTCGAGGGTAACTGACATCAGTGGAGCCCATCTCATGCAGAAGTGCCAGGGCCATAAATCTTTCAAAAGATTAAAGGGAGGTGCAGGAGCAGGCGCCAAAGTGGGGGCCAGAAGACGTGGTGAGTGGCAAAAACAAAGACTGTTCAGATTCCCCTTGAGATTAAGGAACTATCAGAGGTGGCCAGAGCTCACTGTCAGCCGAAGCCGTCTTGTTCAGATCTGCTCACAGCACGTATCATGCACTTCCGGTCTCCCAAGGAGATCACAAAGAGTAATAGAATAGAAATAGCCATTCCAGTAGCTTGATCCCCCAAATGCCCCTTTTGAGGAGGTCTGGTGCCATTATGGCATCTGCAGAGGAACTCCTGATGGCCCAGTTCTTGCGGGACAAGTATATACCCTGGCTGCCCAGCCCCTCACGGGACAGAGAAAGTACGGCTCAGGTGACGGAGTGCTTACCTAGCACGCACAAAGCCTTCACTTCCATATTTGGCACTGTGTAAGCTGGGCGTGGTGTCACATACCTGTAAGGAGGAAGAAGTAGGGGGATCAGGAAGTACAAGGTGCATGGTAAGCTGGAAGCCCGCCTGGGTTACATGTCTCAAATAAACAACCCAGCACCACAAAAAACCCAGCGCATAAGAGTGGTTTAATGAACACCTGCTGAATTGGATGGAATGTTCAAAAAATAATTGATTAAATATTTACTTTAGCATGGTGTTGGGAATCATGAATGCTAGGCAAGAACTCTACCACTCTACTACATTCCCAGTTCTGGAATTGTTCATTAAAGAAGAGACGTAACCCATAAATGATTGATAGAAATCAATCATATATATATTTTAGCTTACATTGTCTTAACCACAATATACCGGTCAAAGAAGAAACTATAAAATTCTGAAGGGGGCAAACTTACATATTTTATGTGAATATTGGTTTATTCGTGCATTTAATCTGTTCCTCTAAGGCCTTGTGCTAGGCATTGTTCTAAGTATTTGGCAGCCAAGAAAATAGATTAAAAACTTTTGCTTTCACAGAATTGCAATCTAGAATTCAGGACACAGTGATTAGCATGGGCACTGAGGTCAATTCCTAATTTCATCATTTCCTAGATGTGTGACTTGGGGAAAATAACTTAGCCTTCCTGTATCCTGGTTCCTGCATCTGTAACATGGAGACAGATATCAGTGCCTATCCTAGGACCTTTGTAAAGATAGCATGTGTGTGCATGTGCATGTGAACCAGTGTAGGTACATGCATTGTGTGTGCACATGCAGAGGCCAGAAGTTGATGTCAGGTTTCATGCTAATTTTTGAGGCAAGCCCTCTTTACTGAACTTGGGGTTCATGGATTAGACAGATTGGCCAGCAAACTGCCATTATCCACCTGTCGCTACCTCCCAGCAGTGGAGTTACTGCTTCACACTGCTGGGCCTGGGTTTTATGTAGGTGCTAGGGATTTGAACTTAGATCTTCATGCTTTTGCAGCAAGCACTTTGCTCGCCGAGACATCTCACAGTTCTTTGGTCTGATTTTAATACCTTATGCAGGTTGCCATCAGACCTTCTGATCCTGTAAATATCTGTGTATAGGTGGTCTGCCTTGTCCTTTTTCTTGATTAACATTACTTACCCCTAATAGTGGCTTAGAGCCACTACACAGGAATCAGAAAGCCACGAAGGCTGGTTCACTCAGATTGCTTATCTAAGTACATTTATCAACATTGAGAGCTGCGTTGCTTAACTCCGTGTTTTCCAGATGTAGCCAGAGGGATATACTGAGGAGCTTTAGTAAGGATAGAAATTCTTTACTTAAGGGAGAGAAAAGTGAAAGAAGGGAAAAAAAAAGCAAGAATAGCAGCTATGATAATAACAATAAGTAAACTCGAAACCCAATTTCTGAATGAATAAATGATCCCTATTGCTGTTAAAAAGAAAAAAAAAAGAAATTCTCTGCAAAATTTTATTTATTTGTCGTGTGTGTGTGTGTGTGTGTGTGTGTGTGTGTGTGTGTACTCATGTGGGTAAGGTGGGGCACACACGTGTCATGGTTCTAACATGGAGGTCAAAGGACAACTTATGGGAGTCAGTTCTGTCCTTCCACCATGAACTTGGGTCACTAGCCTTAGTGACAAGTGCCTTTAACCTGCTAAGCCATCACATCTCGCCAGCTCAAGAATGGAAATTCTTTTCCAGACTGCTCAGCGTAGATCTGGCCATTTACTTACCAGCTGTGTGTTCTTGGGCGAGGTACTGGCTTTCTCCCTCTCTCGGGTGTCATCTGCAGAATGGAAGGTGGTTGCTCAAAAAACTGCCTCATGAAGAAGTCACAGACTTGAACAGGAAGAGTTGACAACCACAGGACACCGGTCACATGCAAATGCCCCATACTTCTGACCCTGGTTCTCAAGCCTCTGTCAATCTGGCAGGAGAGATAAGGAACCACAGAAGGCAGAATTCCAGAGAAACTATTTCTGAGTTTCCATCAGAACCACATGGAGCCTGGAGGATGAACAGAGTGATTAATTCCCATGGCCTGCTTAGGACATGGAAGAAATTCATTACCAGGGAGCTGGCAGGCTCGGTAAAGATGTTAGTCGGGAGGCGAGAACCAGGGCAGTCATAGCTCATCATTTTTAAACTTCCACTGAAGGTTGTCATCATCGTCTTCATCATTTATTTAAACATCTATCCGGCCATGCGATGGGCTCAGCAAGCAAGCAGCAGATCTAATCCTGCCCTCAAGGAGAGCTCGGGAACCAGGAAGACACGTGGGAATCAGGCTAGTGGTGGCGAGAACACAGCGAGATCATGCACACCGAAAGGATTCAAACCGAGCATGAGCCGGCTTTCAACCACAGATGTTTTCTGAACACCAATAAATCTAGGGAAGACAAGATGGGAAAACAGAAAGATGGAAGGCTGGGCCCTGTCCTCCTAGGGCACATAAAATATTTAGAGATCTAAGACAGAGATAGGAGGAAAATACTGCAATCAAAATATACTGACGAGTTATCCCTAAATGATGGATCAGACATGTCCAACGGTGTCTGAGGTGAGAAAGAAAGCTCTTTTAATGCAGAAGTTCAAAAGCGAAAATGAAGGGTTTTGTTGCATGAAAAGGAAGAGGGACAGAGAGAGAGTCAGAGAGAGAGAGAAATGGCATGGAAAACAGCATATGTGAAAGTGCTTAGGAAGGAAGAGGAAAGACAAAAGACAGTCTTGATGGAACAGGTGCTTTGCAGAGATGTGGGGCACTGAGTGGCCCTTTCTTTTCCATGCATGACTGATACCCCTATTGGACTTTGGCCCCAGCCTAACTAAGGCAGAGTTGGGCTCTGTCAGTGCTGTGGGGCAATTGGAAACATTTCGTCTTTCAGGGAGACTCACTGAGATTCTGGAGGTCTAAAGTGAAGCATTCAGCATTGGAGGGAGCCTATTAAGTTTAGAAAAGTTCTTGAGACAAACAAAATACAATCCCTCCCTCAAGGTAAAGAAAGCACTAAGCAGCTTTGGGAGAGGAAACTTTGATGCCAGACAAGCAATCTGGAGAAATATGACTGATAAGTAGCCGTCGCCCACACCGGATAAACTCACGGGTTCACCAAATTGGACTTTGGTATAATTGGTACTTTGGTCTGTTATTGGATCCCTATCTGGGGTAAGCAGACATTTGTGTGGTGTCTCACTAGAAAAAATGTCACATGGCATGTAGGTAGGTGGGTAGAAGGATGGGTAGAAGACTGTAGTTCTTAATGGAGGATGCATCCCAGGGTCAGCTAGGACTTTGGGAAGGGGGCAGAGTGGTGTGTTTCTGAAGCCCTAACTGACCAAGGGCCGAGGGCTGCATTTGATGCCTTTCAGTTATGAATGTTGTTTGTCTTTCCAGCAGCTCTTGGGGATCAGAAGGAACAACCTTATTTCTGAAGAAGGAAACAGGATGAGAAGCTTCCTGGATGTAAGAGACTGGTTTGGAAATCAGATCCAGGATGGTATGGTGCTACACTTGTGGTCCTCCATCACACCACATCAGCCGTGGGTTGGGGACAAGACACGCTGTAAGAAGATCGAGCTCTCTGGGCTTCAGGAGAGAGTCCGGGAGGCTGATAAGGAGGTGACATCCAGATTCGGTAACCGCTTGATTGAGGTCATGCATGCGAAGCCTGGGAAACTGTGAGAGGGCTTGACCAGCAGATGCTGATATTTTACTAGGGGAGAGACAAGCTGCACCTGGAGGGATGCTTCTAATCCCAGCACTTGGGAGGCTGAGGCAAGAGGACTTACGTTCAAGGCCAGAGTGGGGTAAATAGGAAGAGAAAGATGCCAGAACCCCTGTGCCTTCTCCAAGGTCATAGTCCTTGGCTAGGAATTCCTGAATGGGTTGTCCATAGACCCAGACAGCTTCTATCCCAACACTGTCTGGCTGATCATCTCGGCTTTGCTCCTTTGTACAGCACGTGTGCCCTTCTGTACCCCTATGCTTCCAGGTAGCGAGACGTGTGGCTGCCTCGTGTTACTGTGGATGTCGGACTTCTGAGATTCCTGAGAGAGGCTGGTCCCAGGCATTCCATTCTAGTGCACTGTGTTTCTGGGCTGCCCAGTCTATTCTACACACTACCAGACTACACTATCTGACACGGAGTAATTAAATGTCATGCAGACATACAGAGTATGAGAGAGAGACCCTTCAAACACAACTACCACACCACAAGGTCGTCTAAGCACTCCAAGTTCTTCTTATCACACGGCAATATTATCTGATGCTGGAGAATTTCATAAACAAACTTGGATGTGCAATAAAAAGAGAGTGCCCACTCCCGGCAGGCAATCACATTTCTACATCTTAAAAGCCCCAATGAATTATATACATAGTAACCATGTTTGTCCTCATAAAAGTCATTCTGCCATCCTCAAACTCATCATAAAAGATCTATATTAAAAATCAACATCCCGATGTCCATATAAGATTGAAGCAAAAAGAAAAAAAGTTGAGTCTGGTTCTCTCAAGGTCTGAGGCATTGGCCCCATGAATGTCAGGGTAACTGAGAGACCCCATCAGCCAGGTATTTAATCAATCCTAGGAGTCCCGGAGGCTGTGCACTTGCATATCTTCACTTGCCCTAGGAAGCTGAAGAGCTATTCGAAAACATAGATTTTACTGTTAACGGTCTCTTCCCTCGAGCCCCAAGCAGGTATTACAGGATTTAAGTATTACGAGCCCTTGTATTTATTTTATCCACATATACTTGAATTGGTTTTCAAAATCTGACATTAATTTTTGTGGCTGTTTCATGTTGAGACAATTACCTTTCCTCCCTTCCCCCCCCACCTTCTCTTCCCCTTCTTTCTCTGTTTATTCCCTTTCTTAAAGCTAGAGATTTTAGTTCCTGTCTCTTGGCCTGAAGGAATTCTTGGCAAGGTGGTAAGGTAACATCAAGTCTCAGGAACATGACAGTTCTCCTCTTGGTCCTTAGAAGAGACCTTCTGAGAGAGGTGGCTCTGGAAAGCCTCCTCTCTGTTATAGCTGAGGACAACACACACTAACAAGCATTGTGGAAACATTAGAACCACATGGTCTAAGTAACATTATCACCTCATGGAATAATCCTGCCACAGGCCAGAGCTGTGGCCTCGAAACCAGGGCTCCCCCGAGACTAAGGTCAGGCAAGGATTCAGCGGATGGAGAACAGAAACACACAACTCTCTAGGCTAAGTGAATTTGAACCCCTTTATTGAAACTTTGTGACAGCTTTTATACTAGAAAATTTGGGGTCAAAGAATGTCGCACCTACAAACAGACATGCATTCTCTTAGTCAACAGAAATCACCTTTAGGGTGGACAGTTTTTCAAGAACCTAACCTAAAGGTAAAGGCACTTAACAAAACCATTCTCCCAGTATTTCCAAATCTATCTAATCTATAATGCTCCACCAAATAACCATGGGGCTGAGCCCACATACTTGCCATTGTTTTAACAGAGACTGCATTTTTAAATACACAGAGGAGAATTGAGCTCCTTTTTATTTCAGTAAGGAACATGTTTTTCATTACAATTAACTACACATGTGCCCAACATCCATAAGTCCCAGCATGAGCTTTTGCTGTTGTCCTGTTCGAGTTGGTCCTGTCAGTCAGGCGGGTTGACTTCAGCACCAGGCACGGCAGCAGGTTCTAGCTTGGGAAAGTTGCATGCAACTCATACAGACAATACCGGCCTGCCTGGTCCGTTCCTCCTACATATCCATCCTTTTTGACAACCAGAGGGAGCCAGAGTTCTTTGCTCTGACATTATTGACCCTGGCTCAGAGGGGGTCCAGCATAATGGACTGGTGCCTGTCTTAGGTCGGATACCACCTTCGTGTGGAACCTTACCCGTCATTGGCTACTGGCCCTTGAAGGACCTCTCCTCTGGAAGGCAAGTCAGGATATTTGGATATAGACCAAGGCCTCACGAATCTCTGCAATCCACGCTTGAACCATGTCTCTAGGGGGGCCATGGCTTGGATGTTCAAGGGCCGTTAGCATCTGTAGCACGGTCTTGTTGATGGAGCACTGCTAACAGATGTGCTGAAGGAAATACTTAAGCAATATAATTATTAAAAAAAAACAATTCCTCCTATGATAGCATAAATTACAATCCAAGAGGGATCAAACCTCCTTTTAAAATTCTAGTGAATAAATGGCATAGTCTCATACTTCTAGAATTTCTGAGTTATTTCATAGGTGGGAATTTTATCCACCTATGTTTTAAGACTCTTGAAGTTGCTCTCTAATTTCTTTAAAATCAGTGTATACATTTTGGCTAACAAGTCTACTTACTACCGTGTGTGACTAGACATAAAATCTCTAGTTGCAATTGAATTTAAAGTTAAAAGCAGGCCTTTTCTCTAGATCAGAGAGCAGGAAGCTCGTCCCAAAAAACCTAAGAACAGGTATAAAGCACACCCAATTCCCAGAAGAATTCCTCCTGCCAGAGGCAAAACTTAAATTACCTAGGAAGGAATTCCTAGCACCTGCCCATGGGCATTACTGTGACATTCCCCAGAGAACAGGCTTTAGGCCCCAACTGGGCTGAAACATCAAGGCCTGACAATTCCCATACTTTATTTATTTTTCTTATTTATTTCAAATAATGCCATGTCCTTTTTCCAAAAGATGTTTCTTTGAATCCATCTTTTCCAAACTGAGACCTTGTTTACCAGATTGGTCGGATAAAGACGCAGCATAATCCTCATGGACTATGAGCTAGAGCTTGCCAGAGAGCTAGCTAATGTCAAATGGACAGACTGGAGCCAAAGAGTTGAGGTGACCTGCCAAACACTGAAGCCTCTCTTTGTAATCTATGAGTCAGAGGCGGCAAAACGGGGAGGGCATGAGGCGACCATGAAAGCTAGAAAACATAAGGCTCAGCATTGCATTGGACACAGCTGGGGCCATTGTGCCTTGGAGTCGGGATGAAGACACCTTTCTACCCTGTGACCTTGTGTCACTTGCCCCCTCTCTGCCCAGGGAAGAAGGATGATGTCTGCACTGAGGGAGACTGAAGAAGGTAAATGTGAAGCCAATGAAGCCTTGGACCAGTTGGCAACTTGGAAGATCGCTGTGGTTGGAAACATGGAAGAGGGACCAAAGGACAAAGAAACAAGCAACAGGTCAGAGTTACGGATCTGTCATAAGACACAAAGTAGAGAGGAAAATGCTTTCACTAAGCCCTTGACCATAGAAGGGGAGAGGTGTGTTGGTACTAAGGTGTCTGCTCTGTCCCTTGAGTTACTACCCTAGCCAGTCACCTCCATGAGGGTTGGAGACTTGAGTTTGTCCCTTCATAGAGCTTCAGCTCCTAGAACAGTATCCGACATATACATATTTGTTGAATGAGTGAATGAGAAACATGGTGCTAACTAAGAAAGGAAATACGGGGGAATCAGCATGTTTCAGGGTGAAGAAGTAGTTTTATTCTAGCTGTGGTTCGTTTGAGCAGCTTTGGAGTCTGTAAGCGGAGGTTTCTCCTGTGAACCGTGGAAGTTGGGGCCATGCTGAGGTAGCGATTACTTGATGCGCACAACAGTGAAGATCACACTGAGACAGACACCACAGAGAAAGAAAGAGAAAAATGAGTGGAAGAATGGAAGTCAAAGAAGCTGTGTTAGGTATTCTGAAAAGTGTGTTCATAGAGACAACTGCAGTAGAGGTTCGATTAGATGGAGGGTTTCTTTTTTTATATATATACATTTTTTATTATTTCCGCTCATACAAACTTAATAGATAGACCAGTTCCCTCCCTCCCTCCTCCTCCCCCCGAACTCCCTGCTCCCCCTTCCCTCCCTCCCCATCCCCCAGTGCCTCCCCCCCAATTCCCAGAGAGTCCTTTATTGTGTATGCCTAACTCTTCTCTGGGTCCAGATGGAGGGTTTCTTGATGTGGTAACTGGGCATCACGTGACTCTTGTTCCAAGTCGCTCATCTACTGCTGCCTCTCTAGGGGATTTTTTAAAAAAAATTTCTGCTGCTTTTCTTTTCTAAATGATTTTGAAAGAATATCAAGTAATTTTAATTAAATGCAAGAACGAAATAGGCACAGTCATGCAGCACATAGGAAAAAATTCTTTCCCAGCCTACCATGATCTTGTTTGGCAAATGTCACCAACTTAAAAATAAGCTAATTTTTTTCAGGTTTTAAGGTACTGTTGCCTCTTCTGCTTTGCTTCTTGCAATATTTTGATTTGCTTCTGGGTCATCAAGATTGCTCTAATCCACTCAATTAAGGAGCAAATTGCCACCTCAGAACACTTTTGATTGGGTGCATTCTTGACTTTATTTCTATGGAAATGTGATGTTTCTTCAATGTTACTTACTGGGCCTCAGATATGCAAACTTAGACTGACACTCTAAAATACAATGATTTCTTTTACAGCGCTAATTGGATTTGCCTAAGTCTTTGGGTCAGCTCAGACAATTGTATTGAAATATTTTTCTTTTTCTTTCTCTTTCTCTTTTTTTTTTTTAAGAAAAGATAGAAACCAGACCATTCGATCTAAGGTATACATCCTTTCCCATTGTTTTGGAAAGTTGATGGCACATGCTTCATGTGCAAGACCTTGAACTTGGGACCAGTACATATGGATAATCAAGTGCCGGCTGTGCATTTTATATAAACTCTATCTTCCACAGCTCAGCTGCTCCACTAAGGCACAGTCCCAAGGCGGGTTTCCTGGATTTGAGTTTAGCAGAGCCTTTGATTGATATAGCCCAGTATTCCTGTTCATATAAATATTTTAAGTTCAAAAACCCCTTTTGTTATTTTTCCCTCCGCCTAAGAAATACTTCCAGGATCTCTTCCCATAACAGGCTTTAGTCACCCTGCACAGGGTGACTAGGAAATGTTTTTTTGACACTGTTGGTTTTCCAAAACTATTTTTAAAAACACAGACACACGGCGTTCAGGCAAATGAAAAGTACCTCGTTTCTTAGAAACTGTTCATCTGTCTCCTTCCCAGTTCCCGATGTGAGAAAAATTAACTCTAGAACTAATACAGAAGCAAGTATACTCACCCTGTTTTTAACCTCAGGAAGTTTCTCTGAAGGCACCGTGCTTTCTTACCACAGTGGCTGGGAGCTGAATTTTCATTCAAGAACTGCTTCTTCTATCAAGTCTTCCATGACTGAGTCCAGCCCATTGGTTCTCCTCCTTCTTGCTCTTCTTCTCTGCTGAGTAGATGGAAGAGAGGAATAAGGAAGACTGAGATATGATCAAGCAAACAAAAATCAACACAGAAAGGTAGAGAGAGAAGAGGCAAGTCTCCATTTCAAAGCATCAAGCCACAGGTAGATTATTTGTGAAGAAAAGACTATTTGTGGTCGATAACCACATTCTGTGGATGCAGTTATACCAGGACAGGAAGTGGAATGGCAGGGACTAAGGACTGCTCCTCAATATCCTAACACTTCCCTCATACATTTCCTTCTTCCTTCCCTCCCTCCCTCCCTTCCTCCCTCCCTCCCTCCCTCCCTCCCCTCCCTCCCCTCCCTCCCTCCCTCACTCCCTTTCTTCCTTCCTTCCTTCCTACCTCTTCTTTCTTTCTTTAGTATATTTTGGGATAGGGTCCTGTCTGGCCTTGAACTTTCAATTCTCCTGCCTTTGCTCCCAAGTGCTGTGATCACAGGGATGTGATATCATGGTGACTTGCATAGCATAGCAGTGCTTACCCCAATCTTCAACGGAGATCCACAAACTTACCAAAAAGTGTGTGTATATGTGTGTGTGTGAGAGGGAGGGAAGGGGGGAGAGAGAGAGAGAGAGAGCGAGAGAGAGCATAGTATCTTCATCCTCCATTTCAAAGAGATTCAAGATCCCTTCAAAGCTTGGGGAATGGTCCCCACCTTGCCCCAGAAGGTGGATAATACATCAGTTCAGTACTTTGAAGTGAGACTAAGCCCCTGAAGACCAGAAGAAATTTATCATTAAAACTTTAAGGCTATGCTCTGGTAGCAGGGGGCTCTGAGATGATCAGGAATGAAAGTCCATGATGGCTCTGAGACTCTGCAGTCCCAATATCCCTGACTCCCCATTGTGCTCAGCGCTGGACTTCCCTAGGGTTTTGCCTCTATTGCTTTTTCCAAGCTGTACTGCACTTGTGACTCTAAAGCAATGATGATTTGTTTAATGTGTACCTGACCATTAATACTCTCCTACAGTACAAAGTACCCACTACTGCAGGAAAAGAAGAAAACAGAGAAGAAAGAGACAGATACAGGAGCCCAAAGAGCGGAATACAACACCAACCCTCAAATACATGTAACACATACCTAAGCAAATCATCGAGAACCTCCTATGTTGCTTAAGGGACACTGGTTCCCCAAACTGGAAATAAGAATGATTTTTAAACACACATTTCAAGTGAAATTATCTTAGTTCATCGATACTGGTATTTTTTAATGATCTCTTGAGGCTGGTGTGAATCACTTCTCGGCTGACTATTTAGGAAGCTTACTGAGCGTGCAGTTTGAGTGGGATTACAGAGTTAGTGACGGTGAGTGATCTGTGATTTAAAAGGTGGGCAGCACGTCTTTGACAGGCTTGAGTGTTCTCTAACTCCATGAAGAGGGGCACTCATGAGCTGGGCCCCAGACACAGCCTGTGGTTAAGAGAGGCAGAGTCGGGTCCTTCACCAAGTGGCTGGTTCGTAGGAGATTTGCACTGATGATTCACTCGTTGCCATGGCAACCACTGGAATGCAAAGGAGTACATTTGTTCATTTTTACAATTATTCTATTATTTATACTGAGGCATCTTTTTGAGAGGATGATACATCCTTACTGGGGAGGAATCAGAAAAGCTTTCCTTTAGACAAAAGAGACAATTAACCACAAGCTACCCCAAACTGGAGATACATGTTTGCTAATCATGAGAGGTATAGTTTTTTTCATATAGCAACAAGAGACATTTGCACGATCCAGTGGGATTTTCTGCTAGCCACAAACTAGAGGAAGTGGCAGGTCTTGCTTATCAAACTCAGGCCTTAGTAGTTGGGAGACATTTTTCTTTGCCACATCATATTCTGTATTGATTCCAGGTTCTCTCACAGCCTCACGATCCTTAATTACCTACAATATGTCACCACATGCAGAAATAAGATAGCTTTTTATAAACTTGCCTGAGAAAACTTCTTATTTGACTCTGAAAACACAATGCAGAAGATAGGTTTAAAATTCAATGACGTTTATTTTCATAAATCTGGTGAAAAAAATAAATAGGCACACTAAAATGGAAACCAACGCCGTAAACCTCTCTAATAATCAATGTGGATAATTTGACGTACTGACCTTTGTTGATTTTATTCCATGGATTTTAGAGTACGCAGGGAGAAATAGAAAATGAGAAGTTATAATCAAGTGAGAGGAATGTAAGGTTAAAGCTCTTCCTTTGGTTGGGTGCAATCAAGTTGCATACAATGATTTAGCACATATGTAAAATATATTGCATATGTAATACATGTTCACTGTGGATGAACCTAAAGCTCCCAAATGAGGAATTTGTTTCTTATGATTCAGACAAACAACGGAATCTCTGCAGCTCTGAGCTAGTAAGAAGGATGATGAGGGAGAAAGCATTTACTTGAACTAGCACAGAAGATGCTAGTTTCTGAAATGCTAAAAAGAGAGGCAGGCTGGGGATACAATTCAAACTGGTGGTAGAGCACCTGCCTAGTTTGTGAAAATTCAGGGTTGCTTATCTATATCTATACTTGTAGAGAAGGAAAATCTGGGGTCTCTGAAGGTTGAATAATCTTTATCTCTGGCAACTGAATTAGCATTACTTTTTTCTTTCCTTAATAGACTGTGAGCAGAATAGTTGATATGATCTTAATCGTATTCTGCCTATGACCTCTTAAATCATCAGCTCTGCGTCAGGTTCTAAATCCTGTTCTAGAAGCAGGTGAATGAGATCTTGCCCTGCTCTCCTGTGTTCACACATGGAGCATGTGCTGTTTTTGTTGCTGTTTGTTGGTTTGTTTTTTTTTTTTTTAAAACAACTTCTTCCTGTTAGTGCATGTTGGGGTCTAGTCCACCTGAATGAAAACCCACACAGATTTGCAAATGTAGCAAGGAAACTTTATCTTAAACAAAGCAATAGAAAAGATAAGACTGTACTGTAAGAAAGCAGCTGGCCATGGGAGTAAAGATATTCAAAGCCCCCAATCATTGTTTAAGGCTTCTTTTTAAGGGTTTTAAGAGGAGGAGTTTGGTTACTAGAGGTATAGTTTGGGTAGCTCTATTTTGACTGACAGACTTGGATTATTAAACCTTTGTTCACTGCTCATACTCCTTCCCATGATGCTTTTGATTTGACTCATATGCACACCCAGTTATGAGTAGCTAAAAGATGGTAAATAAAGGATTCTCCCTAAAAGTTTATTGGAGGCTACAGTTTTACTTTATTGCACATACAATCAAAACCATTTCAGACCAGAGGTTGACCTTTCCATTCTTTTACCTGGACATATGCAGAGTATAATTGAACAGAATCTAAGTTTGATGGTTGTTAAGGAAAGAGAAACTTCCCTCCTTGTTCAGAGAGGGATATGCACACAGCTCAATGCAGGTGTGTATGGGAGTCTAAAACTGCTCAAAGGTTGCTAAGTGCATTGTTTGAAGCAAGGTGTGTGTGTGCATAGTACATGTGTGTAAATGATCTAGGCTGCCAAGTGCATTGTCAGAAATGGGGTGTGTGCATAGTCCAAGCCAAACAGGTCCAGGTTGCTAAGCTATCTCTATGCTTGCCTGGCTCAGTGCTCTGTAGCACAGGTTGATCTGGAACTCACCGTTCCTACATTGGCCTTCAACTTATGACTGTACTCCCGCTCCAGACCCCTGAGTGCTAGGATTACAGGTGTGAGCCACCCCACCCTGATGAGTATGTATTCTATGTCGGAGCACGCCAACTACTGTTTCTAGTTGCAAGCAACAGAAAACACTCTGCCTCACTAGGATTGTCTCCCAAATTATTGGCAGAGCTGGAGACACAGGTGCTTTCGAGAATTTCCCCAGAGCAGCAGCAAGGGTGGAGGCTATACGCATGTCCTGCATGATGCCAGCACCAGAATCACGTGCCTGTAGATTAGCCAGTACGGAGTCTGGGGATGTGAGATATGAATCCCTCTCTGATGAGGCTAGATTCTTAGCAGAATGGTTTCTGTCATTAGGGAAAGACTACTTTAATAGTCACTAACAACTGAAAATCTATTAAGTGTTTGTTGGTTGTCAAGATAGTCAGCTGGCAGACCAGCTCACGTAAGGTGAAGGAAATGAAGAAATTCAAGGGTCCGTAAAACTTGTCATACTTCTGTTTCAGTTGGATTTAGGGCTCAGACAGCTCAGGTATCAATCTCCTTATGCCTTATCAAGTTCTTTTGAGGGGAGAGCGGAATGATCTCAAGTAACCGGGACTCACACACACCATCTTAAAATCGTTTAGCAGAAATAGATCCTTTCTCCAGAGTTCAGACAGAAAAACTTTGTGAAGTGCTTTGGTTGTACTTAAAGCAATCATGTGCAAGGGGGCTTGAGTCACATGTCCATCCTGCTGGCTGAGCATGAGAGGGGTCAGCTCATGTCCAAAGTAGACGTAGGTTTCTCATGGACAGAAGCATGTTCTGGCCCCAACACTTCCTAGCTGAACCATCTTGGCCAAATTATTCCTCTGAGTCTTTTTCCCCCCTGTAAAATGGAAATAATAACAGTGTCAGGTTTGTTTAAGGTTAATATAAGGTAAAAAGTAGGAGAAAATTCCTGATATGTTATTAAGTGGATGTATTTACTATTATAATTCTGTTTTCAATCAAAAGAAGGAAGAAATGGCAGACTGGTGAAACTCAGATACGTTTCTAGTGTTCATGACATCTGACAGGTGAAGTTTTGAGTCTGGAGTTTACAAAGAAGTCTAAGCTGGAGTGTGCTGAAGGCAAGAGTTCACTTGATTATTCAAAGAAGAAGACGGAGTATACGAGTCCTGCAAGGAGAAAGTGCTGTTCGGAGAAAGGGGAATAGGAGTGGAATTCTTCCAATGCTGGCACATTCATCTGGCAGAACTGTAGCCTGCCAGTGCTAAACATGCCCATTTTCCCTCCCTCCTTCCCTCCCTCGTCCCCTCCTTTCCTACTTCAAGCATGCTATGAGGTCAGCCAAGGGTGACCTTGAATAACTTCTTGCTTTTATCCATTGAGCAGATGACTTTTATCAGTACCTCCAGACACTGGCAAAACGATTATCGCGCAAATAGAAAACGTCCTGGTTCACCTTACAGTTAAAATCTATGTTATATTCTTTTTTTTTTTAATTTTTGGTACACTCATACATGTATATAGTATTTTGTTCATTTTTACCCCCCATCACCCTCTTTCTTACCCCTCTCACTCTGGTGAAATCCCTTCTTTCCGACAAGTACCTCTCCTACTGTCGTGTCTTGTTTCTTACTCACTGGGTTTAGTTAGAGCTGCTTACATAGAATATGGAAGGTGGTTTTCCCCTGAGCCATGTACAATTTCTCAATGACTACACCTACTGAAGAAAGTGTCTCTCCCTCTCCCAACAACCATTAACTGCAAATAGCGTGCCAGGGAGAGGTGGGATTTCATAAGCTTGTCCCCCATTGGATGCTAAAGGACTCCATCATTCTGTAGATGACTACAGACAGAGTTTATGAGTGAAACAGACATCATGTTCAGAAGACAATGTTTTGTAGCACTTCTCCCCAATCCTTTGGTTTTTGCATTATTTTTGCCCCTTCCTATGATGTTCCTTGAGCTTTGAAGGGGACCTTACTGCTAAATGTCTCCTTCGAGACTGAGCACACAACAGTCACTTTTTCTTAGCACTTAGACTAGTTATGAGTCTACCTTAACTATCACCCAGTACAAACAAGCTTCTTTAACCAACACGGAGAGTGGCACCAATCTGTGTATAGATAAAAATATTTAGAAGACAGTTTGATGCCATGCCTATTTAATAAAACAATCGGTTCCCCTCAACTATGGGTTTTTGGCAATTACAGGCATGAATTCCCTCTTGTGGAGAAGGTCTCAGATCCAAGCAGAAAACAGTTGGTTGCCCATATAATAACCATACCCCTTCTACACCAGTGGATACACCTTGCGTGGCAGGTTGTGCTCATAGGTGGGTAAAGTCTTTGATGACATTTTCCCCCGAGCAGCCTGCTTGCACCTTCCAAACCTCTTGTCTCCACTCCTTCCCACCTGCTAAAATTACAGGCATGAGCAACCATGTCTTTCTGTGCAGAACTGGACGACTGAATTCAGGGTTCCATGCATGCTGGACAAGTCTCTCCCCTATTAAAGGGATGTATAAATGTCTGGGTCTCACTGGGTTTGAGGTGTTCACCTTCCTTTCCTTTGGTGTGTTCATGTTCTAGACAAGTTTGTATCTCTTTTCTCCTGTTAATCTGCTTATTGTCAGCTTATTTCACAGATTCAATTATCTATCCTTTATCCCTTCTCCTATTATAACAAGGTCCTGTTTCTTCCATCTAGATGTCTTTACTCTGATATGTGCGTGCGTGTGTGTGTGTATATATGAGTGTGTGCGTGTGTGACATTTATTAGCATTAAATAAATTTATTGTCAGATACTATTATACCCTAGAAATAAGGGTAAGGCTGACTTTTAGTATTTTTCAATTTTCAATGCACTCACTACACAGAGCATAAACCAATGAATGAATGAATGAAGAAAGCAGGAAAAGGGAGAGACATAGATGAGGAGGCAGAGAAGGTAGAGAAGAGAGCTCATACTCTGTTGGAGCCATTAAGCTCAAGACTTTCCTTTGACGTAAGCAGTGACTCTTTGGATTCTCCCTCCTGCTTCTTTGTTCCCCCCAGACTTCCTTCCGGCTTGCTTTCAGATGTAGACTGACCAAAAAGCAGCTGAATGTGGCTGCAGGCTTATTCTCACTGCTCAGGAAGGCCATGCGCCTGTGCTAGGAGTTACCTGCAAATGCTTTCCTGACATTTCACCAGCTCTGAGAAGAGCTTGCTCATTTGAGAAAACCAGGCTATTTTTGTAAGACAGATGTTCAAAATTTTCCAAATGTGAAAACATACATGCATTGGCGAACATTAAGTAGATACAGATAACAAGTGGAAAGGATCACACCGCCATCCAGAGACAACGCCTCCTGCCGCTTTCACTACTCTCCTCACGCGGTTTGTCTACACATGCGCTCCTCTATGCTCACATCCATCTTATAAACATCTGATTTAAGAAAAAATGAGACTTCAGGAGAATGGTGCTTTCCTCTGTGATCTTGCTCCTTAAAATGCTTCACTCTAACAATGAGAAAAACAGATGACAAATTCCATGTTAGCGACATCCTACAAGATATTCTATCAGCTAGCCTTCAAGGTCATAAAAAAAAGAGGAAAGTCTGAGAACCTGTCTCTGTCAGGGGAAACCCAGGCAATGTGGCCATAAATACACTGTGGGATGCTGAGAGGAATCCCTGAACAGGAGGAGGATGTTAAAGAAAACATGAGGAAATTTGAATAAAGCATGAATTTAGTTAATAATGTATTGATTTGGGTGAATTAATTGTGCAAATGTGTCATAGTAATAGAAGATACTAATAATGAGAAACTGAGAGCATATGGAGACTGTCATATTCATTATTTTTTGTCTGTAAATCTGACAGTGTTCTAAAATAAAAAAGTTTATTTAAAAAATGGCATTTGGAATGCCACCTCTCAAATATCTTAATGTCCTATGCTAGGAGGAGGGGGCATGTTTCCACAGCTCTGGAAACATGTCACACTTGGTGGAGGTTTTCGTCACTCTCCCCTCCCCCACGCTGCTGAGCAAAGCAAATAGCTAGGGTGTTGCTCACGAAGGAAAACCCAGAGTTGTTTAATTAGCTCTCTATCAGATATAGCCTGAGGATTTACATGTTTTGCCATGCTCAAGTTCATTTCAGCTTGGAGCTCAGTCACGCTATTTTAAGATCCTTGGCCTTGACTGCGATGGGGGAAGAATGGAAAACCCATTAGTGCTGAGAAGGCTATGCACCCAGCAAAATGATTTACCTGTAGGAAAATGACTAGGCGAGGCTGGGAACTCAGCGGTCTTGTTCAGAGGACTGTCTGCCCGGGATTTTCTTGTTTTAAGAAAATCTTTTCATGCTGTCTCTGAAAAGGGGAACAGTATGTCTCTCATTTTTCTTCTCTGAAAAATGAGACCCTTGGGGACTGGGTCAGGTCTGTTTCTTGGGGGCTACTGAGAGGGAAAATGGGAGGTACTGAAAGGGACAGAATGCTCTTGACTGACAATTGGGAAGCCTTCCTCTGTTCTACTGAACTTTTCCAGTATCCTTTGTTTTAAAAGAAAAATACCTTTGGTACTGTCAAGGGTAATTAACAAAATAATGATAGTTAAAACAAGAATCGCACATGTGAGAGAGTGGAGGCAAGCATGCTTTACTCCAAGGCTGTAGTAAGGTACAACAGGAATAAATAAACTCAAGAAAAGAGGACACTGACTAGAACCAATGGGAGAATCATTGTGTCTCAGTGAAAGTGTCCACAGGTAGAGACTAAAAAATATTCCTGCAACTTCTTAAATACTGTTAGTTGTTGCATTTCCTCTGTATGTTGCCAATAAATTCATGATCAAATGGCTTATAGGGGAACAAGGAGATTTTATTTTTTGATTTACAATTGTCCAGTTATAGCCCTTAACTCAGCTTAGCAGGAATCTATACCAATACCAGGGGTTGAGGGAACTGGCCACTCCACCTCCACAGAAGTGCCGAGAGAGGAACGATCCTCACTTCTCAGACTGCGTGTCTGTCCAGGTATACTGAAGAATGCCGAACTTTCTCAACTAACTCGCTCCATTTCATCCACCCACCAGAGAATGGTCCCATCCACAGGGGGTAGGTCTCCCATGCCCCTCTTCCCGTCAATTAGACAATTCTGCACAGAAAGACAAGGTTGTTCATTAGATTGTTGATCGTTCAGGCTCACCCAAGGGTACAACTGCTAATTCTTCACAAATGTGCTCAGAGCAGAAGCCTTCAAATGCCAAGTTGACACTAATAGTCATTTAACGTAGTAGTGAATCTTCTCAGGGTTGATCATACATATAAAAACATCTTAGTTTCACTCTTCTTTCAACACATCATTTGGTTTAGTGCC
The DNA here is from genome assembly GCA_023101885.1 of Typhlomys cinereus. Lineage (NCBI taxonomy): Eukaryota > Metazoa > Chordata > Mammalia > Rodentia > Platacanthomyidae > Typhlomys > Typhlomys cinereus. Next base: position 8,057,105 of record JALPQD010000059.1, on the reverse strand, counting down.
CATACATTGATTTCTATTTCTTTCAGTATTTTAAAAGTATATTTCTGATATTTTCTGGCTCCAAATGCTTCTGTTGAGATAACAATTATCAATTTAATTATTACTTTCCATATAATATACCCTTTGTTTCTTAGAGGAAATTTTTGCTGGTCTGTAGATTCACTATGATGCATGTAAGTTTGGAAATACACACACACACACACACACACACACACACACACACACACCCCACCAAGTAGTCCTCAACCTTGCAATGCTCCTGCCTCAGCCTCCTGAGTGTTGGCATTACAGGTGTGAGCCACCAAGCCTAGCTCTTACTTTGGGCTTCTTTGGCTGCACGAGCCTAAGTATTCATATCTTGCACCAGCTCTGGAGAATTCTCAGTTAACATTGCTTCAGTGTTTCATCTTACATGTTTTTATCTATCATTTCTTTCTGGCCCTCTTCTTAGAAGCTTTTAGCTTTACAAATATACCATCCAGTTATCTTAAACGCTGATATGGTCTATTTCTTTTTGACCTTGTACTGTATTTCTGGGTTATTCCTTCAGCTCTGTCTTTCAGTTCATGAATCCTATTATAATTTATCTGAGATGATGCATATGTCTGCTGAATTTTATTTAGGATACATTTTAAGTTTGTAAATTGTTATGTCTTTTCTTCATATCTCCATTCTCACTGATGGGAAAAACCATTTTATGATGAAACACTGAGAATATGTTCAAATGTAAAATATCTCGCATAGGCTCATGTGTTTCCCAGTTGGTGGCTGTATTTGGGTTCTCTGAAGAAACTGAATTTATAGAATGTAATATATAAAAATAAGTTTACTAAATTTACTTATAATAAAAAATAATATCCTTCAAAGTAGCTATCTATAGCTGCTTTGTTCTTGACTGGAATGTTCCACAAAGCTGAAAGATCCCAAGAAGGTCTCAAACCTTTACTTCTCTGGAAGGTCGAAGATGCTGGGTTCCGACATCAGTGAAGAACGGCTGGGCTCCGATGTCAGCAAAGAACAGGGAATAGCAGTAAGGCCTAGAGGCCAAGCTCCAAAGGCAGCAGCAACAGCAACAATGTGGAAAAGATGAAATTCAGAGTCAGCCAAAGATGGAGGCAGCAGCACCAGTGGCAAAGCAGGAAGGCCACGATGCTCTAAAAGTGAACAACGCTAGCAGAGTGGACTCCTCAGCAGGTCGACACAAGATAAGGGAAGAAGCAAGTCCCTCTTCCTTGCACTTTCTATTATCTGGTCCACTGCTGGAAAGTACCACCCACCATGGGCTGGGTTCTCCACAGCAATCAGTCAAGTACCTGCAGACTTGTTCAGGGGCCATGCCAACCATTAACCTTCCACAACTGCGCCCCAAACAGTCTGCAACTGTCAAGTTGACACTAAAAATGTAACTATAACCGTGCACTATTTGGGAAGGCTGTATTCTGTTAGATGGAACTTCATCAGAGACAAGGGGTCACTGGGGGCGGGCCTTGAGGTTTTATTACCTGGCCCCACTTCCTGCTTCTTCCTGATTGCAGATGCAATGTGACCAGCGGCCTCACGCTCCCGCCACTCCGCCCTCCCCACCACCTTGGACTGTGTCCCTCTGAACTGAAAGTCAGAATAAGCCCCGCCCCCTTCAGTTGCATCCTCTCAGGTCATGACAATGAGGAAAGATAATTAATACACATGTCAAAGTAGAAAGAGTAGTGCGGTAACTCCCACATGTCGTTATTTACCTCCAGCACTGGATAATTAATTAATTCATGGTTGTGTTTCCTCTGAGTATTTTTTCTCTTCTACTCCAGATAATTCTGAATAAATCTCTCAGGTATTATGCCATTTTATCTTTAATAGTTCAATGCCTATCTCTAATAGACATAGATTCTCCTCACACAGCATTACCACGTTATTACTCTTTAAAAATCTATATCATTACTATCAAATATTCTTAGCCATTAAGGAATTCTTCATACTTTTAACTTTCTCTTTCATTTATTTTCCTTAAGTATGTACTTGCTTAGCTTTCAGTTGATACCAAATGGCTCCAATGCACATAGTCTTTGTGGGCCTAACACTGTTCCCTGTCAGTTATTTTCCCTGCTTCTTGTTGATGGCGCTTTGTTTCTTCACATATTTGTGGCTTTGAAATTGTGAACTTATAGTAATTGAAACGTTGCATGTAGAAATTATTTGAGTCTTGAGTGGAGCTTAAGTCCCCAGAGCTTTGTAACGGCTTCTTCCCGGCATTTTAGATCACCACTAAGCTGTAATCATTTACATTCGATTCTCCAATTAGATTTTTCAGGCACTCAAGTAGTATAAATTTCAGGTCAGGACTATATGGTGGTCAACTTGGGTTAGTGAATCTCAGAGGAGTCTTTATCTGACAGAGGAAAGCACTTTTACTACTTCAGTGGTATTAATTTTATCTTCCCATCTTGCCTTTATTGAGCCTGTTGCCTTTTGTAGTATTTACTCTAAGAAGAGTCTCAATCGGCCTTCCTGCCTTATATTTCCTATGTAAGTTCCTGTCATTATCTCTGGTCCTGCTTACATGTTAATGCGCTATTTAAAACAAACAAACAAACAAACAAACAAACAAACAAACAAACAAACAAACAAACAGAAAACCCCATCACGACCATGAACTGACAGAATTCCCAAAGAAAAGATTTAGCTTCAATTTCCAGTTGGTTTGGGTTTGTGATTTTTTACAACTTTTATCTTAAGAGAAATTCTTTCCTTGTTTGTCATTAATTACGCATTTAAAATATAAATATTTCATTCAGCATTTTAGGTATTCTATACTAGAACTCTGATATCTGTATATTACCATATTATAGGAAGACCATTACGCAGGACCAATCTCCTCCTCCTTCTCATGTTTTTTCTTCTGCCACCCCTCCCTCCCTTCTTCCCTCCCTCCTTTCCTTCCTCCCTCCCTCCTTTCCTCCCTCCCTCCCTCTTTCCTTCTTCCTCCCTCTTTCCCTTCTTCCCTCCCTTCTTTCCTCCCTCCCTCCCTTTCTTTCTTTCTTTCTTTCTTTCTTTCTTTCTTTCTTTCTTTCTTTCTTTCTTTCTTTCTTTCTTCCTTCTTCTCTTCTTCTTTCTTCTTCTTTCCTTCTTTCTTTCTTCTTTTTTCAGAAATGCTCAGAGTTACAATCCCACATATGGACCCCACTTCTAAGATAGCACAACATGCTAGTCTGACAGTGTTTTCCTCTCCCCTTTCCAAAGTTCGGGCTGCTTGCTGTTACATGTAGGACTTTCCTAATCTATGTCAGAGTACATTGCACAAAATCCAGTCCATTTGTTTTCCTGATGTGCTGTGGATAACGACTTAGACAATAAACATTCACAGACTTCCCCAAGAAACACATAATATTGAAGAGGCACCAAGCAACAGAAAGCTGTGTTTAGAAGAATAACTACTCTCTAAGGAACAAATAATCTAGATATACAGCCCTCTAAAACATCCACCCAATTTACCTGACTAAACAGAACATGAAATATTCGAGTTCAGATTACTGCACAGCATTTGGGCTCTTCCAGGAACAATGGGTGGTAATATGCCTTAGGTTTGCATAATCAAGAGTCCCAAAGTGGTGGTTACTTTGAAAAACAAAACAAGCAGCAACAATAATCAGCTGTCACAGTCAACCCAACTCTCCTGCAAACACGAGTTATAAAGAAAAAGCTGTGACTGTGTAAACAGCATCCCCAGTTCGATGTTTGTGTCCTACGGGACTCTCCCTTACGAATCTCTCTTAACAGGGACACAAAGCATGGCGCCTTATTCTCAGTGATTCCTTGTTAACTGTATGTTGGTATCACATACCAGTGTGAATTATTCATAGTGTGAAGAGTTTGACTCATACTTCTCCCGCTCTGGATGTACAGAAACAAGGGCATTAATGAAGGATGGAGGTGTGGTATCGCTGGAACACTTGGCACTTGAGACTATTAAATCTCTGTTCTGCCAATATTGAATGACTTAGGAACTTATTTTCTCTAAGTCTCAGCTTCTCTGTGAAAAGGTTGATATGTTAAAGAGCTATGCAAACTGTCTCGATGAATATTAACGTTCTTGGCTTTTGCCACCCTGCAGCCTCAAGCAGCCAGAGGAACCCTCACTCTGGGGATGACCAGAGGAAGGTGGGTCCCAGGCTACTCGTGCCCACACTTGTTGCTTCTCGGTATCATTCATAGTTGTACTACAATGTTCTCTTTGCGCATATTCTACTTGGATTCCCTGGCCCCTCCCAGTATCTGTGGACAGTCCTTAACGCAAGAAAGGATCAAGGGGCATGGAAGCTCATAAATCTGCACTTTTCAATACTCAGAGATCCTGATGTTAATTTGGTGGGAAACCAGAATTTTTGAAAAATCAAAAGTATAGAGACTATATCTTATGAAGCTTTTGTCTAACATAAGTCACACTGGGAACACAGTATATTTTTTATTATAAAGTAAGCTGAAAGGTTGAAAAATACTGTTTTTAAAGGACAAAATTAAAACTCACTTTAATTCTATAAGCAAAGTAAAGTAAATTAAAATTCCCGAATAAAATGAGAACATCATGTACTATATGGTAAATTGTCTCTTCTATTGATCTGAATCCTTCACTCCTCTGCATTTTGTTTATTTTTTTAGGAGTGTCAATGTGTGTCTGTGTGTTTGTGTGGCCTGTAGAGGCCCAAGGGTGACTTCAGGAATCATCGTGGATTACATTACCTTTTTATTGCTTTGCTCTGGGATTTCCCAGGCTCTGCCATTTCCACCAGGCATCTTTCACTCCTCTGAACCTGTCTCTTTTGCCATTTAAAGTTCTAGGGCCTCTTCTTCTGACCAATAGATATCCTTGCATTTAATCACGTGACTCAAGATAGCTAATAAGAGACCAGCAAATGAGGGAAGCAGTTTGTGCAATTGGGCTTGTGCTTGTGCTTGTCATGACATGAGAACAAGGCTCAGGATAAGAATCAGACTTACCTCAGTCTCTTAGTCAAGGTTATCCCACACCCAGCGACAGATAGACAGTCACCTGGAAATGATTTATCTTAGAGAAGACTAAAGAAATTGCCCAACCAAGCTTAGCCAACACTGTCTATTCTACCTACTCATGAGTTAAATGAAGGTTTAAATTGTGTACAACAGAGTTTTATAGGTGTTTGTCATGGAATGTTATTGTGGCGGTGGATAATTGACACATCAACCAGATCTTACTCGTTAACAACATTCATAATAATAATCACATTACAGTAAAATATGCATCCACTTTTCAATGACTATGCCATTTGTTAATGTCAAAATACACTTTTCATGTCTTCATATTTCACATTGTGTTGAATATGACAGAAGGAGCTATTTCTTAAGAAAGGATCTCTTAAGATTAATTTCATAGAAAATAAGATGTCAGAGGTAGTAGATCTGACATGATCCAGCATGGTTCTTCCTACAAGACTTAGATTCAGCCACTCGAGGATCCTCTTGACCAGAACTGTCTACTGGTTGCCAGTGTCTTCCACCTTCCAAATGTGAAAACCCTGTTTCCTGCCCAATCTTCTGAACCTACCTCCATTTTCATAAAAGTTCCTGTCGGATGTCAGTTTGAATAATTAGAGTTGACATTTTGCTTGTAAGCAAAATAGAGGCCCTTTCCTCAGGAAACCACAACGACATTAATATCCTCTGAGTACATACCGTCCTTCAAATAACCTGATTTGTTTTCCTTAAATTTGCATTTTCATTTGATCATTAAAGCTGAGTTTTTCTTTAGAACAGGAAGCATAGGGTACCCTTGATTGGTGTGGCCTGTTGGTTATGCTGGCAAGTTCCTGGGGGCATGTTCATTTGGGCATGCAGTTTCCAGGGGCTACCAGTTATTTAATAAAATCCTGCTCCTGGGAATGAGTGCTCGCCATCAGTGACTGCATAGGAAATGGCAAAGTGGAAGTGGAGGAGGAAGTGGGGATGCTTTGAGGTTGCTTTTATAAGTCTGTATCAGTAGGGCAAGAAAATATCCATTGTCCATCTGGATGTATGGATGCATGGTGAAGAGAGCATGGAACACAGGATACAATTCTTGAAAGCCATCTAGGGCACCAGTGAATCCCCATCAGACAAATCTGATAATCCCTGAGTCCTTTTGATGACAGAGCTGGTCAGCTGGGAGGGGCACTTGTCATTAATCTCAAATCATGTAAACTCCACGTGTCTCAGCTACATCTTACTCTCCAGCCTAAAAGAAGGCAAACTTGTTAGGGGTACTTGTGTGCTGGTCAGTATCTAGGTGCTAGAGAGAGACAGGCACCTAAGATTCCGTTTTTGCCATCAGAAGAAGCTAGCCTGCGATTGTTTTCTGTGTTTATCTCTGTAACCTCGGGAAGAGGAGGAAGCTTTGACTCTGACTTAATAGTCCAGTGGGATTTTTTTCCCTACAATTAAATTTTCTGATTCCTTTATAGTCAACCATTTATGTCTTCTGATGAATCTACTTTCAGTTGTCTGGGGGTTGCTTTTGGCATAGATACTTAATTTTAAAAGTATTCACACTGTGAATGTAGAAACAATGACCATTTAAGAATGTCTCAAATGGTCTGATCAGTTGGCTTGACCAAATTAACGGAAGGTGTGTGGGAGTGTGCATATGTGTATATCCGACCCTGTACGCATACTTAGGATCATGAGTATTTTCTTAGGTTGAGGATGTTAGGTTGATTGGTGTCAAAACTTGACTTGCATTTCATCTGAAAACATGGTTTGAAAGTTAAAGATGTTGGTTCAAAATGCTTCAGTTTACAATTCTCTGGATTTCACTAAAATTGTAGGTTAAGTATGTTACATTAAACCCCTGCTTTACAAAATGAGGCACAAATCTATTTAATGAATGTTTTGTATAGCCCTTTTTCTAGAGAAATGGTTGAAAAATTATGAGTAGGAATGTTTAAGACAATCTGTTTTAGTTAGAAAAACAAAAACATTTCTGAATGCCTTTTAAGAAGATTTTGCTTCTAAGGATGTTTGTGGTTAATCTTGAAATCATTTAAATTATTGGGAAATAAAATTTAAAAATTTTTTTTGCTCTGTTGGTACACTTAAATGTTTTAAAAATATATTAGCGGTTATGTCTTTTGTGTATAAATTTATGATGAGCGCTCACGATAAGAGGGCTCGCTAATGCTACATTAAACATTATTACTAATATTTATAATCCTTGGGAGACAAGCATGTGTAGTACTTGCGTTTTTGTTCAGGGTTAGCTTCTTCCCATTCCAAGTGGCTGTAATCTATTCAGTCTAAAAGAATCTACAATGAATTTTGAAAACAACTGGTATAAACACTTCCTGAATCTAGATATAACTCCCCGATGGGTTGGGTAGTCATGTAGAATAATGTAATGTAAGCGCGTTGGAAAGAACACATCATAATCCAGATCTTCCATTTTCTGCAGGAGGTAAGCTGACTCATAAAGGTGCAATGCTCCGCTCATCATTCTGATTTTATGCACCAAGACGATCACAGGAATGTGGAGCCTAGAGACGGCAGCTGGAGGAGCTTGTGCATAGTAGCTCCGGGACTCCTCCCGGCTCTCTTCTTGCCAAAGCACATCACAGCAACAAAATAGCAGGTGGCCTATGGAAGCTAGGGGTGGGTGCACAGCGGGTGCGAAACTTTGTGTCTTCCTGTCACTCACGTAATACTCAGGGTGTCAAGAGCTCACACCAGAAACCAAACTAACAAGAAGATTATGGCCAGAAAGAAATAGCACAGGACTTCACATCTGTGGATGTAGAGCGTCTACACTACAATTGTATAGTGTCTACACAATTGAACATGTACAGACTTTTTCTCTTGTCATTTCTTCCAGGCGATTCAGTCTAGCAAGCACTTACATAGCATTTACATATGTTAAGTATTGAGTAATCTAGAGATGACTTAAAGTACAAAAAGGCAGTGCATAGGCAACATGCAAACTATACAACTTTTATCATCACAATAGAGAACAGCTAGAAATAGTCAAATCTAAACCCTATGTTGTACAGAGGAGATGGCCTGACTCCTGTAAGTCTAAGTGATTTGCTCATTGTTCTAGTCACTCTAAAAGACTTGAGCCTTAGAAGATTTTAGCATCCGGATGGGGAGCTTTGGTGTAGTCCTGCAATCAATGCCTCATGGATGTGAGGGGATAGCCATTTATTTCTCATTATGATTTTGGCATGTGAATGTGTGTTTGTGGGTGGATGGTATGTGTGCATGTGGGAGTGTGTGGAATGTGGGGTGTACGGGGTTGTGTGCATACACGTTTGAGCATACATGTGGAGGCTTGAGATTGATATCACATGTGTTTGTCTATTGCTTTCTACCATACTCATTTTGGTAGGTTGTCTCCCTGAACCTAGAACTCTCCAGTTCCAGCTGGTTTTAGTGTCTAGCTTGCTCTAGGGATCTTCTATCTTCTGAAAGCTGAGAGCAGGCGGATCACCAGGCCCACCCGAGATTTACATGGGTTATTAGGGTCTGATCCCCAGCCCGTAGGCCTGCCCAGCAAGTGCTTTACCTGCCGAGCCATCTCTCCAGTCCTCGAAACTGATAATGTTGTCGTAACTATCATGAGTCTTGAGTCTGATCTCAGCATCTCAGTTATGACCCCCAAAAGCCTTACCTTTCTCTGGGTCATTCTGTACAACTATTCTTGACGCGTGACTATGAAACTCTCTGCCTCTAAGAGACGATCACCATCAATTCTAAAATAAATTTAAAAAAAAGTTCGATGCATGTATATCACACATATTCACATGACAATAAATGAATGAATGAATGAATAAATAAATAAGTGAATAAAAGTTGTTTTCCAGGAAACTGGCAACCAGGAAAAAAACCTCCCAGAAAATTCCACAGTGTTGTGTCCAGTGTTACGGTGACTAGTTAAGCACGCTTCTTGGACTGAGAACGCAGTGCACACAGGTGCAGACGGATTGCATTGCACTTCAGTTCTGCCTTATGGTAGCTGTGTAGCTCATCTGTGAAATGCGAGTGCTGCCACAGCTCTCGCCGCTTGATCTTAGGAACGGGATGCAGGGATGTCCAAGCAATAAGATGCCGAGATGTACAGAGGCTCAGCTAGTGATGGGTCCTGTCCATTTGAAGGACAATAAAAAGGGTTTGGTGGCTTTTCTTCCTGACTCCTTATTAATACCAGGCTAAGAGTTGGAACAGCTTTTTGGATCTGCGCAAACCACTCTGAAGACCAGATATCATTAGTATCATTTTCCACAAGCAGCAAACAGACTCAGTAGGACTGGTGAGTGCACCAAGGTCAAGGCCATCTGGAAATCAAAACGCTGAGGCAGACTTTCGGCCAAGGTCTGTCCGGTTCTCCCTCACATCCCCTGGAATCCAGAGACTGATTCCGCTCCATAGATGGTCTTTCTTTCTGGGTCTGTTTAGGTTGAAAGGGAAGCCGTGATTAACCAGTAATGACGATCAAGATTCCCAGAACCAACTCGAAAATGCATGTGCGAGGAGGGAAAAAACCATATTTCCGTGGTTTCAGCCGAGACCCTCAGGAAACAAGGTGAACTCAGGAGGTGGGAAGACAGATGTTTGACTTTCAGCTTAAACAGTGGAATTTTTAGTGCTCTGTGTTTGTTTTAGAATGTATTTTATGGCATGGCTGTTAAAATGCTGGGGAGATAGAAATCTCTTTTAGCATTTGGAAGCGCTCTTTTCATTTTCCATAGAGTCCCGATGTCACACTTGGCTTCAGAAGATGAGATTTTTAAGACGTTTGTGTTAACTTCCGACATTAGCTGATTTCCTTTAACCCTGAAGTAGTAAAATAAAGGTAAACACTATTTTATTCTATGTTGTCCAGTAGACAAGCTCAGTAGATTTAAGCAAAGTTCCTTTTAGCCTGGCAAAGTCTTACTGGGGTTACTGCTTCAGGCTTTTCTTGCGTTTAAAAGACTCTTCTGATTTGGGGGAGCCCAGCTATCTAGTGCCTCTTTGCCGTTCAGACTTGAGGCTAGAGATGGTCAGAATCCTGCTCCATTGTATCTGGTCCTACAGGAGTGGGTACTAAATCACTTGACCTTACAGGCAAGGGACTCGTCTAAGTTTCAGCACTGAGTACCAATTCTTCCCTGACTTGTCTCTTTGTCAGTACTGCTCTATCTGGAAGATGAAGTAGACATTACCAATCTACCAACAAGTATGTTAGTGATATTTAAAAGTTGCTGTGGTCCTGTGGACCTGGTGGCATTATGAAGAAGTACACACACACTAAAAGGAGCAAGAGATCCTGGGAAAGATGCCTGGCCTGCTGGCACACAGCTGTAATTCCAGCCCTTGGAGTGCTGCGGCAGAAAGAGTGCAAGCTTGAGACTATCCTGGGATACACAGTGAGATCATCCCTCTCATGGGGGAAAAAGTAAAAGAGTTTCTGGAGGAAAAAAAGCTCCACTGGAACTGGATGGCACTATTGGTAACAGTGATCTTGACAAAGATCGTCACCATGGTCATCCCTGGGCATCTTTCATATGTCAGGATCAGGGCTTTGTCTGTTTCAAAAATTCAGTGCGGGGCTGGGAGAGGTGACTCAGGGATTAGGACTCTGCTTCGTAATCACATGTTCCTGAGTTCGGATCCCCATTCCCATGCAAAAACGCCAGGTGGAAATGACAGTTGCCTGTTGTTCCCACCCAAATAGGTAGAGCCTGGAAATCCCAGATTGAAACAGAAAGGGGGTATAAACAATGCAGGATGATTCCCAAAGTTACCCTTGGGTCTCCACAGGCACACACAGTGCCCTTTGATACACACACATAGAGACACAAAGACACACATGCACAGGCAAAAAAAAAAAAAAGAAAAAGAAAACCACCTCAGTGTGTCTAATATATCTCCTTCCCTTATAGCTACTAGCCATTGTAGAATAGTAGCTACTGTGCAGACAACTTATTTTAATACATTGGGATTAACAGGGCCAAGGACACTCGAATCTCTTCACCTAACCTGCATCGTTCCTGGGAATAGTCACATCTGTGAGATAGCAGAAGATAGTTTAAGGATGAGGTAGAAGGCCTACACAAAGTACCACGTTCCTGGAAGACATTTCAGAATTAGTAGTAATTATTGTTAGCCCTTATCCCCTAAGACAGCTCAGTAATATGAATGACATTTGATTATAACCAAAAAAGGACAAGAAACACTCAGTGACATGGACAGGTGTTTTGAGAAGAATATGGGCGATAATGACAGGTACCAGAAAAACATCAAACATGAAAGAGACTAAGACCAGTTCTATTGCTTTGGACTAGGCTTTGAATATGTAATGTCTTCTCAAGGCTCGAGATTTGAATAACTAGTCCTCAGATGATGGTGCTGTTTTAGAAGGGCTTAGAAGCTTAGAAGATGGAGGAAGTAGGTCACTGAGGTCAGGTCCTTGGGCGTAGGTTAACCCTTGCCAGTTCCTGTCTCCTCTGCTTCTTGGCTCCCAGGCCTTCTTCACTATGATAACCAGAACCCTCTGAAACTATGAACCAAGACAAAGCCTTCCTCCCTCACATGGTTTCTTCCTGGTATTTTTGGTCAGAACCATGCAAACTTTGTGTGGAGTCCTTGAAGAAAAAATTTAGGTGGATCACGAGGCTGAGCACAAGGAACCATCTGGGAATTCACGCACCTTGTCTCTGTGCATATAGTTCATTAGACACTGTCTTGCAACATGTTTTCTTATGTACTCCTTCCTCCGGGACTGTGTTCAGACTGATTCCCTCAGCCTCCTCTCCCCAGGCCTTAGCGTCACTTGTGCTCCTGGGACAGACTTGGAGTCACTGTTCCCTTTGCCAGTCCTGCTGACTGTCTGCCACAGCTTCTCTTCTTCAGCAGAGAGACTCATTATGGTTCCAGAGATGCGATCATCCCGGTAAGAGTTGGGATTTGGGAAGAGAAGATACCAAAAACTTATAGTCCGTAGCAGACCGAGCAAAGAGATTTCGCTGATGAAACTCTCTGCTCTGCCACTTGTTCAACTGTAAAAGTCATTAGCGTAGCTTGTTAACAGCAGCAGGCAGAAGTGGCGAAACGCCCGCTCCACTTTGCGGAGACAATTACTCCATCAACTCTCACTACTTCCTTTGGTCTTCATTACTTTGGGGTAAATTTAAATCACATAAACAAAATCCTGCCTCTGCAGAATATTTCGGCTTTTGCGTAGCCCCTTGATTGCTGTGAGTCTGAGAATAGCAGTGGGCATCCAAATGAACTCTCCCATGAGACATCTCAACCAACTTGCCTGAAAAAATATCTCATAGGTGGCATTTATTTAGTTAGTTATCATAGAGGGCTTAAAATGGGCAACTGCCTTCAAATGGGATACAACAATGATTCCTTGTTAGTTTCTCTTCCTGTCTGTCGTTATTTTGGGGCAGGTCTCACTGTAGACTCAAGACACTCCTTCTGGTGCTACCGCCCAGAGGTTGCATGTCCCGCTTCCTGTTTGGTTTGGTTTTGAGACAGAGTCTTGCCATGTTCCTGAGTGTGGTCTGGAACTCTTCCTGCAGGTTAGGCTAGCCTTGTGCTGTCTGTGATCCTCCTGTCTGGACCTCCCATATGCTGGGAATACAGACACCCGCCTCCCATGCCCACCTCCCCGCTTCATTGTTACAACAGGTAGAGGGCACAGCACAATCCAAACTGAGCACAAGCAAAACTTGAAGTTTCATGTTATGAAAAACACGAATGTTTCTCTTTTATTGAGGCTGCAATTTACAATTATGAATATATTGAATTAGCTGACAAGGAGTTACACCTGCCCTACATATCATCAAGGGGAAAACACAGTAACCTAGTTTGAAGATCTTAATTGACTCACTTTTCAATGCTAAGCCTGAGGTGACACTTCATTCCAGAAATGAGACTAACAGAATACTTGGCAAAGGAGGTTTGGCTTCACAGACAGAAAGAGCTTGAAGAAAACAGAAGCAGAAAGTGGTCCAGTCATTTCAAAGTGGCTTTCCTTGCAAGGCAGGAAGACAGAGCAATAGAAAGAGAACTGGTTAGTTGCTATCATGGTCACTTTTGGTCTTCCCCGACTTCACCCCCAGGACTAAAGCAGAGGAAGCTTAATTATTGATGCCAGCTGAAATTGATCTGTTTAAGAATTTGGTACTCTAATCCTCTCCCAAGAATCACGGAAACAGCTTACTTAGTTCCAGTTTGGAATGGGAATCATGGAATGAATGACTCAGTCTTAAATACAGGAGTTAACTTGGCAATCAAAGACTCACACACTGGATACAGTTGCGAACAATAAGTAGTTGAGTTAAACCCTAAGCAAGCCTACAGGAAATTGTCTAACTGATGGGGAAGGCCCAGCCCACGGTGGTTCGTCCCTATGCAGTGGATGAGATGGAGGGAACTGGTTAAGTAAGTTGGCTTTCTTTGGCATACTTGGACAAACTGCTTCCCCCTCAGTAGTCCTGTGGATATGGTATGGTCAGTTCCCTCAACTCTGATGTTGGTGTGAGCTCCCCTGCCAGGCTGAAGTTAAGAACTATAACCGGACAATCATGAGTCAAAATAAACCCCTTCTTCCTGTAACCCATTTGGTCATAAACTTATAAACAACACAGGCAAACTGCAATAGACTCCATTTTTGTTTTAGACAGTGTCTCACAGCCCAGGTTGGCTATGATAGGCCAAGCTACTCTCAAATTCATAATCTTCCTTCCTCAGTCCCCAGAGTATTGGGGTCCCAGGCATGCACCTCCACTCCCGGATTCCATTTTGATTTATATTCTGGACTGTTGAAGTCTCGAGCAGGAATATAGTTCAAAACCATGGCTTCCTGTAACTTTCATTTGTTTACATAAGAACTATTTATTTATATAACAATTTGTTTACCTTCATATTAAAGTTATATTAATTTATAGTTACTTATATAATAATTTAAATTCAATCTAACAATGTGTTAACAACAGCAGAGGAGAGAAAACAAAGAAAGAGCATTAGAAGCAGTTGGCCTGACATCTAAATGTGAATGGCTCCCAGCACCAGGATTTCATCAAAATTAATTATTTAACAGCATAATAATAATTTATAGTTCAGCAATTAGCCCACAATGGTAAATAAACAGTGTTGCCTGATATGCAGCTGTCACATCAGTTGGGTTTCCCTAGTTGTTCTTTACAATGAACAATTTCATTTTCCCCCTATTTAGTTTCTGTATCTACTTAAAATTAAAATCTCAACTTTTTGCTCAGAGAATGACTTGGGAGACTCTTTCTCTCTAGCAACATATCTTCCTTGCATTTACATTTTACTTAATAATTGATTCCAAGTTTCTTGAGGCCAGGGTTTGCGTCATATTCTACATAATATTTGCAGTTCCTAAAGTATTGCAGGCTAATAATGACTGAGTTCATAGGCAGACAGATCAATGGGCAGGTAGATAAGAAGAATACTATGAAATTTGAACTTGAGATATGAAATGAGAAGTCCAAACTTCAGCAAAGTCAAAGGACATGATATGGAAGATCACTATAAAAGATTCAAGCAGTAGTTAAGAGACAATGCAAGCAGATATTTTAGGAAACCAAAGATCATCACAAATTATCCAAAGTTTCCAATACTTTCTCTTTTAAATGAGAGGACTCAAATCATACAGCACTGCTTTCTGAAGTTTTCAATTGCGAATATTAGTCTGCTTGCAAGCATGTTTGGAATGTATGAGTTACCCATCTCCTTATTTGCTATTTATTGAGACAGATTATACCCAGGGTCATTAGAAAAGTAATTCTCTCTTGATTTTTTTTTCAAGAAAATCTCAGATGTGACCTGCACTTTGATAACAGAGAATTTAGGTTGCCAGCAAGAACCGAATTGGATTTCAGTTATTTTTTTTTTAAGTGGAGTTGCTATCCTTTTTCCCTTTTTCAAGGACAAATTCAAATATCTTCTTTCCTCTTGCTCGAGACAGTGACTCTGATGGGAAACTCCACCAGAATAGAAATATTTTCAGATATTAAAAAAATCCAATTGATAAATAGTTTTGAAGAATACACTTTTTGAGATCAAAATATCCAATTCCACTCTAAGCTTTATATCTGGGGACACAGGACCCATCCTTGAGCTTAGGAACTCCATGAAAGGGACCAAGTGATTATGCAAATCACATATTACTAATTATGTCACTTGGTTTAGAGTGAATTCTTTTTTTTTCCTTCCCAGTGGAACTTAATGCCTCAAACCCAAGCAGCATGAGCCAGTGGTAGAAATTGGCAAATATTGAGCCATACTCTGTTAATTAATATCAAATGGTAAGTTTCAATTTGTCAATACAAATGATGGGCATTATGTACTGAAACAATTTGGAGTGAAATTCATGCTATCAAAATAGATTTGAATTTTTCTTTATTTTATTTACTGTGTGTGTGTGTGTGTGTGTGTGTGTGTGTGTCCCTGTGGAGAGTCAAGGGTAACTTGGGAATCATCCTGGATTGCTTCTACCTCCTTCTTACTTCACTCTGGGATTTCCCAGGCTTCGTCCACCAGGACTGGAAGTGTAGGCTGCCTCATGTTTTTACATAGCACCTGGGATCCGAACTCAGGACCTTCTGCTTTTGCCTCGAGTCTTAACCCCTGAGCCATCTCTCCAGCCCAAAATATATTTGAATTCCGACTAAACAGTGGTCTCACCAAGGGACTTGAGGATGATATAAACAGGTCTTCTTTGACTTGAGTCTGACTTGAGAAACAAACTCTCTTATCTAGGAGATCAAGTTCCGAAATTGCTTTTAAAGTAAATATACCAGCACAGATGCATAAATGCAATGCCATTTAAACGTAAGCTTTTCTTATCTTTTGTAATAGTTGGTATAATTGAACAAAAATGCCTCTCTGTTAGAGACTTACAAAGAGAAGTGCATATTAAGAAAATCTGGAAGGGAATGGGCAAAAATGGAAGCAGTCACGCTGAGCTTGTAGGACTATGGGTAAGTTTTATACCTTGCTTTTATGAATCGTTTTAATAAAAAGAAAATGGCTCAATTGTGCTATTGGCCTAAGGTTTGATTGATCGTGTTGGGAGTACTTTAGGCAACCCCCCCAAATTGTTGGCAGAATCTGTTTTGATCTTTTATTAAGACCTAGAGGTAAAGAAGAAGGGATGTAAGTTTAAATATGTGCAGTTATTTCCTAAAAAAGTCATTTCTGCCATATAAAAGAAGGAATTTTCTTTGTACACAATTCTCTTTCTCCCCTTTGCCCACTTTGTGGTCAACTTGCTAGACAAAGTCTTCAGTTAATAAAAGAGCTTCTGATTACAAGGAAATATGTTTTTCTGTTCTGTGTCATTGCCTTTCCATTCATAAAGCAATATCACATTCCTCAGAAATATGCATGATTACTATAGCCTTCAGCACATTTCCTAATGCATATTAGTGGGCTAGGGTCATCTTCAAGTCAGTTGCAAAAATTTAGTTAAAACACAGAACTTCTGAGTTTGTGTAATGGTCATCAACACATACTCATTCTAGAACAATAAATTACGGCTTCACGCTCAAAGGTGAAAGAAGCCCACAAGGTAAGAGACTGGCCTGCAGTGCAAGCAGGGAAACAAGCATTGGGTCCTGAGTTTGCCACTTAGTCTCTCGGCAGGTCTTAGCCACACTGCTGGCGTGTCCCTGCTGATGAAAGGTCGTAGTGTCCCAGGATGGTGGTGAGAATAGCTATAAGGGCTAGTCACTGTGAATAGTGTCATGCGGGTCACCTGCGCCTGGTTTCATTGTTCTCTCTGTAAATCACAAAGAAAACCCTCAGCTCCTCTTGCCGGGAGCAGATCCTGTCACTAAGCCCCACCTGGGCTGTGTGTGTGTAGTTCACCCCAGGACATTTCCTAGCTGAGAAAACAGTGCCTCATCCGGCATTCCCTGACATGGATGTACACACAAACGACACTTGTTGAAGTCATGGGACCAACCAAATCCACAGGGGCAGAACCCAAGTCTTTCCAACAAGAGCACTCTCAGGCACTAGACTAACCTACTCTCTCACAATCCTGTTCCATCCACCAGGGCATCTCCAGGGGACCTTTAGTTGACTGTCACCCCTGGAAGACAGGTAGCAACAGTCTTACTTTTTCACGCATTTAGCAGGTTCATGAAACCAGTCTGAGCGTGTGGCAGAAACAGCAGAAAATGGACCCTGGACAGACTTGGGAGACACATGGCTTTGTAGTAAGCTTCTTAGGGCCTGTGTTTCTGTCTTTTTAATTCACTGATTATTTTCCCTTAAGTGAGTTGGATGTGTGATTCTTTTCAGTTTATTCACAATAAAAGGCAAAGATTTCAGAGTAGGGCTCATCCTTTCAAGTACGTATCAGTGGACAGAGGAAAAATTGCAGCAACCTCTGAAATATCAGGTGAGGAGCTGGAAGGCTTTGGGTGGTAGGAGGAGGGGACGTGGTGCAGGGGGGCTGTGCAGGCAAGACACCTTCAGCAAGGTCTGCAAGCAGGTGCCAGAAAAGAACTTTCATCTTAAAGAGAGACTGGAGCAAAAAAAGAAGCAAAAAAATGGGACACATATTTGATTGAGGGTGAGGACCAAGCTTTCCCAGGTTGGGGATTAGCATTAAATTCATGACAGGGTTTGCTGAGTTGGGAAAAAGAGGCCGAAATTCCACATTGTCTCCCATGAGATGTGGGCAAAACAGATCATTGGCTGGCTATGTAAGACATACTATGAATAGGAGAAGAGCTGGAAGTTAAGAGGGCACACACTTATTCAGAATTCTTCTAGCTATAGTTCTGTAAAAGATTACCTTAAAGTGGAGACCACAGATGGAGATGGCGGAATCACCCAAAGTCAGGAGAATGACAAACCTCTCTGTAAGATTTAGAAAAAGCCTGAGTCCTAGGGTTGCCTCCAAGACACCATGCTGTGATTCAGAGCTTGACTGGAGAGATTTTTTTTTTGACAAAGGCTCTGGATTCCTGAGGTCGGATGGGTATAGGGGGTAAGAGTACAGCAGACTGGATGAGGGTCTCCCCATGTTGGATATTAGTTGTTGCAGGTTGCCTGCATGCTGCCAATAAATTCATAACTAAGTGGCTTAGGGAACAAGGGGATTTTATCGTGACTTATGATTGTCTGGTAACAGCTTGGCAGGAGAGCTCATACCAATAGCAGGAGCTGAGAAAACTGACTACACTATATATAAACATATACATATATACTTATATATATGTTGCAGTCAGCCTGCAACATTGTTGATAAATGACCATCAAACGGTTTAAAGGAACAAGAGGTTTATTTCCTTACGCTAGTCCGGTTACAGTTCTCAGTCCAGCCTGACAGGAGAGCATGCACCAACACCAGGGCAGAGGGAACTGAACACACCATCACTGCATAACAGCTGAGAGGTGGACAATCCTTACTTGCCAGACCAGCATGTCTGGCCAAGTGAACAGAAGGATGCCAACTCTCTCAAGCAGGTCTCTGTGATTTATCCAGGGCCTAATCCCACCCACCACGGGCTGGGCCTTCCCCAGCAGCTAGACAATCTCCTTCAGGTTTGCTCTGGGCTTAACTCAACCATTAACTCTTTACAACTGTGCCCAGAGCTCAAACCCTCAACAGTCAAATTGGCACCTGTACTTAACTATGACAATATACATACATACATACATACATACATACTACATTGCTGAGAGAGGGACAAACTTGCCAGACATCAAGTCTGTCCAAAGTAGATCAATGAATGATAACTTACCGGACCAGCTCCTTGCATTTTATCCACATGCACAGGGAGTGGTCCCACCCATCAGGGGTTGGGTCTTCCCACATCAACTAGAAAATCTCCTATAGGCTTGCTCAAGCCTTACCCCAACTACTAGCTCTTCACTGATGTGCCCATAGCTTAGCCCTCATTTGTCAGTTTGACACCTGTATCTAATGATAATATCAGCCCTCAGCAAGGACTTTTTAAAAAAAATTTTATTATTATTATTATTATTTATTCAACTGTGCATATGTGCATGTGTATATGTGCGCGCATATGTGTGTCTGTGTATGTGTAGAACCACGGACGAATTCCTGAACCACCATGGACGCCTCCACCTCCTTCTGCACCGGGATTCACAGGCTCCGCCCTACCAGGACCAGAAGCGCAGGCCGCCCCCGCTTCCGCTTGGCGTCTATACGTGGGATCTGGGAGCCGAACTCAGGACCTTCCGCCTGCGTAACCCCTGAGCCACTTCTCCAGCCCCTCGGCAAGGACTTTTAAAAAATCATCCAGTCTCTATTCTCTCTTTTGTCAAGAGGAATTGGAAACTCTTTTTTTTATATACATTTTTTATTATTACCGCTCATACAAACTTAATAGGTAGACCAGTTCCTGCCCTCCCTCCTCTTCCCCCCGAATCCCCTACCCCCCCTTCCTCCCTATCCCCCAGTGCCTCCCCCCCAATTCCCAGAGAGTCCTTTATTGTGTATGCCTAACTCTCCTCTGGGTCCTCCTCTCCGATGACGTACAAGGACCCAGTGGCATTTCCCTGAACCCTTTCCCGTGTTCCCCTTAAGCATAGGAACACTACTGTGGCTGTCAATCCCTTGCCTCCAAGGATCTTAGTGCCTTTAGCAGATGCTAGACTTTGTGAGGTCAATAGTGTGTTGGACATTGCGCAGGGCATGCAAAGTCCTATTATGATTGCTTCGGCCCTAACTAGTGTGGAGAATCTTGCAAATCATTGCTCCTCCCATCCTTTTGCTGTTACAATCTTACCGGCCCCTCTTCCGCAAATGGTCCTGAGCTTCAGGATGGGGGGAGATTAGGCTGGCCTAATTCTATGTGGTTGATATAGAGTCTCTGAAGTTCTGGATTGTGGTTTGTTGATTTTCTTCTGCAGTTTTGCTGCTCCTGCAATGCCCTTCACTCCATCCTGATGGGCACTGTATGTCACCCTCTGGTCAGAGACAAAAAGCTGTTAAACTGGAGTCTTGTTATAATAGCACATTCAAGGGTAGATGTAATAAAAGTAGGAAACCTCAGAGAGGGAGGTGTCAATCATCCATTTGCAAAATGATTATTTTTTATCTGCAAGACTATATTCCCTCCCCTTCTGGTGAGATCATACCGCCTCAGTTGTACATGATCAGGCACGAACGTGTGTGAATTTAACCAGGTGTCACATTACTTACTTGCATTCCTTGATGGAGGCCTATTTTCTCTGCTGTAACATGGTCATTTCTCTCCTTGTGTCTGGTGTGGCCCTCCAACCCCATCCCTCCTGTTCATAATCCTTACAATTACTGTATTACATAGGTTTACCTTTGAGTGTCTCAATGTGGGCTGGGTGAGTTTGGTACTAGGAGCCACCTATTAGGGAGTACATACGGCGCTTAATTTTCTGAGTTTGGGATACTTCACTTAATATAATTGCTTCTAATGACATCCATTTCCCAGCAAATTCCTGTAATTCATCATTTTTGATGGCTGAGTAGTACTCGATTGTATAGATGTACCACTGTTTCCTTATCCACTCGTCAACTGTTAGACATTTGGGTTGATTCCATGACTTTGCTATTGTAAACAGTGCTGCTATGAACATGGTCATGCTTGTGCTATCGAGGTGAACCTCTGCTGCATGGGGGCTTATTCCCAAAAGTGGGATAGCAGGGTCATATGGCATTTCAATCTTGAATTTCTTTAAGAATCTCCAGACGGCTCGCCAGAGTGGCTATATGAGCCTGCATTCCCACCAGCAATGTAGGAGAGTTCCCCTCTCTCCACATCCTTTCCAGCATTTGTTGTTGTTTGTATTGTGGATTTTTGCCATTCTGACCGGGGTGAGATGATATCTCAGGGAAGTTTTGATTTGCATTTCCCTGATGGCTAAGGAAGTGGAGCATTTTTTAAGATACTTGTTAGACATTTTAATGTCATCCCTGGTAAAATTTCTTTTAAGTTCCAGGGCCCATTTTTTAATTGGGCCATTGTTTTCCTTGGAGTTTAGTTTTCTAAGTTCTTTGTGCACTCTGGACAGTAGAGCTCTATCAGATATGTGGTTAGTGAAGATTTTCTCCCATTCTGTGCGTTGCCTTTGAGCTCATATTACAATCTCTTTATCTGAACAGAAGCTCTTTAATTTCACAAGGTCCCAACTGTTCAGAGTTGGTAGCAGTGACTGTGCCATTGGATGTCTGTTTAGGAAATGTTGGCCTAGCCCAATCAGCTCGAGGGAGTTCCCTATCCTTTCAACTTATATCAAGGTCCTTGATCCATTTGGAATTAAGTCTTGTACATGGTGACAAGTACGGGTCCAGCTTTAATCTTCTGCATGTGGAGATCCAGTTTTGCCAGCACCATTTGTTGAAGATGCTGTTCTTTTTCCATTAGATTCTTTGGGCCCCTTTGTCAAAGATCAAATGGCTGTATTTTTGTGGGCTTATATCTGGGTCTTCAACCCTTATCCATTGATCTTGGCTGTTTTTATAACTATGGATTTGTAGTATAGACTAAGGTTTGGTATGGTAATACCTCCAGCAGTGTTTTTATTACTCAGGATTGTCTTTGCTATCCTGGGTCTTTTGTGCCTCCATATGAATTTTGAGATTATTTGGTCAACTTCTTTAAAGAATTGCTTTGGGATTTTAATTGGTATAGCATTGAATTTGTATATTGCCTTTGGTAGGATGGTCATTTTTACAATGTTGATTCTGCCAATCCAGGAACATGGGAGATCTTTCCACCTTCTGGTGTCTTCTGCAATTTCTTTCTTTAGGGTTTTAAAATTTTCATTGTAGAGGTCTTTTACCTCCTTGGTTAGGTTTATACCAAGGCATTTCATTTTTTTAGGGGCTACGGTAAATGGGATTGTTTCTCTCAAGGCTTTTTCACTTCTTTCACTCTGGGCATATAGGAAGGCCTCTGATTTTTGCACATTTATTTTGTATCCTGCCACCCTGCTGAACTTCTCAATTAGTTCCAGGAGTTTCCTGGTGGAGTTTTTGGGATCCCTCAGGTATAAGATCATGTCATCTGCAAATAGGGATAGCTTGACTTCTTCCTTGCCGATTTGAATCCTTCTTATGTCCCTTTCTTGTCTTATGGGTTCAGCTAAGACTTCAAGTACAATATTGAATAGAAGTGGTGAGAGAGGACAGCCTTGTCTAGTTCCCGATCGAAGTGGGAATGCTTCCAATTGTTCCCCATTGAGCATAATCCTTGCTGTGGGCTTGTTGTATACAGCTTTTATGATATTGATAAAGATTCCTTCCATTCCTACTGTCTTTAGCGTTTTGATCATAAAAGGCTGTTGGATCTTGTCAAAGGCTTTTTCTGCACCTATTGAGAGTATCATGTGGTCTTGGACTTTGGACTGGTTTACATGATGAATTACATTTATTGATTTGCGTATGTTGAACCAACCTTGTGTGCTGGGGATGAAGCCTACTTGGTCCCTGTGAATGATCTTTTTGATATGTTTTTGAATCTGATTTGCTAAGATTTTGTTGAGAATCTTTGCGTCTGTGTTCATCAGAGAGATCGGCCTATAGTTTTCTTTTTTAAGTGAGTCTTTATTAGGTTTTGGGATTAAGACAATATTAGCTTCATAGAAGGAATTTGGTAGTGTTCCTTCCTTTGCTATTTGATGGAACAGTTTAAGGAGTATTGGTATTATTAACTCCTTAAATGTCTGGTAGAACTCTGTGCTGAATCCATCTGGTCCAGGACATTTTTTGGTGGGAAGATTCGAGATTACTTCTTCAATTTCCTTATATGTTATAGGACTATTTAAATAATTCACAACTTCCTGATTCAATTTAAGTAGGTTGTGTTTACTTAGAAATTCATCCATCTCTTTTGTGTTGTCAAACTTCACAGTGTAAGTTTTTAAAATATGATGTTATAATTCTCTGGATTTCTTGAGTATCAGTAGTGATAACTCCATGTTCATTTCTAATTTTGTTAATTTGGGTTTCCTCTCTCTCTTGCTTTTGGTTAATTTAGCTAGGGGTGTATCAATCTTATTGATTTTTTTCAAAGAACCAGCTTTTTGACTGGTTGATTTTTTCTATCATTTTCTTAGTCTCGATTTCAGATATTTCTCCCCTTATTTTGCTAATCTCCTCTCTTCTACTACTTTCGGGATCAGATTGCTCAAATTTCTCTAAAGCCTTAAGCTGCATCGTTGTTTATTTCTAATGTTTCAATTTTTTTGATGTAGGCATTAAGAGCTATGAACTTACCTCTTAGAACAGCTTTCATTGGTTCCCGGGGAGGCCGTGATGGGTTGACAGGTGCGTGACAGTGGGAGCTGCGCTTGGCACAAGCATGTATGGCAAAGGCAAGAGTAACAGCAGCGGTCCCATCTGACAGCCAGGCCTGGGAGAAGTTAGCACTCTATGTATATGAATATCTGCTCCATGTAGGAGCTCAGAAATCGGCCCAAACATTTTTGTCAGAGATAAGGTGGGAAAAAAATATCACATTGGGGGAACCACCAGGATTCTTGCATTCTTGGTGGTGTGTGTTTTGGGATCTCTACTGCGCAGCTCCGGAGAGACGGGAAATATGTGAACACTGAAGTGAAGCAAAAGCCTTCCACGATTATAGTGCTGCAGCAGCTCCCAGTCCAGTGCTAGGAAACATTCCCCCAGGAGATGGCATGCCACTAGGTCCTGTGCCACCAGGGTTCTTTCAGCCTTTTATGTCACCGCAGTACCCTGGAGGTCCAAGGCCCCCACTGAGGATACCTAATCAGGCACTTGGAGGTGTCCCAGGAAGTCAGCCATTACTCCCCAGTGGAATGGACCCAACACCAACAAGGACATCCAAACATGGGTGGGCCAATGCAGAGAATGACGCCTCCAAGAGGAATGGTGCCCCTAGGACCACAGAACTATGGAGGTGCAATGAGACCCCCACTGAATGCTTTAGGTGGCCCCGGAATGCCTGGAAAGAACATGGGTCCAGGTGGTGGCAGACCTTGGCCAAACCCAACAAATGCCAATTCAATACCATACTCCTCTGCCTCTCCTGGGAATTATGTAAGTCCTCCAGGAGGTGGGGGCCCACCAGGAACACCCATCATGCCTAGCCCAGCAGATTCAACCAACTCTGGAGACAACATGTATACTCTAATGAATGCAGTGCCTCCTGGACCTAACAGACCTAACTTTCCAATGGGCCCAGGGTCAGATGGTCCCATGGGTGGACTAGGAGGAATGGAGTCACATCACATGAATGGCTCTTTAGGCTTAGGAGATATGGACAGTGTTTCCAAGAACTCTCCCAATAACATGAGCCTGAGTAATCAACCGGGTACTCCAAGGGATGATGGTGAAATGAGGGGAAATTTCTTAAATCCTTTTCAGAGTGAGAGTTACTCCCCTAGCATGATAATGAGTGTGTGATCCATGTCGTCTCCTCATGAAAAACACCGTGAATCGGCCCTTCCCAGAACTACCACGGAGAAAAATTATTCATCAGTGTACAGTTAAACAAAGGAATCTCAATCACACCAAACCTACCTTTTTAGTTCCTGCTCTCTCCCCTATTTTGTGAAGAAAGCGGGTCCAAATGTGATTCAAACAACTGTACGGAGCGGCACATTAGAATTGCCCTAAACCGAACTGCAAATAATTATCTGTGTATGTACATGTGTGGGAAAGAGAATGTATTGTATATGTAGATGCTATATGGACATATATGCATACATGCATTGACCCACAGGACATTGTAAAATATTATCACATGACATCTTAAGTAGAAATGAGTAGGGACTTTTATTCCATCCTTTTTTTCACGTTTACATTTTAATTATTAAAAGTTGCTCCTGCCCTCTCCTTGAAAAAAAAAAAAAAAAAAAAGAACAGCTTTCATTGTGTCCCAGAGATTTTGGTAAGTTGTATTTTCATTATCGTTCACTTTCAGGAAATCTTGAATTTCCTTTTTAATTTCTTCCTGAATCCAGTTCTCATTCAGCATCATATTGTTAAGTTTCCAGGAGTTAGTGTATTTTCTCTTGTTTGTTGTGTTGTGGATGTCCAGCTTTAGGCCGTGGTGGTCTGATAGGGCACAGGTTAGAATTTCAACTCTTTTGTATATGTGTAGATTCATTTTGTGGCCCAATATGTGATCTATTTTGGAGAAAGTTCCGTGTGCTCCTGAGAAAAATGTGTATTCTTTGGTGCGTGGGTGAAAAGTTAGATAGAGATCTGTAAGGTCCATTTCTTTCAGGGTTTGATTAAGTTCCAAAGTGTCTCTGTTAAGCTTTTGACCTGTTGATCTATCCCATGTTGAGAGAGCAGTGTTGAAATTCCCAAGAATTATCGTTTGGGGGTTGATTTCTTGCTTTAGATGCTATCGGGTTTTCTTAATGAATGTGGAGGGGCCCGTATTGGGTGCATAAAGAAAGGTTCAGTATTGTGAAGTCTTCCTGGTGAATTGTACCTGTGACTAAAATGTAGTATCCATCTGTGTCTCTTATGATTTTCTTTGGTTTGAAGTCCACTTCGTCTGAAAGCATAATAGCTACCCCTGCCTGTTTCCTGGTTCCATTAGCTTGCAAGATTTTGGACCAGCCTTTCATTCTTAGGATGTACCTATCTTTTGTGGTGAGATGAGTTTCCTGAAGGCAGCAGATTGTTGGATTGTGGTTTTTAATCCAAGTTTGTAATCTGTGTCTTAATCGGTGAGTTAATACCATTGACATTTAATGTTATAATGGAGAAATTATTTTTAATTCTGGACATTTTTTATGTTTAGTAGATTTTGTAAGCATGTTGTTTGATATTTATGTTTTGGTGGTATTATACTTCCCTTCTGTCCTCCTGGATACGCTTGTTCTTTTCTTCAAGCTTGATTATCATTTCTAGTATTTTTTGAAGGCCTGGTTTGGTGGACATGTATCCCTTCAAGTTATCTTTGTGCTGGAAAACTTTTCTTTCTCCCTCAATCATGACAGATAGTTTTGCCGGGTATATCAGTCTGGGTTGGCATTTTTGCTCATTTAATACTTGAAGTATGTCTCTCCAAGCTCTTCTTGCTTTTACTGTTTCCATTGAGTAGTCATTTGTTATTCTAATAGGTTTACCTTTAAAAGTGACTTGCTTTTTTTCTCTTGAAGCTCTCAGCACCTTTTCCTTGTCTTGAATGTGGAGTGTTTTGACTATTATTTGCCGCAGCGATTTTCTATTTTGGTTATATCTGTTTGGAGTGCGAAATGCCTCTTGTATTTGGATAGGCCTCTCATTCTTTAGTTGTGGGAAGTTTTCCTTTATGATGATTTGAAATATTTCCTCAGGTGTGGTATTTTTGGATTCTTGTTCTGGTATTCCATGAATGCGCATGTTAGGTTTCTTCAGAGTGTCCCATATTTCTTGAATGTTCCTCTCCAGTATCTTTTTGGCTTTAACAATCTCTTCCATTGAGCTGGTTAATTCTCCCACTTTGTCTTCAAGATGTGAAATTCTATTTTCTGCTTCATTAGTTCTGCTGATAAGACTCTCTGTTGAGTTTTGGGTTGAAGATAACTTGTCTTTTAGTTCAATTTTAAACTCTGCCTGAGACTGTTTTAACTGCTCTATACCTATTTTTGTTTCTCGAACTGTTTTTCTCAACTCCTCCAGGTGCCTGTTTTGTTCCTGTTTAAAGTGGTTGATACGGTTGTTTAACTCTTTTCGGATTTCCTCTTTCATAGTATTAATCATGGTGATGATCATACTCTGAAAGTCATTATGTTGGGTCTGGCTTTCATGGCTATTTTCTGTGGATTTGTTCTGGTCGGAATCCCTCATTATGGGATTGATTCTTTCGGCGGGAGATTGGTCTTCTTGGGTTTTGTTTCTAGTGGATCTGCACTTTGACTTGGGCATTGTTGTTTTGTTTTTTAGGACCTTTCAGTTTCTGTGTGTTTTTCACTGAACCAATGTAGTTGGTATTGTTACACTTGCCAGTTATTA
Source organism: Typhlomys cinereus (assembly GCA_023101885.1). Classification (NCBI taxonomy): domain Eukaryota; kingdom Metazoa; phylum Chordata; class Mammalia; order Rodentia; family Platacanthomyidae; genus Typhlomys; species Typhlomys cinereus. The sequence goes on along the minus strand of JALPQD010000059.1, from coordinate 8,030,138 downwards.
CTAGTGCTTGCCTTGGATTGGGTATGTTTGTGTATTGTTATTGTTATATCCTAGATGAGGCTACTAGACTGTTAGTACATCGGTTAAGTAACCAGGGGGTGAATATTAGTATGGTAGTGCACTTTTACGATTTAGTATCTTGGTGAAATGTGAGGGTGAGTGGTGTACTCCCTGAAGTTCTATGTTTTTTGGGGGTGGCTGTATGAGGAAGTTGATACTAGAAAGGATCAGTAAGGTGAAAGAAAAGAAAAAAAAGTTTACTTATCTTTGGGCTGGAAATGAAGAATCTTGCCCACGTGATATAATGGTTGTAGTGGAGTCCAGATGTATGGCCTGTGTTCCCTTTGTTCCTTAGAGTTTTGCTTGGGTTTCCTTTGGACTCTATTGAATTCTGAGTAGCAGTGTGTCTTCCATGGACCATGTGCGTAGGTCCCCCGGTGGGCCAGAGAGGCAGAGGGTCTGATGTTGATGGCAGAATTCTTCACCTGTGACCTGGGGGGGGGGCGGAGGCGCGCGGGGGCGGGAAGGCGCGAGGGGCTGGGGTCCAGGGCGGGGCCCCGTGGGCTAAGCCGGCGGCCACGCGGGTGCTGCTGGCCGGGCGGCTCCGGGGTGGGGAGCTGTGCTGGGCCGGGCTGAATTGGAAACTCTTACAAGTAGCTGTGGATGCCTTTACACTGAGCTCCTTGGGAACTTTGGAGGTGGAAAGAAATAGACCATAAGATACTTATGAGGTGGGAGGCTAAGAATGAGGGGTTTGTGATCAAAGTGACCATTACTTCAAGCTATCAGGAGAGAGAAAGATAGATAGAAAGACAGATAGAAAGATAGATAGAGAGAGAGAAAAAATGATAGGTGATTGTGCTGGAGCTGCAAAGCCTGAGTGATATGATGAATTTTAAATCAGGCTATGTACTTATAAATGGAAAGGATATCATTGGTCTGGCAATCTGGAAGAATCTACCTTACATCAGTTTTTTTAAAAAAAAGATCCATTTCTTATCTAATGATTTAATGAAAGTTATTTAGATGATGGTTTCAACTAAGATGCAGCCTAATAGAATGGGAGGTTAGTGAATTAGAAAACCATAACCAACCAGAATGACCCTAAAATGCTTAGTCCTAATCAGCCCATCCAAATCTCTTCCCATTATAAGGTTCAGTGAACCTTTTGGAAGAGGGGGCAGTAAGACCGTAAAAGCCTAAAGATGGAGAGGTACTGTGCCAGCCAGAACACTCCAGTCATGCTGCATCCAGACGCTCATTGCAGTGAGTCTATCTCCCTCCCCACACACACACATACCAGAGCTACACAATGGTTGACATAACAATATTCCTCCATGGATCAGTAAGGATCTCAAGAGAAATAACTACATGTGGTGGAAATCATAGGAGCAGGTACTAGACAGTGAAGGAGAATGTTCCCACCTGTGGGTTTACCCACAGAAGGATCACTTATATCGTCACAGAGACCTGGTCTCCTGTAATAAGACCACATGGTCCACATAAGCAGAGAGTCATACAGGAGGGTTCGGGAGGGATTGAGGAAGGGAGGGACAGGTGGAAAAGAAGGGGGGTAGGCTGGGAGAGGCCATGGACAACAACTCATTTTGTTTATAAAAAATTTTTAAAGTCTTCATAAAAATAATAAAAAAGACCCAACCTCTTGTGCAAAACGAACGCTGTGCCCCAACTCTACCCCTAGAGACACGGCACGTGTGATTGGTGTGTCACGTGTATCCGTAGGGGGCAGAAAGGAGAGAGGCTATGTCTCTGCTCACAGTTGCAACATCTGAAAGATTGGTAGCCTGACACACCAGAGTGCCTGTCAGCCCCCTGAGGTCAGATCTAAGATCACTCTTCTTTTATTTGGTCAAGGAGCAGCCAGGGTCATCTGATGACCCTCCACATACCCAAGAGGGGACACAGAACTAATTGGCTTGTTGGTCCTGAATTTAGGGTGTTGGTTGCTTCCCTCCAAGAATGCTGAAGGAGCTCAAAATGTGTCCGATGGCTGTGAGTGACAACCTGATAGGCTCCAGGTCCACAGAAGGCCGGATAGATGGAGACCCTGGTGCCCATCCCCTGCACCTGTCCTGGACCTACAGGTGGTCCTGTTGCCCACTGTCCTTCAATGCAGACCTAGAGGCCTTGTAGGGCTCCCCAGTATCCAGGAGAGGTGGGGCTGCCTGACCCTCAGTGTGCGGGCAGACCTTAAGTAGCATCTTAGCAAGATACCAGTTGGAGTGGGCCATATTTCCCAGATTAAACTCCCAACAGATTTTGAGGTGTTGTCAGCATCAATCTCCTTCTTTGGGGGCGATGGGATGGCTCTGAACTTTGGTGATAGCCTAGACCTTTCTCCTAGTTACAAAGTAGCTTTTTCTGTGCAGGAGGGAGGTATTCATAGCAGGAAGAGCTCCAAAGACTTTGAAGGTTCAGCTTCCTGTCCTTCCAGTGCAGTTTGACCCTGTTAAGGCTTTCTGAGGCTGATAGTCTTCTTCCTGAGTTTCTGTTTTAATGACTTGAAAGAATTTCAATGCCCAATACTAACACGGTGGACGGCCTCTTGTGGGTAGAGCTCCGTGCACTGCAGACACTTTCTGTAGCTTTATCACGGGGTTCTGAACCATGTGGAACTGGAAGCTCACTCATAGCAGCTGTCTACATCCTCAGTGCAGTTTCTCTTGTTGCTCATATTTGTTTTACTTTATAATCCTTAAAAAAGAAGAGGATATGAAGGTGGGAGGGGACCCAGAGGGAAAGGAAGGGGAGGGGATACAGATGACCAAAATGCATTGCATATACATGTTATAAAAATATCAAAAAGAAACAATGGAAAAACATTAAATTTTGAAGCCACTGGAAAATAGGCTCAGGTGCAAATATAAGAAGAACACTTTAATTGTGAAAAGCTAAATTAAGCAAGAACAAAAAAGAAATTTGCCTCATCCAAAATATGATGTATTCTAGACTTAAAATATAAGACAGGTGACTTGTGGCTTTTCCTAGGGAGATGTGAACATATACTTGTCCCATATTGACAAAAGATCAAAGAAATGATTCTTTCAAGACCAGCCTGGTGAACCAATTAGTTTATTGGAGTTATTTACAGGAGTATGGTGACTCCTGGTAACTATATCACCATAAAGTCCTTCCTTAGCACAGGAGACGACTGTAAAAGCTGTATTGTTTGAATCCTTGTTATAGTTAATTATCTCATTACTGTGATAAGGTACCTAACAAGAGGCAAACTTGAGTGAAAAGGGATTTAATTGGCTCACAGTTCCAGACTACAGTCCATCACTGTAGAGAAGTTACATTGGCAGGAGCCTGAAACATCTGGTTGCATGGCCTCCATGGCTAAGAAACAGAGGGAATGGATGTGTGTGTGCTCGCTGGGACTAGTTCTCCTCATCTTACTTACACAGCTGGTCTTTCAATCTCAATTAAATAATCAAGATTATCTTCTACAGTTATGCTCAGAGGTCTGCCTTCCAGGTGTCAAATTGACGGTTGAAACTATCACATTGCTCCACGTTTGGGCAGTTCCACTGAAGAGTTCCTCTCCCCCAGCACTCATTTCCTATTTACATAACCTCAGGAGGGATCTTGTGAGTCCTGTAGATTTCATGGGCTTCCTGAGTCTTGCGAGCTTCCTTCCCTCCTCCAGGAAGGAATGCTTCAATTTGGAAGAAAGAGCCGACAATGTTGGATCTTGAAGACTTACTATAAAGAAGTAAAGAGTTTCAGTAATGCCATAAAGAATTAATAACTGGTGAAGTGATGTTATTCTGCTACATTTTTATATGATGTCTTATCAAAATTAATTCCTTGGGACTGGTGAGATAGCTCAATAGGTAAGGCATCTGATCCCCAGAAACCTATGTGGTAGAAGAAAACTGTTTCCCAAAAGTTGTCTTCTGACCTCCACCCATACACCATGGTATGCATATGTCCCCTCCCTTACTCCCTAGCAAACCAATCAATCGATCGACCAATCAAAAATTCCTGTTTCTTTTCTTTGGTGCGATTACTAGAAAGTTTGGGAGGACATCTGATATGTGCCTCACAGCGTTTCTATGGAGCAGTGCCGATCTAGTGAGACCAGTGTCACCTTTTCCGTATCACTGCCTGTGGAGAGCAACAGCCCATCCCAGGAACATGACCTGGAGTATCAGGGGGAAAGGAAGAGGCAGGTGGCATCCCCCTCTTTTCCAGCATCTAAGATAGCGAAAAAAGACACTCCGGCCTGTGTAAACTGTGGGTGTCCGCAGCAGCTTCCTTGACGTTCCCGTTGACAGAGGATTTGCTGCGCTTCTCTGGCTCCCCTGAGCTCTCTATCAGCCGGGCTTGCCAGGCTCTTGTGCATTGAGAATTGTCCCCGCCAGCTCTGCCTTTCACAGATGGAGCTTTGGGAAAGGACCTGCAACCGTTCTCAAGACACCAGGGAGAAAGGTGGCGTTGAGCCAGGACTTTTTTCCCCCTTCCAAATGCAGTGTTTAGAGACAGCTGCGAGGCTCTCGTTTCCCCTGAGCAGCGCACACACTCGCCATCTCTATTCTCCTTCCAACCGGGGAAGAGGCCTCTCCTAGTGGAATATACATTTTTTAGACGGACTTCTTCAAAACCTGCAAAGGCTGCAACCTGCAAAAACACGAGTTACTAATGAGATCACTCCAAACCTAAGGGCCGCCAGCGAGGATGATCTTCTACCTCTGCTTTTCTTGCAAATGCAGCGGCCGGGATCTCCTGGCTTCGATCTCCAGAGGATCTGCTGCAGCTGGGGCAGAGCTGAACCCGGAAGACACCAGGGGCTGTGCTGAGGGAGTGGAGATCCAGACCCTGATAGTAGCTCTCATTCATGAGCCCTTTTGACCCTGTTCTGAGCATCACCTCCATTTTCAGAACAACTTACAGGATGAGGGTAATTGGAACTTCCTTTGTGCAGCAGTGTAAACTGAGGCAAAAGGCTGCTACATTGGTCTCTTAAAGCCAGGAGTTAAGAAACAGCAGAGGGTGGGTCTGGGAGATGGTTCAGGGGGTTAAGACTCTGTCTCACCAGCAGAAGGTCCTGAGTTCAGATCCCAGGTCCCACATAAAAAATGCTGGAGAGGGGGAAGGAGGAGGCAGCAGCCTGCACTTCCCGCCTTGGTGGTCAGAGCCTGGGAAATCCCAGAGTGAAGCTAAAGGAGGTAGAAGCAACCCAGGATGATTCCAGAAGTCACCCTTGGTCCTCCACAGGGACACACAGTACCCTTTGATACACACACACACACACACACACACACACACACTAAAGTAAAAAAGAGAAAGAAACAGCAGAGGTTGCTCCTAGTCTAACTCTAGAGCACAGCTACTGCCTCCTCTTACCCCTTCACCACCTCCCATCCCCACACACGGTTTTCTGCCATCCCTCACCTGGGAAGGGGTGGCCAGAGAAACCTGAATGCTTGGCTTTATCTCTGTGTTCACATCGGCAAATTTAATCTTCCTTCATAAGTTCCAGAACTTTATGAGCCTGCAGACATTTTTGTAGCCTCTGAAATATTCATGATCCTTCCTAGACTTAATACCAGGGCTTGGAGTGCCTTGGCTTCCCCAAGTGTTGATGGACAGCAAAAGACAGTTTCCTACAGGTGGCATTTTAAATGTCCAGAAATTTCAACACCCGAAATTCAAGTCTCTTGAGAGTTTTTTTTTTCCTTCTCATTTTAGTCTTTGTGTTCTCTAGTTTCCAGAATGATGTCTGGTTATTAACTGTAACTAACTCTTCCTATCAAGTCAAGTAGAATGAATTAAAATGCAGGATAGAAAAGTTCTATCATGCCCGTCCAAAGAATGCAAGGGACAATCACTCACTAGAAGATAATGTTATTTATTACCTCTTACATAATCTTTTAATTCTTTTCATTCTGAAACTTTAATTACCAATGCACAAATGCTTTGCAAATTATTTGGACATAATGCTTGGGTTGCAGTCAAATAATTGGACTTGTGAAATTTAACAAGAACACAAGCAAACAAACTTTAACTAAATAAAGCAAATGTTTCATATATAACAGGCTCCCTTGGATAAAAAAGAAATATTTTTGGAAACTGATAATTTCACACACCCTATTATATTCTCTTTGTTGCATTTTTCCAAAAAAGTATAAAAGCAAGTGTTCATTTTTTATGAGTCAAAATTGAGGCACATACAAATAACTAGGTTTCCGATGATGCATGAAAATTATATTAGAATTTGTTTAAAGTGTTGCAGCGATTGTAGATATAATTGCAGAGTACGTGGTTCAGCGCCCTTATACTCATTAATATATGTAAGCCTGTTAATGGATATTCGTCATTCCTTGGGAATCAAGTTTGGCTGGTCAGACTCAAGAATCATTTCCCCTGATTGCCATATAGAGAATTGTCTCAAGTTAGATCAATAACCATATTCAAATTATCTACAACATTTAAGCAGTGAGACCCACTCAGTTCCTCCTATGATTTGGTAAGAATGGAGAAATAAATGTCCGTTTCATACCATCTGAAGCAGATTTCTCCTCTTCTGCTTGAGTGGCTAGTGGGGAACTGGATCAACAGACTCTTGTTTTAGTGATGGGGAAGGGTGAGAAAGTGCTTTCCTGAATCTATGCGGCTCCTCTTTGTGTGGATCTGCTCACAACCATTCTTGGCATTGTTGCAAAATTCATAGTGATTTCTTGGTTTTGCAAATTTTGCAGCCTTTGGCCTACTCATATTTGTAATTCTAACCTGCAATTAAAATGTTGTGGCTTCGTGCCATTTCCTCTAACGTGTTCTTTTTGGGTGATCTGCAAATACAAGGACTAAACAGGTCCTTGTAAAGTCTATGAAATTAGCAGTATTCTCTGCAATGACAGTTTTGGAAGTAAAAATGTATGACTAAAGGCCCTTGGGAGCCACGTGCCGGGTCACTGTCCCTGTTCCCACCCCAACGCTAATGAAACATACTGTGTAATCTTAGCGTATGAAGCAGAGTTAGAGAACGTGCTGTTGGGGGCTTGATTGGCATATGCAAATGTTCAAAGGCCAGGGAGAGATGACCTTATAGGAACTCAGGGTGGGTTGGAAGTGATAGGGCTTTGCTTGCCTATGAGGATGAGGTTAGAACAGAGCTGGACATAACTCACGCAGCCACATTCACAGTCAAGCCAATGGCAGCTTTTGGAATATCAAAGACCATGCTTGAGACCCAGGACTGCTAATTATGAAGACTATGCTGTAGAGACTTAACCTGTACATTGGATACACCTTTCTATGTCAATGCAGAGATTTGGCAGCATAGACATAAAATTGGCTTTGGTTTAAACTTTTTATCAAAAAGCTTATTGATTAAAACATTTTCTTTATTATTATTATTTTTTGGATGTGTGGGTGGGTGAGTGTTGGTGTGTGTAGAAGAGGGTGCCTATGGCGGTCAAAGGTTGACTTTAGGAATCATCCTGAATTGTTTTACCTCATTATTGCTCTGCTCTGGGGTTTCCCAAGTTCTGCCTGCCTTCCAGGGCTGAAAAAGTACAGTGTGCTGCCATTTCCACCTGGCATTTTTAATGTGAGACCTGGGATCCGAGCTCAGATCCTTTCGGTTGTGAGGCAAAGACTTTAACCCTTGATCCATCTCTCCAGCCTAAAACATTTTCAGAAGTAAGCTGTCAGGAGAGTTCATACCAACCCCAGAAGTCGAGATAACCGGCAACACCATATCCAAGAGATTGCTGAGAGAGGGCCAGACCTCACTCACCCGACTGCAAACCTATGCAGCATGCCAAAGAATGTCAAAGTGCTGAACCAACTCCCTCCATCTTACTCACCCACCCAGAATGGTTCCACCCACTACAGGCTGATCCTCACACGTCAATAAATACTTTCCCACTGGCTTGCTTAGGGCGAGCCTCAACTACTAATTCCTCACGTACGTACCCGGACATCAGCCCTCCATCGCCAAGTTTACACCTGTATTCTTTACACTTTGGACAGTTGTGAGTCTCTGTATCAACACTTTCCATCACAATAAAAAGCTTTTAAGTCTAGCGCTGGGAGGTCCTTTAATCTACAGGTATAATGATAAATGTTTAGAAGACAGTTTAATATCAAGTTCTCATAACTAAACCTTTAATATGTTATTCTCCCTACTAGGACCTACTTCAGGAAATAGCATTATCTACAGTGGGCAGGTCTTCCCACATTAATTAACCTAATCAAGATGATTCCCCACAGACATCCTGAGGCTTGTCTTCCAGACAATTCTAGGTTCTGTCAAGTTGACAATTAATAGGGACCATCGCAATCCTGGAATCATTTTTTTTAGGATTGAAGTCTACAAATAAGATTGTTAGACTGTGTGGTACTTTCTTTTACTTTTTTTTTTTTTTTTTGAGAATTCTCCATGTTGCACATGCCTTCATTAATTCCTACCATGAGTGTACAAGGACTCTAAATTATCCACATCCTCACCGGCACCATTTTGTTTGTGCTATGATAATGTCTAGCCTTATAAGGGTATCGTGATGTTTAATTGAGGCTTTATTTGCATTTCCATAATGATTCATGATGATGAGCACCATATTCATGGGCCTCCTGGCTATTGATATACCTTCTTTGGAGAAATGTCTACTCAAGTCCTTTGCCTATAAAAAATGAGTTCTTTAATGCTTTGCTATTGTCTACCTGCTTCATATATTCACATGATATAACTAATGACTGATAAAGATTTGGTTTCATATACATGACATACATATGTCTTCTCCCATTTCATAAGTGTTTTTTTTCCTCACTCCATTGGCTGTTCCCTTGCCATCAAGTTTTTAGTTCCAGGTTTTACCTTTGTTGTTTGCTTTTGATGGCACACATACTCAAGAAAGTATACGCACACATCAGGCGCTGTCATGAAACTGTCCCAAGTGACAACCAGGACTAACAGCTTCTGCCTCAAGTTATACTTTGCTCTAACATATGACCAGAGGTTCCATCTGATCAGGAAAGTTTCCTTGGTCCGACAGGCCAGCCATTAATTGCACTTATTCCTACTTTGACATGGTGGCTTCTAGTGGGAGGGGCACTTTGGGATTTGTGGACCAAACAGGAGATAAAGTAGGGATGTAAATTGGAAGAGCATATTCAATGTTGTATTAGAATCCATTTCTGAATAGTTAATATGTTTCTAGTAGAAAAAGTAAAAATCAACAAAATCTTGACTCCTGAGGAAGTCTGTGAAAGCCTGTCTGATAACGTGTGTGTGTGCGCGCGCGTGCGCGCGTGTGTGTATAATATTGAAATATGAGGAGATGGTGTCTATAATCTGTTTTTGCTAAATGGATTTAAAAGTTTTGGAAATCAGGTATAAAGAGTTAGCCCATGATTTGGTAGACACATTTCTTCATTTGTGAAATATTTATGACCATCTTTTACGGAGTGTTTTTGTAGAGCCCTCTGATAATTCCAAGTCACTGGCCCTGTGGGATCAGCATTACTTTACTGATAAGAGTGGCAAAGCAAGGGACAACAGATCACATAGTGAAGAAACAGCTAGACTCCAGCCCTGTGAACACAGGTCTTTGTAAACCCAGAGTCAGGACAGGCATCCCAAATTTCATCTGTGAACACCCTGACCTGAAGATCGGATGCAGGTCTTTGCACCATGTCTAGAACTGATGTTTTCCATCACAGCTGGAGACTCTCCGCTACCTTGTCTTTCCTTCTGCGGGAAAGTGGAAGATTTGCAGGACTACATCTTGCTCTCCAGGCTGTAAGGGCTGTGGGTGAGGAATCCGAAATGCACTGTGCACAGGTAGAGGAGCCCTATTCATCAGGGAAAGGCCCATTCACATGCTGAGCTGTGACGGATCTGGAAGAGTAGTTGAGGACAGTCATTACAGGTGTCCCCAGACCAGGAAATGGAACGAATGCAAGCTCAACCCAATGGACTTCATAAATTGTCGTATTGGGCAGTGGCAGAACAGCAGCAATTGAAATATTTAAGAGAAAACGTACTGCGCATGCTCTATTCGGAAGGCTCTTATAACTTCATCCATGTAACAATCTGCCCATTGTTCAAGGACACTGTTTCCCAAATATGCCAACTTTAAAATCAACAACGCTGACCTATTTCTACTTCTTAAATGTGATGATTTCCAGGAAAGGGGAGGAAGGAGGAGGAGGTAGTGAAGGAGGGGTGGAATATACTTACTGTTTTTTATTTTATCATTTCAGAGCACTCAGAAGAGGGTTTGGGAAAACTTTGTGCCAGTCTCTTAATGAAGCCACAGCGAGCGCTAATGTTGCTTCCACTTCCCACACACAAACTTTCTAATTATAAAAGGACCTTTTCAGACTTATTCAGGGCATATAATCTTATTTGCAGCTCCTAATTGGAGGGCTGTGTTTGTTGAAAAGAACAGAAGTCTTCAGTCATTTGGAAGAAAGCTGGCTCATCACCCCCTGTGGGAAGAAAAGAACTATTTATTTTATCCGTTAATCCTAAATACAAACACAATAAAGCTGTCTTTTCTAATAGTGACCTATTTCATGTTAAGTTGGGATAAAGCTAGCTCTGCTCAATAAGACTTTTGTGGTCAACCAAGAAAAAAAGTCAATCTTATTAGGAGTCTCATTGAATACCTTCCAATAACTTATCTTTTCAAGAGCTGAACCTCCACCCCTGTTGAATTCTCTGTTGTCTGACACAAAATGTAGATCTGGGAGGAAAGTAACCTCGACTTGTGAGCTCCATCTAGTGACCGGGAAGTAAGCTGCTCGTCAAAAACCTCATCTATAATTAACTCATGTCTTTACGTTGAATTTTAAAAATTCTTCTGTTTGTACTCAGAGTCATGTTTTAGTTTGCTAATGTTTTGCCTATATTTCAAAATATTTGTTTATTTTGTAGAGAGCAAGAAAGATTGATCTCAGGAGACTTTACCAAGAAAATCATTTCATCAGTCTTTGCCAATACTTTTATTTCTAAAAAAATAGATAATGTATTGCATCATACAAATCTCTCTTGTATAAAATTGAATTTTTAAAGTTTGCTTAAAATGAGCGTATTTTCCTGATTTATGCTTGAATTTTGAGCGTGAGCAACAAGTCCTTTTACATTGGTTGAATGGTACTTAAAGATACAACTGTGTTTGACTTAAATTATATTGCTTCCTTATCAATTTCATTTTACCCAAAGACCCCAGATGTTCTTTATTTGTAAAAACTTTTAAAAAGAAAGACTGATTTTCAGACTAGTAACTATTTCAAAGTCACCTTTCTTGGGCAGTCTCTACATTTGACGACTCTTGTTTGAAGGTGGGTTTCTTTCAGCCACCTGCATTCAACGATAACTTTGACATGTCTATTTTCTCTGTTTCAGAATTTTTTGACTATTATCCTCACAATAACAAACATATGAAACACTGAATAGAGCTACAGTCAAATCAACTGCAGTCATACGGAGTTTGCAAACCTTCTTTGTCCCTACAAGCAACAAAACAATAACAAAAACCCAATCATAGCATGTGTTCATTTGAAATTGAAGTAGAATGCATCTCTCAGTTTATCTATTCTTGAGTTCCATTAGCTTGTGTGCCCAAACACATATATGCATATAATATATATGCATATATATATACTATATATGTGTGTGCGTGTGTGCACACGCACACACGCATCTGGATTATGGTGGAAAGAGCAATGAAGTCAAGTTCAAATCCTAACATGGTCCTTCACTGTCATGTGGCTTCAAGAAGTCATACCTCCACATGGGCTGTCGTGAGCTCACACAACCTGGGAAGCAATCCCTGCTTCTCTACCTTGTAGCCATCAGACTTCAGACAAATTGCTTCTCTTGGCCTCAGATGATTCACTTGTTTCGTGATATTTGCTTCATAGAGTTCTTATGAAGATTGATTGACGAAAGCACGTGAAATGCTTAGCTCAGGGCCTGGCACAAAGCAGCAAGCTCAGTAAATATTTCTGTCACTCACTAAACAAAGGGACTCGCATCCCTTTCAAGACTGCTGGAAAGACTGATGAGAAGAACAAATGCGGCCAACTCTAAGACACCCTACTGGTGTAAAGGGCTAGGGAGGGGCTGACAGGCCTCAAGGAAGGACTGATACTGAGTTGAGAAGACATAAGACTCCATAAGTTAGCTCAAGTTTTATCTGCTGAACAGAATTTTGAAGGTCTAATGATTTATACTACTGCCTGGCATTTGATTTGAGGTTACACATGTCTGCAGAGGACAGAAAAATAGAATTAAGAAAGGAGTTTGCATGATACTGTTTCCTCATTTTCCTAATCTCCTAATCCCCTTTCCTTCTTCAGAGCTTTCTGCACGCTCACTTGACATTATGCATGAGTTTAAAATGATCTGTTCCATAGCTACCCTTGTTTCTGGACTGTACATTCACGTGATTGGGGCAGTGTCTGCTGGGTCCACACGACATCTGCAGAAATGGTTTTGTGACCAGAGGAACCCAGTAGAGTACTTAGCATGTTATCTAGACAAGGTGACTTCAGAAAAGCTCAAAGAGGACATACAGCCAAGTATATGAAGACACACACTCTGTTAGAGAAGCAAGGCTGGCTGCAACCTGGGCCTCTCTGGCTGACTTCTGTACAGCTTTGGGTAAGTTACTTAGTCTGTCGGGGCTGCTTTCCTTATCCTTGCCTTATTGTAAAACTAAGGCAAATAACGACCATCTATTTTGGAGGGCTTTGCAGAGATTCTCGAGCTAATTCATATAAGGTTCCCAGAATAGCATAGTTCTATAAATTTACCTCACAAAGCCAATTAGAGAATGTTCTGGAACTAGAATCCCACCAGGCTTTACTCTTGATTTTTCTTCCTCCCTATCCCTTAGACAACTTCCCCAAACCTTCAGATCTAGTCGGATTAAAAACAGCCATACAGGACAGTGTGCCGAGTGATCCACTTGGCCTTGTTGTAATCCTTCAGAGTCTAGCCACAAGTTTAGGAATATATTGGGCTGATGGTGAGGAGCTTATTGCTGCTACTAACCTCGCGGTTACTGAAGCAGACCTGAACAGAGAATTTCAGACTTTGCTGTAGTAGTTGGTCCTCAAGAGTCTGACTATGGAGCACACAAAAATATCTCCTAGGCTCACTCCTGGGCAACTTTCAGCAGCTGAGCTAACTGTTAGCCTCCTGGAAGATTAGATGTCAGGATAATTAGCTCTCCGCCATGCAGACTCTCTGTGTTTCAGATCTCATTCTCCTTGCCTCACTGTCTCTTGGTTGACATGATTCATTATTGCTTCAGGCCAGGCTTCTCCAGCTTTCCCTCAGCACCTCATAAACCATCTCTTTTTGCACGACTTATCACACCTACTGCTCAATTCATACTACTCACCTTGATGTTTTATTTTACAATTCAGTTTGTATCTTGAGCATCAGAGGAAACAAAGAACGAGTTAGACAGGTAGACTAGCTATGGGAGAATTATCTATAATAACCATCCACTTCTCTCTCTTTCGTTCCTTGTCTTCAAAATCCTTCCTGCGGGTGGAAGGCTTGCCGCTCCCCGACCTGAGGCCTGTAGGCCTCCTTTCTCCGTCTGCAGTTAGGGCCTGTGAGCTTTCTCATTTCATGATTCTAAATGACCTGGGTGTGGCCTTGCACCTCTGGGAACTTCTCTTTTCTGTCATAAATGGAGCCAGTGAAAAGCTAGATTAATGGGGAATTAGCCAAAGGAACCTGTACAGTTATAGAAACTCTTGGCTGTAAGGACTCTGGCAGGTTCTCTCCACTGCCCTTGTGCTTGGCTGGACCCCGTAGCGCTCCAGCAGGTAATTTCGGCTGCATTTCACAGGTTCCCACAGTGACCCTGCCCTCCGTTTAAAAATGCTCCTCACTAAGAGGCAGCTTGCCACTTAGGCCTATAGCTCACACTCTGCTTTCAACAGAGGGGGCAAGTTAGCGTCACGTCACCTGCATATGCTGGTGTCCGATTGGTAGAAGACACCCCCTACTTGCCTAAGACTTACAGAGTTTTCTGGATGTTGCTACAGTTTGATTCATTAGGAAAATTCCAGGATTTCCTGAAAATAGTCTTGCACTGAACCAGTTTTTGGAGTAGAAGAAAAAGAGAACGAGTGAAGAGTGTCCCTTCCTCCTCCCTCTGCTAGCATCGCGTCGGGTGCTGACTGGCTGCTTCTGCACCCTGCCTTCACGGCTCAGAAAATGAAGGCCAAAACAGAAGGCTTATCAAATCGCTTCTGGCTTCACGCTGGACTCTGCCCAAACCTACTTCTTTTCAACATCAGAGAAGGGTTCTGAACCAGGAGTTTCGTAATACTTATTGGACCCAGAAATTGTTACCTAGCAACTTGCATCTAACGGGGAGTGGTCCTACTCCATGCCTACCTACAATCTTGCATGCAGATCTTTTGTCATTGCTAAGCAGGACTTCTCAGCGAATTGCTGAAGTACTTCCAATGCATATCCTGCTCAGTGTTTGGACACAGCAGTCAGTGTCTTAAACTTCCAATCATTTGGCAGCATGTGCGATGTATAATAAATGTGCAAGGGCAGGCTGACCTTGGGCTGATGCTTCATGATTTTACTTGCTGCGGAATGACTTTTGTCCCGTTCTTGATCTCTGAGCTTCAGGTTCTTCATATGTAAAATGGTGTTGCTAGGTAATTCAAGGGTTGGACAGAGATTAGGGAAGAGTTGGCAGATTTGGGAAGCACTCAGCATGGAGCTGGGCAGGCGATGATTGCATACAAGACCTTCATCTCTCTCCCCAGGGCTGGGGAGCAAGAGTGACAAGGCACGTGCCTGTAATCACAAGGTTCTCCTTGGCGTGCTGGCTACTGAGGATTGTAGGTCATGTGGTCTCAGGGGTTTCAGGGGTCCCAGGGTCAGAACATAGAAGCCATAGCAGCCGCTCGTGAACATCTAAGCCCAGCTTCATATTAGGGTTGGACTGGGATTTTGGAGGACCTCAGCACTAAGAAGATTATGGTGCTGTTATCCTCACATGTAATTAAAAATAAAAGCAGTCCTAAGCCATAATTAAACGTAAAGAAGCAGAGAGTGTTCGGGAATTTTCCCACTGTGAAGACAGTCTCAGTACCTCTTTTGAAATATCAAATTTCTTTTGTTTTCAAGATCTTTTTTTATTTATTTATTTTTTTTGGCAGGGGGTGTCCTCATTTTGGAGCAACCAGTCTGCTTACAGAATGAACCATCCATGACTCCAGAACAGAAGACCAAGGGCCCCCTTCATGCTCGGGCAGTGGGTCAAAGGTCAGGAAGTGTGCGAAGGCCAAAGTCTTGATAATGCATTTTGTAATTTGGAAAAGCCATTATATAGTTTGAGACATAGGAAACATTTAATGGAACTTCTTTCCAAATACGTGGCATGTTTTCTATGGGATAAATTATTAGCCCTTCCCTTTCTTCTCTTCCTGTTCTTCCTCCTCCCTTCTTTGTCCCCTCCTCTTCATTCCTCTCTGTCTATCTGTCTATTTCTCTCTTCTACGTATTTTGGAACTAACTTGAACTCTAGATCCTCCTATCTCTTGCTCTCAAGCGCTAGGACTACAGCTGTGTACATTATAGCTTTTAAAAAAATACCCTTTTCAAACATGGGGCAAAGGAGCAATTAGTTGTAGCAGATAAACAAGTTGTAGAGTCGTTGCATAGTATTTCTTGAAGGTGTAGCTTGTGGCAGAGCTGCATGCTCTCACTCTCCCCTTGCAATAGAGACCAATGACTGGGAATGCCAGGAGCATAAAGAACGCCCAGAATGCAAAGGTGTCTTTCTTTTCTCCTTCTTTCCCTTTCTTTAACGACAGTGTTTCTACTGGAGAATAGAGTGGAAGACCAGGCTGGCAGGACCTGCAGCAGTTTCTTGGGAAAGTTAGCAGACAACCAGTCACCTCCCTCTATACTGCAAATCAAAATGATAATCACTAGGTCACTCACAAACCCTGATGGGGAACTTTTTCAGGTATGGATGCAAGCAATTCCGGCCGCTATAAATAGTTAATAAAATTCACTTTACAGTCCATCTCCTTAGATTTCCATTATATCCTGTTCTGTCTCAAACATGCATTTTTCTTTGTGGATTGTTAGGCAATAAAGAGTCAAGCCATTTATCAGTAGTGTCTTCGTGCTCTTTTAGAATGTTTTTACCATTTTCAGGAAACACCATGGCCTCTGTAATTAATCTCCCAGTGGAAACTGTTTTAGTCAAGACTCCAAAGCAACTGAAAGAAAAAAGAAAAAAAGGCTTCTTTTTTTTTTCCCCTGGGAGTTTTCTGGTTCTGGTGAGGGGAACGGTTCAGGAGCAGATGCCCCTGGTATTATCACGTATTGCAACTGTTCCTTTCAGATAAGAAGGGAAAACAATGGAGGGTAGTGTCACTCTTGCAAAGCTGACTTGTGACAACACTGCTGTCAACTGGCTGTGAGCTGCTCCCCCCCCCCCCCCCATGCTGTCCTGAGAGCAATTCCACAGTACGGGGCTGGCTCTCCACTCGCTCCCATCCTGAATGGAAACAGCAATTCTGGAGGCTGTGTGAAGGCTTCCTCCTGCCCTGGCACTAGGACCTTACAAATACTAGAGATCACCACTTGCCAGGTATCAGGAATTGTTTCTTTGTTTTACATGTTTATCCTCTCCCCTCCTGTTTTATAAACTTACTGCCTTGCAACAACCCTCCGAGAAAGGTTCTGTGATTTTTTTTCCAACTTTCCAAAGCAGAAACTCATCAGAAGATTTGTGGTGGGCCCACTTCCTGAGGGAAGGGGCTTCTTAGCGCAGTCTTTTCTCAGTAGCTGTGCCCTGTGGTCCCAGGGATAGGTTGCTACAGTTGTCATGTGTGCTGGCACATGATAGAAAGTTCTGTCATATGGTGTCATGGTTAGGCACAGGTGTCAACTTGACAGTTGAGGGTTTTGAGCTCTGGGCACATTTGTAGAGAATTAGTGGTTGGGTTAAACTCAGAGCAAGCCTGCAGGAGATTGGCTGATGAAGAAGGCACAAGTGGGTGGGATTAGGCCCTGGGATAAAACACAGAGAACTAGTAGAGGGAGTTGGCATCCTTGTGTACACTTGGCCAGACATGCTGGTCTGGCAAGTAAGGATTGCCCCTCTCTCCGCCATTACGTAGAGAGGGTGTGGCCAGTTCCCTCGTCGCCCTGGTGTTGGTACATGCTCTCCTGTGAAGCAAACCAGTCCATTGTCTTTAAATTCAGCTTTACCAAAGTCCTTGTTCCCTTCCTCACAAACTGGGCCCAAACAATCCATAATTCTCTCAGCACCACTATTTTCCAAATGGCCCACCAAATTCTGCAGAGAGGTATTGGTAATCCACAGAGTCAAAATCTTCAAACATCTCAAACTTTGTCCAGCAAAACCATTCAAAGCCACAAAATCCACATGTTATCAACAACATCCCATCCCCTGGGTACCAAACTGTGCTTACTCACAGTCCAACACAGCACATTGAGGAGCTGAGGCAGCTAGGCCAACTTTTCCTGCCTTAGAGCATTTCTCCCCCTCCCTTCCTCCTCCCTTCCCTTTCCCTTTTCCTCTTCTTCCCCTTCTCCCTCTCCCCTCCCCTTCCCTCCCTTCCTTCTCTTCTTCTTCTCTTTTTCTCTCCTCCTTTTTCTTCTCCTTCTTCTTCCCCCTCTTCCTCCTACTTTGTCTTCCTTTCTTCTCTCCTTCTCCTGCTCCTCCTCTTCCTTCTCCTCCTTTTTCTTCTCTTTTCTCTTATGGATCAGACTCTATTGGGAACAGCCTAGTTTTGATTCCTGAAGGCAAACAAGAAGTTTGATTTGGGGCTGAAGAGGTGGCTCAGGGGTTAAGCCTCTGCCTTGAAGGTGGAAGGCCCTGAGTTCAGATCCTTGACCCCACGTATAGACGCCGGGTGGAAGCGGGGGTGGCCTGCGTTTCTAGTCCTGGTAGGGCGGAGCCTGTGGATACTGAGGCAGAGTAAACAAGGCGTCCATGGTGGTTCCTGAATTCGTCCGTGGTTCTACACACACACACACACACACGCACAATTGAATAAATAATAAATAATAAAATTTTTTTTAAAAGTTTGATTTTCCTCCTGTCCAAATGTATGGCTTTGAAATGGTTTAATCTTCTTCCCAGACAGATTATTAACCACCAGAAAGGGTTCCTATCTTTGGAGTGTGTGTATGTGGGGATTTAGGAAAATAATCTGAAAACCCAAAGAATCCAGATGCTCTTCAGAGGAATGTTCTTCTTCCTTCGGGAAGCTTAAGGGGGTGCTGTCTACCTCATATAAATATTCTAATGATACTAGGAATCAAACTCAGGAGCATGTGCTATACCACTGTGTTAGACCCTAGGATTTCTTTTGTGTGTGTCTCTGTGTGTGTGTGTGTGTGTGTGTGTGT
Organism: Typhlomys cinereus; assembly: GCA_023101885.1. Classification (NCBI taxonomy): domain Eukaryota; kingdom Metazoa; phylum Chordata; class Mammalia; order Rodentia; family Platacanthomyidae; genus Typhlomys; species Typhlomys cinereus. The sequence goes on along the minus strand of JALPQD010000059.1, from coordinate 8,011,723 downwards.
GTGTGTGTGTGTGTATGCATTAATGGGTACATGTGTGTATGGGTACATATGCACATATTGGTGTATGTGTGGAAGCCTAAAAATGATTAATTATCTTCTTTAATCACTGTCCACTTTTATTTCCTATTTTTAAGTTGGGTTCTCTCAATTGAACCTAGAGCTTGCCAATCAACTAGCCAGCTTGCCTTGAGGATTCCCTGTCTTTGCCTCTCAAGTGCTGAGATTATAGGTAATTGCTACACTCATCTAGTTTTTATGTGGGTTTGGGGGAGCCAAACTTCAGTCCTCATGCTTGGGATGTAAATGCCTTATCCACTTAGCTATCTCCATAGCCCTTTACTTTTTTTATGCATATGTGGTGTGTGTGTGTGTGTGTGTGTGTGTGTGTGTGTGTGTGTGTGTATTTGCATGTGAGTGAGTATTCATGCATGTGCTGGTGTCTCTGTTGCTTTGAGACAACACTGAGACACAAACAACTTAAGGGGCGAAAGAGAGATTTATTTGCCTTGCAGCTCCAGAGGGGAGATGCAGTCCGTTCTGGCAGAGGGCATGGCAGGCTGCTTGAGAATGCTCAGGTCACTGCAGACATCATGGAGGCCTAGAGAGAGCAAGCTGCAGACTGCTAGAACAGATGACTAGGGGACACAGGGTAGAGCTAATCCAACTGTTACATGCCTTCCTCCAGCAAGCAAGGATCCCCCTCCCAAAGATGCCAGGACCTTCCCAAACATTAACAGCTAAAGATGCAAAGACAAGAGCCTGTGGAGAGCAGCTCACTTTCAAACCATGGCAGCGGAGGTATGCACAAGAGGGCACTTGAGTGGGCACGCCTGTGGAGACCCAAGGGAGACTCAGAATCATCCTGGGTTGCTCTTCCACCTTATTGCTTGTTCAGATTCTGAGACCCCATCATCCAGGGCCGGAATCACAGACCGCCGCCATATCTGCCTGGCATTTTTAACATAGACTCTAGGGATCCAAACTCAGATCCTTTTCTTGCAAGGAAAAGATTTTAACCACTAAGCCAGCCCCTTTCACTTATTTTTTGAGACAGCATCTCAGAATGTCCTGTAGTTGCTAAGTAGACTAGCCTGATTGGCCAGTGAACCCTGGGGAATCCAGTGTCCCGTCTTCCACGTGTTAGTAAAACCCACCACGTGGGTTCTGGGGACAGAACTCAGAGCATAGCAAACACTTTACTGACAGCTGTCTCCCTAGCCCTAGATTACCTTCTTTATTTTTTTAAGCAGGATTTTAATGCAGGCACAGGCAGCTTTTGCTGGCCCATGTGATCCCCAGGGTGACTTCACTTGGAGCCAGTTAAGTCTCCTTTCACTTGTGTGACAACCCGATACACTCATTTGAATATTTCCTTCCCAAATGAGGGGGGAAGGTTGCTACTGCACTGTAACCACAGGCACGGCAGTGCTCAGGTAGGACTTCATCTTTCACAATGTCACTTGATTAAGCAGGCAATCATTTTCACTGCAGTGCCTTGAGCAATGTCTCGAGTCACGTGGACACCCATATCTGTGTATCATAGAGCGCAAGAAGCGGGAGCTAACAGTACACGCCAAATGAGCGCTTAATAAGGACAATGATGCAAAAGGTCAAGGCTGGGTTCAGGGATACACAGGGATGGCCGAGCACTGCAGGACTGGCCTCAGCAGGGAGCTGTTAGACTTGAAAAGAAAGTTATTGGAACTAGAGAGACATCTGTGTGGAGAAAGCACATGACAGGGATCTTGGCTTCACAGAGGAACAGTGACGTCACATAGACAAAACCAGGGAAATGGCAACTGCAGCTCCATTGTCCTCCTGCCCGTCAGCATGCCTAACCAGAGGCCCGGGCAGGCAGCCTAGCCTGCGGGCCACGGGGACCGTGTCCCAGAACTCCGTGCAGGGAGCCGGGGCAGAGGGAAGGCACTCTGCACGTCAGCTCATTAAGTTTCTCTCCACTGAGGTAAGACAACAGCAGCATCCCCTCCTGCTGTGACACGAGTTTAATAAAGAAGTAATTAGGGGGAAAAACGCACATGGAATTAGGTGGCTAATTTTATGCCTGTAGAAGAAATCAAAGTTGTAGATTCTTCATTGTGTTTTATGAGTCAGAACTGGATATAGCCGAAGGGTCTCAGGAACACCCCAGTTTCACGATGTATCCCCTGATCATCAGCAAGGGGGAGTCAGGGGAAATCAGCTCCCCCAAGACAATGGGCGTAATCAAAAGTCAGCAGGAAAGTAGCTTTTTAGAAAGAGGGTCACAAGGCCTTGAAACTCTTGGCCTAAAGTCTGTGGACGTGCCGCACTGCGAGGCATTATGATGTGGAGGTGCTGCACTGCGAGGCATTACGATGTGGAGGTGCTGCACTGCCCGGCATCACTGATGAGGGGTTGTGTTTTGCTTATGCGGTGCTTTATTTGGTGTCCTTTGATAGTTTAATCAGAAAACCAACCAGAGACAGGACAGACGGGAGAGGTGGAGTGTCCTGAAAACAATTCAGACATGGTAGCCATGTCCATGGCCAACTAAGGTATACAGGGATCACGGTAAGGCTGGAAGGAGGGTAGTGGTAGAGCATTTGCCTGGCTCGTGTGAAACCCTGGCTTCCATCCCTAGCGCTGTGTGTGTGTGTGTGTGTGTGTGTGAGAGAGAGAGAGAGAGAGAGAGACAGAGACAGAGACAGAGACACAGAGAGACACAGAGAGACATAGAGAGAAATATAGATATGATGGCATATGGGCCTAGTTCCCAGCTAAGTAATTACTGCAAGACTGTACTGTTCAAAGCTAAAAATTTGAGGAACCAGATATGCTAACTATTAGCTGGATTACCTTGAGCAAATTAGATAATTTCCATAAGCCTCACTGCTTATTAAAATGGGAATATTTCACCTTTGTGCTTTGTGATTTAAATGCAGTCAAGTACTTAAAATGCTCACTACAGAATGTAACATATATAGAGTGGTCAATTATGCATATATTTAAACTTACATACCTAGACACACACACTCATATATATTTACAAGAGAGTCGTGTGGCACTAATGAGGGAGGGAGTAGTCATGGTAGATCCTCGAGCTCTTGGGCCATCTAAATGCAAAGAGTGACAAGAGATTTTCTTTTCTTCTTTGTTTTTCTTTCCAGTCCTCCCACAAACTTAAGGTTGTTCTATCTTTCTAGCTAGGTCCCCCAAATATTCTTGAGGCAGCATCCTGACACACATATATGAATGGATAAATGTGTAGGAGAGATTTGATAACTTCTAAGATTTCTGCTAAAATAGAATAGAGAAGATTCCATCAGACATGACACTACCCAGCAAGACTGTATGGAACTCATGCTAGACAAAAAGGAGGGGTTCTATATTCTATGGTTTACTCACTGGTGGGCCACTCATGCCTTGATGGATGCCCAAGAATTGACTAGTGAAGTTGTCCTAGAGGGGACCCAGTGACTAGTACATGAAGGAAGTCTTGGGAGAGGGAAGAAAACAGACTGAAGGGGAGAATGGGAGGCGTAGTAAGCAATACTTGATGGAGGTAGGTAACGGGTGATGAAAACTCTTAAACATATTGCTAGTGAAATTTAAAAGTAAAAAATAATTATATTAGAATAATTAACGTATGCTTATTAATCTCATTCAAGGTCTTTTTGAACTTAGATCATTGTTAGAGTCTCAGTGGTCCATTTCTTCCCATCCTCTCAGCTCACAAATGACTTGATTGTTAAAGTGACAGTTTTCCCCCAAAGTTCTGACATGATTTGTGAGGATGGAGGTCAGAAATTTCTGTTGCATTTCTTTGGTTGCACTTTATGGGATCAGACTAGAGCTAAAATTTCAATGTAGCTATTATATTTGTTTCTTTCACTTATAACTGACTAGATAATGAACCTTAATCTATTCATGACTGTTGATTTAAAGTTGTTATTACTTATTATTTTAACACTGTTTAAGGGGTTTGAAATGGGTTAGCCTTAAACGATTAAAGAAAATGCAAAAAGGTTCAATAATGCTGCCAGCCGCTTAGCAATTTTACTCTTGGGCCCAGATCCTTGAAAGGTATTGACCCCTAGAAACGGCTAATGATGTAAAAGTTGACAGGAGAGTTTGCCCTTCTAATTGTATTCTTCACATCATGCATTTGACCTTCTGGAGACAACTTGATGAGTTCCTGCCATTTTAATTACTCCACACTGCTTCTACAGCAATCCTTCCACAATTGGAACCTAGGGAACATATGAAAAAAACGCTTGTGGGCTGGAAGCAGGGCAGGGGGTGTAGAAATGGCGATTTCAATGTATCCAACACAGTCATCCACCTCTACATTTACTGCTCTTCTTGATCTGCAGTGGTACACAAAGACTTCTGTGGGGATCTTGTATCCCTTGAGCGCTGTTACTTGCAGTTTTTTTTTTTTTAATTTAATACCAGTTTTCTAAACTATCCTTGCAACTCCTGGGTCTTTTCTTAGATATCCTCCTTTTCCTTCAAACAAGATCCATACTATAATAATCAATATGTGTGTTAACTAGGCAATATTACCTTTGATGTTCAAGCCTTCTAATTTTGTCATAGGTCATTAAAGAGACCTAATGTGCAAAGGTTCATTTAATTTTCCAAATATTCTTTGTCTGGAGTTGAGCTTTGTCTTCCTAATGAACTAGACAACAGTCATTACTGCTGACAGACCTCCCTCCCTTCTGGTTTGTTAGAGTACAGAGTTTAAGCTTTGCTTCTCCATGCCTGGAGCATAGCCAGAAGTCAACTCTGTGTGTCAGTTTCAGGCCTTTGCACTTGGGATCCCTGGTAAGGCATTCTGAGCCATTTGGGAATTAGAATTGCACATTCCAAGGTCCATGTTTCAAAGTCGACTTATAGTTCAGTCCATTCCTGTGAGGGTTTTAAGCAGAAAAATCACATGGGCTACAAAAAATTGCAGAATCCAAGTTTCCTCTGTTCTGTTATTCCATCGCTATCCAGGGTTTCAATTCATTTGTGGTCTCGGTAGCTCTATATGCTTCAATGACGACATATGATTAACTACAAGTCTGATAATACTGTTCTTTCACCTGTACCTTTACAGCTTCCTATTTCTAGATGTATGTGTAGTGTGTGTGTGTGTGTGTGTGTGTGTGTGAGAGAGAGAGAGAGAGAGAGAGAGAGACTAGGTTTTATGGAAAGTAATTTATATCTAACCCAACAATGAAATTCTACAGAAGGGATACTAGGATGGATACTTGGCAGATAAGACATGGCTCCAATGGCTCCAGGGATTTGAATGCTTTCTTGAACTAGGCCTAGACTATTTACCTGAGTTAGGATTTGGACTAAATCTCTGTGCTGCTGTGAGACAAAACTCAGGCCTAACAACTTAAAGGGGAGAAAGGGAGATTTATTCAATGGGTGCAGTCCACTATGGCAGAAAAGGCATGGCTGGCTGGCAGAAGCTGGAAGTGGTCAAAGTCAAGTCCATCATGAAGGTGGAGGATGCAAACTATCAACTGCAAGAGTAAACAACTAACTGAAGTGGGGCAGGGCTAACCAACCCCAAGGCCCACTCCCTGTGACTGCCTTCCTCCAACAAAACTTCACCTCCTAAAGGTGCCATGACTTTCTTGAACAACTAAAGATTCAAACATATGAGCCTGTGAGGGAAAACTCACATTTGAAACCATGAAACCCTGCCCCTTGCTCCCACAATCTCATTATGCAAACCATATTCAGTACAACTTTAAAAGTCCCAACATGTCCAAAGTCCAAAGCCTCCTGTAAAATCAAAAGACAACTTACATACTTCCAACATACAATGGCACAGAATAAACATTCCCATTCCAAAAGGGAGGAATGGGGGAATATCCAGCAAAGACTGGTCCGTAACAGGACTGAAAACCAGCAGGACAAATTTCAAATCCCGTAGTTACAAGTCCTCCTGTTGAAAGGAGTTGTAACCCTTTCAGTTGCCCACAGATCACATCATTCTCTTGGGTTGGCGTCTCCCATCCATTCTCATGGCTCCTCCCATGATGCATAGCTTTCCTTAGCAGATATCCTCTGTTGGTTCTGGCTTGAAGAGTAGAATCCACAGCAAGTCAACATAGGATAAGGGAAGACCAAGTCCCCCCTCCTTGCACTTCCTATTATCTGGTCCACCTACTATTGGCTGGATTTTCCACATCAATTAATCAAGGACCTGCTGACTTGTTCAGGGGCCTGCTCCAACCATTAACTCTCCACAGCTGTGCCCCATTCTGCAAACTGTCAAATTGACACTAAAAAATGTAATCATAACAATGGGAAAAGAGAACTCAGGGAAGCTTACTTGGGTATAGAGACTGAGTGTGGTATCCCAACAGCAGGAACAATAAATCCTGACCTTCACCCACTGCAAAATTGTGTTAAGTACAGAAGTTCCGGAGAAATTTGACTTCTACCTATCTGTGCTCTGGGCTTGTGATTCAAAGTTGGGTGATTAATATATCCAAAGCCCAAGTTCATTACCACTTTTGTAAAGAGGATGATAGCGTATCTGTGCAATCTAATTGCAGAGAGATTAGGAAGCAGCAAACCAAGTTAAACATTAAAAGGACAATAATAGCTCTCATCGTTGTGTGAACTCTCCTTTGGGTTAGCTGAAATGAACAGCACCAAGTCAGATAGGTAGTTACTAGGGAATAATTAAACAGCCAGCAATCAGAGGATGCCCACTGTGGGCTAGGAGTCGTGCTTGACGTCATACAATATACTCAGAGAACAAAGGCCTGCCTTAAAAAGAGACAGTTTACGTGATGATCACAATATAAAATGATAACTCATAATAGATTACTTATATACTAGATAAGTGTGTGTGAATGGTATATCAGAGGTCTATTGGGCAACTTTTTCCATTAGAAGCATAGGGTGCATCACTTACTCATGGCAACTGTTGCAGTCCGCCTGCATGGTTGCTGATAAATGACCAGAACACAGCTTAAGGGAACAAGGAGTTTACTTTCTTACGACAGTCCGGTTACAGTTCATAGTCCAGCTTGACGGGAGAGCACACACCAACACCAGGACCGAGGGAACTGGCCACACCATCACTGCATAACGGCTGAGAGATAGACAATCCTCACTTGCCAGACCAGCATGTCTGGCCAAGTGAACAGAAGGATGCCAACTCTCTCAAGCAGCTCTCTGTGATTTATCCAGGGCCTAATCCCACCCACCACGGGCTGGGCCTTCCCCAGCAGCTAGACAATCTCCTTCAGGTTTGCTCTGGGCTTAACTCAACCATCAACTCTCCACAACTGTGCCCAGAGACCAAACCCTCAAGAGTCAAGTTGACACCTGTGCTTAACTATGACAGCAACATATGTGTTACAAGTGACTACTGTCTTCCTTCCATTAAAAAAAAAAAAAAAAAGGAAAGAATCCTTAGGGTCCAGAACCTATTATCTCAACATTGGGAGGCAGAGGCAAAGATCACTCTGAGTTTGTGGTCAGTCTTGTCTACATAGCTAGTTCCAGCCAGGACTACACAGAGAACCCCTGTCAAAAACAAAACAAAATGAACAAAACCACCAAAAGCTTCAGTAGATACCCGACCGCCCCAAACCAAGACTATTTCTCCATCCTCTTCAAGCTTTAGTGCGTAAATCCACATAAAGAGCCATGAAGCTGCTGCAGAATCCTCCTTCCTAGACAGCTCAGGCACGTCCTAAGCCTTCACTGCTCCATCGTCTCTTCCATTCTGCTGTTTGGAACATGAATGTGCCAACAAAGTGCCCTGTTTCACTGTGGGACAAAGCCACAATCAGGTTCATGGGCATAAAAGGCAGAAGGAGCTAGGAACCTAGAGTCCTTAAGGAGCAGGTAGGAAGCCATCCTAATCGCCTGAAGTGTTACCACCGTACACAGCTTGATAGGAGAGTGAAATGAACCATCCTCACAGCTCCTCTCCTTCCTTTCCGTCCTCTCGCTCCTTCTCCTTCTCTATTTTCTCCTCCCCCCTTCTCTTTTTTACACCTTGATAAAACCTTGTTTATAAACTTCAGATCCCCAGGCCTGGCCTAGAACAGAGGATGTGTTTTTACCACAGATAAAAGTAAAACTAGAAATATCAACACAGTCCCAACACAGCAGTTCATTGATACTAACCATATATCAATACCATAGTCATCAATATTAGTCATGTCAATTTAAATTAATATCATTTATTTATTTATTTATTTATTTATTTATTTTATTTTTAATACATTTTTTATTATTTCCGCTCATACAAACTTAATAGGTAGACCAGTTCCCGCCCTCCCTCCCCCTCCCCCCGAAACCCCTGCTCCCCCTCCCCTCCTTACCCATCCCCCAGTGCCTCCCCCCCAATTCCCAAAGAGTCCTTTATTGTGTATGCCTAACTCTCCTCTGGGTCCTCCTCTCCGATGACATACAAGGACCCAGTGGCATTTCCCTGAACCCTTTCCCGTGTTCCCCTTAAGCATAGGAACACTACTGTGGCTGTCAATCCCTTGCCTCCAAGGATCTTAGTGCCTTTAGCTGATGCTAGACTTTGTGAGGTCAATAGTGTGTTGGACATTGCGCAGGGCATGCAAAGTCCTATTGTGATTGCTTTGGCCCTAACTAGTGTGGAGAATCTTGCAAATCATTGCTCTTCCCATCCTTGTGCTCTTACAATCTTACCGCCCCCTCTTCTGCAAATGTCCCTGAGCTTCAGAATAGGGAGAGATTAGGCTGGCCTAGTTCTCTGTGGTTGAGTCTCTGAAGTTCTGGATTGTGGTTTGTTGATTTTCTTTTGCAGTTTTGCTGCTCCTGCAATGCCCTTCACTCCATCCTGATGGGCACTGTATGTCATCCCCTGGTCAGAGACAAAAAGCTGTTAAACTGGAGTATTGGTATAATAGCACATTCAAGGGTAGATGTAATAAAAGTAGGAAACCTCAGTGAGGGAGGTGTCAATCACCCATTTGCAAAATGATTACTTTTTATCTGCCAGACTATATGCCCTCCCCTTCTGGTGAGAGCATACCCCCTCAGTTGTACATGATCAGGCACTAACGTGTGTGAACTTAACCAGGTGTCACATTACTTACTTGCATTCCTTGATGGAGGCCTATTTTCTCTGCTGTAACATGGTCATTTCTCTCCTTGTGTCTGGTGTGGCCCTCCAACCCCATCCCTCCTGTTCATAATCCTTGCAATTACTGTATTACATAGGTTTACCTTTGCGTGTCTCAATGTGGGCTGGGTGAGTTTGGTACTAGGAGCCACCTATTAAGGAGTACATAAGGCACTTAATTTTCTGGGTTTGGGATACTTCACTTAATATAATTGTTTATAATGACATCCATTTCCCAGCAAATTCCAGTAATTCATCATTTTTGATGGCTGAGTAGTACTCCATTGTATAGATGTACCACTGTTTCCTTATCCACTCGTCAACTGTTGGACATTTGGGTTGATTCCATGACTTTGCTATTGTAAACAGTGCTGTTATGAACATGGTCATGCTTGTGCTATTAAGGCGAACCTCTGCTGCATGGGGGGTTATTCCCAAACGTGGGATAGCAGGGTCATATGGCATTTCAATCTTTAATTTCTTTAATAATCTCCAGATGGCTTGCCAGAGTGGCTGTATGAGCCTGCATTCCCACCAGCAATGTAGGAGAGTTCCCCTCTCTCCACATCTTCTCCAGCATTTGTTGTTGTTTGTATTGTGGATTTTTGCCATCCTGACCGGGGTGAGATGATATCTCAGGGAAGTTTTGATTTGCATTTCCCTGATGGCTAAGGAAGTGGAACATTTTTTATGATATTTGTTAGACATTTTAATGTCATCCCTAGTAAAATTTCTTTTAAATGGGCCATTGTTTTCCTTGGAGTTTAGTTTTCTAAGTTCTTTGTGCACTCTGGACAGTAGAGCTCTATCAGATATGTGGTTAGTGAAGATTTTCTCCCATTCTGTGGGTTGCCGTTGAGCTCGTGTTAAATCTCTTTATCTGAACAGAAGCTCTTTAATTTCACAAGATCCCAACAGTTGAGAGTTGGTAGCAGTGACTGTGCCATTGGATGTCTGTTTAGGAACTCTTGGCCTAGCCCAATCAGCTCGAGGGAGTTCCTTATCCTTTCAACTATGGTTTTTATAGTCTCAGACCTTATATCAAGGTCCTTGATCCATTTGGAATTAAGTCTTGTACATGGTGACAAGTACGGGTCCAGCTTTAATCTTCTGCATGTGGAGATCCAGTTTTGCCAGCACCATTTGTTGAAGATACTGTTCTTTTTCCATTGGATTCTTTGGGCCCCTTTGTCAAAGATCAAATGGCTGTATTTTTGTGGGCTTATATCTGGGTCTTCAACCCTTATCCATTGATCTGTGTGTCTATTTTGGAGCCAGTACCAGGCTGTTTTTATAACTATGGATTTGTAGTATAGACTAAGGTTTGGTGTGGTAATACCTCCAGCTGTGTTTTTGTTACTCAGGATTGTCTTTGCTATCCTGGGTCTTTTGTGCCTCCATATGAACTTTGAGATTGTTTGGTCAACTTCTTTAAAGAATTGCTTTGGGATTTTGATTGGTATAGTATTGAATCTGTATATTGCCTTTGGTAGGATGGTCATTTTTACGATGTTGATTCTGGCAATCCAGGAACAAGGGAGGTCTTTCCACCTTCTGGTGTCTTCTGCTATTTCTTTCTTTAAGGTTTTAAAGTTTTCATTGTAGAGGTCTTTTACCTCCTTGGTTAGGTTTATACCAAGGTATTTCATTTTTTTAGGGGCTATAGTGAATGGTATGGTTTCTCTCAAGGCTTTTTCACTTCTTTCATTCTGGGCATATAGGAAGGCCTCTGATTTTTGCACATTTATTTTGTATCCTGCCACCCTGCTGAACTTCTCAATTAGTTCCAGGAGCTTCCTGGTGGAGTTTTTGGGATCACTCAGGTATAAGATCATGTCATCTGCAAATAGGGATAGCTTGACTTCTTCCTTGCCGATTTGAATCCCTTTTATGTCCTTTTCTTGTTTTATGGCTTCAGCTAAGACTTCAAGTACAATATTGAATAGAAGTGGTGAGAGAGGACAGCCTTGTCTAGTTCCTGATCGAAGTGGGAATGATTCCAATTGTTCCCCATTGAGCATAATCCTTGCTGTGGGCTTGTTGTATACAGCTTTTATTATATTGATAAAGGTTCCTTCCATTCTTACTGTCTCTAGCGTTTTGATCATAAAAGGCTGTTGGATCTTGTCAAAAGCTTTTTCTGCATCTATCGAGAGTATCATGTGGTCTTGGACTTTGGACTGGTTTACATGATGAATTACATTTATTGATTTGCGTATGTTGAACCAACCTTGTGTGCCGGGGATGAAGCCTACTTGGTCCCCGTGAATGATCTTTTTAATATGTTTTTGAATCCGATTTGCTAAAACTTTGTTGAGAATCTTTGCGTCTGTGTTCATCAGAGAGATCGGCCTATAGTTTTCTTTTTTAAGTGAATCTTTATTAGGTTTTGGGATTAAGACGATATTAGCTTCATAGAAGGAATTTGTTAGTGTTCCTTCCTTTGCTATTTGATGGAGCAGTTTAAGGAGTATTGGTGTTATTAACTCCTTAAATGTCTGGTAGAACTCTGTGCTGAATCCATCTGGTCCAGGACATTTTTTGGTGGGAAGATTCGAGATTACTTCCTCAATTTCCTTATATGTTATAGGACTATTTAAATAATTCACAACTTCCTGATTCAATTTAGGTAAGTTGTGTTTACTTAGAAATTCATCCATCTCTTTTGTGTTGTCAAACTTCACAGAGTATAAGTTTTTGAAATATGATGTTATAATTCTCTGGATTTCTTGGGTATCAGTAGTGATTACTTCATGTTCATTTCTAATTTTGTTAATTTGGGTTTTCTCTCTCTTGCTTTTGGTTAATCTAGTTAGGGGTGTATCAATCTTATTGATTTTTTCAAAGAACCAGCTTTTTGACTGGTTGATTTTTTCTATCGTTTTCTTAGTCTCGATTTCAGATGTTTCTCCCCTTATTTTGCTAATCTCCTCTCTTCTACTACTTTTGGGATCAGATTGCTCTAGTTTCTCTAAAGCTTTAAGCTGGATTGTTAAGTTGTTTATTTCTGATGTTTCCATTTTTTTGATGTAGTCATTAAGAGCTATGAACTTACCTCTTGGAACAGCTTTCATTGTGTCCCAGAGATTTTGGTAAGTTGTATTTTCATTATCATTCGTTTTCAGGAAATCTTGAATTTCCTTTTTAATTTCTTCCTGAATCCAGTTCTCATTCAGCATTATATTGTTAAGTTTCCAGGAGTTAGTGTATTTTCTCTTGTTTGTTGTGTTGTGGATGTCCAGCTTTAGGCCGTGGTGGTCTGATAGGGCACAGGTTAGAATTTCAACTTTTTTGTATATGTGTAGATTCATTTTGTGGCCCAATATGTGATCTATTTTGGAGAAAGTTCCGTGTGCTGCTGAGAAAAATGTGTATTCTTTGGTGCGTGGGTAAAAAGTTAGATAGAGATCTATAAGGTCCATTTCTTTCAGGGTTTGATTAAGTTCCAAAGTGTCTCTGTTAAGCTTTTGACCTGTTGATCTATCCCATGTTGAGAGGGTGGTGTTGAAGTCCCCAAGAATTATCGTTTGGGGGTTGATTTCTTGCTTTAGGCGCTGTAGGGTTTTCTTAATGAATGTGGAGGGGCCCGTATTGGGTGCATATATGTTCAGTATTGTGAAGTCTTCCTGGTGAATTGTACCTGTGACTAAAATGTAGTATCCATCCGTGTCTCTTATAATTTTCTTTGGTTTGAAGTCCATTTTGTCTGATAGCATAATGGCTACCCCTGCCTGTTTTCTGCTTCCATTTGCTTGTAGAATTGTTGACCAGCCTTTTATTTTTAGGGCGTGCCTATCTTTTGTGGTGAGATGGATTTCCTGCAGATTGATGGATTGTGATTTTTAATCCAAATTTGTAATCTGTGTCTCTTGATCTGTGAGTTAATTCCATTAACATTTAGTGTTATAATGAAGAAACTATTTTTACTTCCAGACATTTATTATGTTTAGTGGTTTTTATAAGTATATTGCTTTGCTGTTAATGGTTTTATACTTGCCTTCTGTTCTCCTGGATATGCCTGTTTTTTTCTTCAAGCTTGAGCATCATTTCTAGTATTTTTTGAAGGCCTGGTTTGGTGGACATGTATCCCTTCAAGTTGTCTTTGTGCTGGAAGATTTTTCTTTCACCCTCGATCATGACTGATAGTTTTGCAGGGTAAATCAGCCTGGGTTGACATTTTTGTTCATTCAATACTTGAAGTATGTTTCTCCAAGCTCTTCTTGATTTTATTGTTTCAACTGAGAAGTCATTTGTTATTTTAATAGGTTTACCTTTAAAAGTGACTTGTTTTTTCTCCCTTGAAGCTCTCAGCACCAGTTCTTTATCTTGAATATGGAGTGTTTTAACTATTATTTGCCATGGCGAGCTTCTGTTTTGCTCATATCTGTTTGGGGTGCAGAATGCCTCTTGTATATGGATGGGCCTCTCTTTTTTTAGATGAGGAAAGTTTTCCTTGTTTATCGTTTGAAAAATTTCCTCAGGGGTGGTATTTTGAGATTCTTGCTCTGGTATTCCATGAATATGCATGTTAGGCTTCTTCAGGGTGTCCCATATCTCTTGGATATTTCTCTCAAGTATCTTTTTGGCTTTAACAACCTCTTCCATTGAGCTGGTTAGTACTCCCACTTTATCTTCAAGGTCTGAAATTCTGTTTTCTGCTTTGTTAGTTCTGTTGATAAGACTCTCTGTGGCGTTCTGGGTTGAAGATAACTTGTCTTGTAGCTCAGTTTTAAACTCTGCTTGAGTCTGTTTTAACTGCTCTATGCCAGTTTTTGTTTCTTGCACTGTTTTTCTCTACTCCTCCAGATGTCTGTTGTGTTCCTCTTCAAAGCGATTGATTCGATTATGTAATTCCTCCCTGATTTCCTCTTTCATAGTATTGAACATGGTAATGATCATATTTTGAAAGTAGTTATCCTGGGTCAGGCTTTCATGGCCATTTTCCGTGGGTTTGTTCTTGTTGGAGTCTAACATTATGGGATTAATTCCTTCAGTGGGAGATTTGTTTACTTGAGTGTTGTTTCTCATGGATTTGCACTTTGACTTTGGCATTGTTGTTTTAACTCTTAAGATCTTCTTTCAATTTCTGTGTGTTTTTCACTAAACTGAATTATTTGATCTGGGATTCTGGGGGTGGGCAGGGACTGAGCTTACCTAGGTTCGCAGTGAGGCCCGGCTGGACCGCGCGCGCGTCCCGGGCGGCGGAGTGGGGGAAGAGAGGATGGGGCATCAGCGCGGAGCGCTATTTAACCTGGGGGTAGCTGGGGCAGGGCCCAGGGCGCAGAGGAGGTGGTCTCCTCCCACGCCCTGCCCAGCTCCGGCTGGATGGCAGGAGGAGTTGGGTCCCTTGGGCTGCCTGGGGTTCTGGGGGTGGGCGGGGAGTGGGAGGGAGGGGGGCTTGGAGCTTACCTAGGTTGGCGGTGAGGCCCGGCTGGACCGCACGCACGTCCCGGGCGGCGGAGTGGGGGCAGGGAGGAGTAATATCATTTCTTGAAGACAACACAATTAATAGAAAATGTGAAAACTTGCATTGTCAGTAAAATGCTTGTTGTGGAACAATTGGAAACTGAATTCCATCCTCCAGAAACAATGTTAAATACTGGGTGTGCCAACATGCACTATAATCCCAAGCATTGGGGTGACAGAAACAGGAGGATCCCCAAGTCTTGCTGGACAGCCAATCTTGCTGAATTGCTAAGTTCCAAACTCAGTGAGAGATTCTGTTATACAAAAGGTAGAAAGTAATAAAGGATGACAACTAATGTGATCTCTGGCCTCAACATACATTTATACACACATATACAAGCCAGTATGTGCGCACGTGTACACACACACACACACACACACACACACATGTATACATTTTGCATTCTATTCAAAAAAGCAAGCACGTGCCTTTTGGTCACAACAGACACTGCATGTACACAGATGAGGTCTTGGGCACCAGTGAACACAGAATGGTTATCTAGGGTCCAGTGCTCCTCTATCTCATTCCACCCTCACAACAAGGTAGCACAGGTTTGCTAGAGGTACTTAGAAGGGCCAAAATTTGTACTCAACTCTCAACTGCAGGAGATCCTCTGCAGCCCCTGAGAGCCACCATCCTTCTCCATCCCTTCCCGGGGATCTGTGAGGGCTGATGTATTTTGTTCCAGGCACCGAACAAACGCAAAGCAAGCACATTTTCCTAAATTCAAATTGCAACTGCTTAAATCAAAAAGGTAGAAGAACACTGTGGTGGGGGACTTACTTAAATGATAGGCAGTATAGAGGTAGTGGGGTCCCAACACACACATAAGACCATGGACATGACTTAGTAAGAGCTTCCCAAACTGTGACATTCGAGACAAAATTACATGCAGACTGGCTTTCTGTAGCCTGTGTGCTTCCCTCCCACAGTGACCTAGAGTCAGGGGACGGTGAACGGTTGAGTCCACCTCACCCTGCTCAGCTTCAGACTGGCCCCTGGGGCTCACCCAGTGTTTCTACTGGGTTCTTCCCTTGCCTGAGGGAAGCTTGAGGTCAAAAAGCGATGAGACCCAAGCATTGAAGCTTATGGGAGGGGACAGGCATGCGACATGTGATGCTTCAGAGGCAGTGATTACAACCTGTTGTCTTTAGAATGGAAAGAACACATCGAATTGGGAAAACAAAGGGCAAAATGACAGTTTTGCCATAGAAGAAATGACCCAGTACTTGCTGGACCTGTTGATCTGCATCTCCTCCTCCTTTCCTCCCTACATAGACTGCAAAGGCAAGGATGTTCCTGTCCCACATTGTGTGCAGTGCTCTGTAGTTGTGTTTTCCAAGGAGGGGGTGAAAGGGACTAAACCTGGAGAATAGGAGGGCAGCCCCACGGTTGCTCAGTAGAATAGCCATCTTTGTGATATCTGGGCCAGACGCTGGTGCTAGCAGTGATCTACTAGAGGAGCTTCGTGGGACATGGGTGAAAAGAATATTGGATTTAGTCTGGAAAAGTGATCAGTCAGGAAGAAAGAGCACGAGGTGAGACTGAGCAACTCTGACAACATGTAAAGGCCACATTGAGATTCATGACTATAGTAGGAAAAAAATGCTACTGTAAGTTGAGATGGAAAATTACTGAAATTCCAAAAGTAGTCAAGTAAGGACATTTCAGAGACAACACCCCGTCCCTATGACTTGAACCCAGTACTAATAAGGCCGAGATAGTGGACCCTTTGCAGTCAGCCTAGCCTGCCCTGCTGACAGTAACTTACTTTTGTTTGTGCTTCTGGAAAGTCCTGCTTTGCTTGTTCCACCTCTGCCCTGCTTTAGTATAAAATGAAAGTATGAACTAAACTCAGGGCTGGGGACCTTGCAGAACGATCTTGCTCCAGACAACCCGTGAATTAAACTCCTCTCTTCCACCCTAATTAGTGTCTGGGAAATTATTCTAGAGTAACTCCCACAACATGATAAAGAGAAACTAACACAAGGGAGAGACTTAAAAAGATACAAGTTTATTAGAGTTGAGGACCAAGGGAGCCAAGGTTTAGCCTTAAGGTGGAAGAAGCATTAGAAAGGAAGAGGAAGTTGGAAGAGGACAGGGAGAGAGGAAGAGAGCAGCTATGGATGGCATGGAGGGGAAGAAGCCCCAGCTAGGAGAGAGCAAAGACCACTAGTAGAGAAAGTCCCCGGGCTGGGGACTATCTTTTATGGCCTTAGACATTGCTAAGGAGTCGCAAGGGAAGTAGAGCAGTGTAGGTCAGAAATGAAAGAGAGTCGGGGGACTTAGGAGGTGTGGTCTGTTTAGGGAGTCAGAATTCCAACAGTAGGTCTAACTGGAAGGGGTGTAAGTGGCGTGGCCACTCCTCTCTCTGCCATGATTACAGAGCACAGAACATGGTCACAGGCTGTGGATAGGAATTCCAGCACAGCTCCATCTCCACCCTTTTTTCCTTCCTCTCCTCGCTCTTGACCCCGCTGCCTACCAAACATCCCTTCTGGCTCCATGTTGGGTGTTTCACTGTTACAGAGTCCCGCAGAGGGGCTGCCCACTTCTGCCATCCCTGGGTGCCCACGCCATCATGCCTTGATGATCTGTTACCTACTGTAAAGTAGCAGGTTCCCCTGACAGAGATGCACATGAACATTTGCTGTTGGCCAGGATGTGCTGGCTGTTGACGGTATCGCCTTCAACAGCAAACCTGGCTCCAGTGCCAGGCTCCATGTGTCTTGGTCACGAAGATGAACAGTCTCTAGGCAAGTGGAGTGGGTTTTTTGTTTGGTTTTGTTTTGATTTTTGTCATGGGAGTTTGTGCATTTTAGAAACACATTTTAAGAAGAAATTAAACAGACAGCAAATACTCCGTACTGTTGGTTCTATTCCTGGGTCTGTGGCCCAGCCTTTAAAAGTGGGGGTGGATTTTGCTGCTGTTAATGTCAGTTAATTTCCAGGTACTCCAGGATGAAGAGTCTCTGGTTCAGTTCGAATGGCTTCTTTAGCACTTAACATTAACCAGTTGAAGCTAGGTCTCTCCAGCAGACTCCCTTGCAAACCCATCAGTGATGTGAGGGGTGGGGGAAGAAAAAGTATAGAACCCCTCAGGAGTTTGCATGTCATCCTTGTGCACACACCATGCTGATCGCTACACTGTCCAGGTTAGTATAGGCTGTGAACCGAGCACTATTTCTGATATTTCTTCCTTGCTTACTCCTTGTCCTCCTCCTCTCCCATCTTTCTCTTTATATAGGGTCTCATTCTGTGACCTTTGACTTCACAATCTTTCTTCTTCAGTCTCCCTAGTGCTGGGATTACAGCCACCATTACAGCCTGGATTCTGGTAGTCCTTATAGAGAACTTCTAACTGGATCTTGGTTTTGGTTTCGTATTTTTTCAGCCCACTCTGAAAAATATCTTTATTTTAATTTTTAAAATGTCTTCAGCTTTTTGGCACTAAGGATTGTGTTCAGGGTCTGGACAGTTGAGGGAATTCAGTCCATGATGATGGGAAAGGCATGATGCTAGACTGAGTAGGATTTTGTGACTTGCCATATAGACCAGCAGACAGGAAGCAGAGGACTGGGCAGGAAAAAGGGTTGACTATCCACACCACTACCACCCCAAGCCTCAGGAAACATCAAGGTGGCAGTAAGACTGTAAGATCCTGTAAGAGTGGGGCAGTAGTATGCCGGTCATTATCTCCTGGAAATGTAAGGGTTGCGGCAGATGTGTATACTTCCACAAGAACTATCCTATCAACATCTTACTGTGGAAAGGGCGCGATCTCAAGAAGTTCTGCCTCCTTGAGAGACTGATGCAAATGATGCTGATAGGAAGAAAAAGAAGATGCTTTCCTCAGTGGTATACTCACTGATCTGTGATGCTTGCTGGAGCATGACTCATGCCAGTCAAATGTTGTCAAAGGCAAAGCAGACGAAGCACAGTGGGCCACACAAGTGAAAAGACATGAAATAGGATGGAGTCTGGTGGGGGAGATGAAGGGATGTAAGGGAAAAAGGTGAAAGTGTCATAAATTCACTATATGTATGTATGCAAAATTAAAAAAATAAAAAAGTTAAATAGTTAAAAAAAATGGGGGGTGGCTGTCAGCCCCCCAAACCCACTGTGACCCAATGACCCATCTCTTCCAGCCATGCTTCCTGCCCAAAGGTTCTAAAACTCTTCAACTGGGGAGCAAGTGTTTTTACCTGAGTCCTGTGAAAAATTCTTCACTTCAAATGATAACAAAGTACACTGAAGTGTTTATTTTATCCTCTTCTGTGATGTCCTCATTTCGTTCACATATATGCTATGTAACTTCCAGTCTTCTTGAAGAAATTCTTTCAGGGCGACAAATTTTCAGGTTTTTGTTTGTTTGAGAAAGTCTTTCTTGCTCACCTTCAAAGGGTAATTTCATTGGTTTTAGAATTCTTGGTTAGCGAGGATTCATTTTTCTTTTTTTAATTTATTTTTTATTATTAATACATTTTTTATTATTATTTCAGCTCATACAAACTTAATAGGTACACCAGTTCCCTCCCTCCCAAGGATTCATTTTTCTTTCTGAATCTTAGATGCCACTGTGGGTCATTCACTGTTGGGATCCACTGTGAGAAATGCATCCCTTGGCATTTCATTGTGTGGACATCTTCAAGCGTTCTTACACTAGTATAGGTGCTGTAGGGCACCTGCATCTAGGCTAGGTAGCATAGCCATTATGTGGTCCACTGTTATCTGCATATAGTTGTGTACGGGAAGTACAGTTCAACCCTCTCTTTTTGCTTTCACACTTCCTTCACCAGGCAGCTTGAGTGCCATTAAAAAGGAGAAAAATACCAAAGAGTAATGAGTGTCTCAAAAAAGAGAAGTGAATCTTTTTGTGTGTGTGTGTGTGTGTGTAGGTATGATGTGTGCATGTGTGTATGTATAGGTGTGTATAGGTATGTGCAGAAGAGGGCGTTGTGTGTCCCTGGGGAGGCCCAAGGCTGACTTCAGAAATCATCGTGGATTGCTCTACCTCCAGTTGCTTTGCTTCTGGGTTTCCCAACCAAAGTCACCATCATTTCTGCCTGGCATTTTTACATGGGATCTGGGGATCTGGGGATCTGAACTTAGGTCCTTTTGCTTTCAAGCCAAAGGTTTAATCCCTGAGCCATCTCTCCAGCCCCAGAAATGAATTTTCTTAAATTCTTCCAAGATTGAGAAGTCCAAGGTCAAGTGCCAACAGTGTTGATTTCTCTGCGATCCCTCTCCTTTATTGGTAGATGACAGTCCTTTCCCTGTGTCCTCACATGACCTTTTCCTTATGAGTCCCTGGAGCATCTCTCTTTCTATAAAGACACTGGCCCTATTGGATTGAGATTCCCTTCCACGGCGCCTCCTTTTACCTTCGTTAACTCCTTGAAAGTTGCATCTGCAAAGACAGTCATATTGGAACATATAAGTATGACTTTGGGGAGACAATAGTCACTACTGAGCTGCTTCTGAAAAGAAGAAAGCTGGAATTCTTGTCTTGCATTTCTGTAGGTTATATGATTGTTTTCTTCCCTGGCTTCTTTCAAATTTTTCTTTCTGTCTTTGACTTTCTGCGGCTTGACTAGTCTGTGTATCTATGTGTTGATTTTTGGGCAGGGCTAACTGTCATGTTTGAAGTTTCTTAAGCTTCTTAAACCTGTGGCTTGATGTCATTCCTTTTGTAAAGTTCTTATCTGTTATCAAATCAGATATCTCCTCTCCGGCACTTTTTCCTTCTTTTGCTATTCCAATTATATATGGTGTACATACTACTCTACAGTTCTTGATAATCTGCTCTCTACCTGCCTTTCTTCCTTCTTTGCATTTTTTTTTTTTTTGAAATTCTATTAACTTGTTTTCAAGATCATGGTTCTTTCCTTGACTCGGTCACACAGACTGATGAGGTCACCTGAGACAGTCTTCATTTTGAGACAATGCTACTGATTTCTAGGGTTTCCTTTAGATGCTTAACTTTCATCTTTCTGCTTAGAACACCTGCTGTGTTTGAATGTAAACTGTCCCCTACTAGCTCATGTATTGGAATCCTTAATTGATGTTTGGGAAAGTTGTAGTAACTTTAGAAGGTGAAGCCTTGCTGGAAGACGGCATGCCACACAGGTGAGTCTTGAGGTTCATTAGTCCCCTCTCCCCCCGTTTCTGTTAGTAGTCAGCTAGCTCTCTCAGCATCCGAGATGTCTGCAGTGACTTAAGCCACCTCCAGTTTCTGCTGCCTGCCATGCCCTTTCTGCCATAACGAACTGTGTCTCTCCTCTGGAACTGTACACCTAATAATTCTCCCTTTCTTCCCTTAAGTTGCATGTGTATAAGTGGCGTCTCACAGCAACAGAAAAGAGTAACTGCATCAGTACCCCTATGTTATCACTTGTTTCCTCTTGCTTGCGTTAGAACCTTTAATATGCTAACCGCAGATCTTTAAAATCATCTGATAATTCTAATCTTTGTGTTGTATCCCTGTATGGTTCTGAGGTCTGCTTTTATTTCCTCAGGTTGTGTTTTTACTTGCCCTTAATATGATTTGCAACTTTTTTATTGAAGGATAAACACTGTGTCAGGCAATAAGAACTAAAGTAAATAAGCATTAACCATGGCCTTTATTTTAATGTGACTGAGAATGGGGCTATGTTGAATGTTTTCTGTAGTTACAGACGCTGGCAGGTGTGTGTCCAAACTGCAGTCACGGGCAATACGCACTGCAGGATAGCTATGAATACTTAAAACACTTTGAGCTTTTGTGCGTGTGTGATTGTTTTGTAGCCCTATTGCATGGTTCTCAAGTATAACCCTTGTAGATGACAATGTTATATCGTAGTATGTAGAGGTTAGACACGCCTGTTAGAGGCATCAAATGATTCCAGTATTCTTATTTTATCTTCTCTCTTGATATTGGAATTTCATAAGCACTGTTCAGGAAGAATCTGCCCCCCATCTTTCATAAGCAACTGGTTTATTTTCTACATTTTGGAATAGTAGAAATTTATTCCACACCCTCATGGTGTGGGACCCGTGTCCCTGAAACAAGGTCCCCGCAAGTACTCCTCAATCCCTGTCCCCTCTTGAATGAAACACTGGGACTAAGAAGAAAAGCTAATGAGGAAACACCCTTGCTTGGAGCTGGGGAACGTGGTAGAAAGCAGGACTTTGCTGGAGGAAGGGTGAACTCTGGAAATATCTTAGAACGGGACTCTGTGCTGTTCGTACAGGTAAAACCCTTTCGAGGCTGGCCTTCAGTTTCTTACTCATTTTTAATCCATCTTGGTCTCCAGAAATTCATCAAAATCATCATCAAAACATTCCCAACTGATTATAGCCCCAGCATCTTCTATATAATCAGATTCCTGATTTCTCCCGTCTTGCTAGTTCTCTGACAGACATAGGAAAAATTTGTTTTGGCTTGGTATAACTTCCAAACTCTTTATATGCCAGATCTGAAACTGGAAGCTATTTAGGGGATTTCTTATTGATTCTTTAAAAACAGATGCCATCAGCTTCTCTCTCTCTCTCTCTCTCTCTCTATATATATATATATATATATATATATATATATATGATTGATATATATATATATATTCCCTTTTTCTTCTTCCTGTTTGTCTCAAAACCTTTTTGTTGGTCTTTGTATTCTGTTCTTTACTTCCCAGAGATCCTTAAACATACTTGCCTAGTCACTCCCAGGTTGGTCCATTTAAATACTAGATGCCAGTGAAATAATAATGAACACTACATGATTATTATTCTAATACTCAATTCTTGTTGTAAGTTAATAGTTGTTGCCAAGCTTGAATTGATCTCCTGAATTGCATGTGACTGGCTATCTTGCTCCAGCTTTAATTTTCCTGTTTTAAAATTCTGATTTGTAGGACCGTCTTGTACAAAGGGAGCTAGTTTCATTTCCTCTCTGATATCATTTCCCCTGTGCTTTGTGAATATCTCAACTAGCTCCATCAGATTCTTAATCCAGACCTCTCTTTGTGTTGTAAACTCAGGGTGCCTGTGCTTGGTGGACTTCAACACAGCAGTAACCTTGCACACTCACTCTGGGGGCAGTAGCAGGCTATGGCCTCTCCCCCTCTTTTCTCTTGGTTCCATATACATTTTTTATACCTTCTGTTTCTGTTTCTGATTTAGGTAATTTACCTCATTACTTAATAAGGATTGTGTCTGTTTTCTCTCTCCTTTTTTATTTAACCTGTTTATTGTTTATTCGTCTTTTGGCAAGCATCAGATAATATGAGGAAAACTACATTGCTCATTATAGTTACACATTCTTTCTTACTTTACACAAGTTGCAAACATATTTAAGAGGATAAAATTCGACATAGATTTTTCCAAGCTAGGACTGAAAATGGCTTATATCAATCAATTCCATTCAACTATCATCATACGGCAAACAATTTGCAAATCTTATTTTTAAATTAACATCAGTCAACATTTAAAAACATTTTTCAGTTATAGCTAAAATGACAGAATAAATATAAGCTGACCACACATTTTTTCTCATAAATACACAGGCCATTTTAAAAATTAAACAATCAAAAATATATAATTAAAGACATTTTAATTTTTCTTGTCAAAACAACAAAACTGTTTTTTCTTTTAAGGCTTGTTGTACCATTTACTTGAAGTAGACTGAGGCCTAAGAACATGAATTGATAATGGCCTAGGAGACATCTGATTATATTAGTATGATCAATAAGAAATATACAAAGTCAGAGTCTGGGGAGGTGACTTGGCTAGTAAAGTACTTACTATGTGTGGTAGATAGTGACTTAGCAGTTGAAGGCTTCAGCTCTTGACAAATTTGTGAAATTAACTCAAATACTAATTGAGTTAAAGCCTAAGTAAGCTTGCAGGAGATGGTCTGACTGATGAGGAAAGACCCAGCCCATGGTGGATGGTACTAGCTCCCTGGGCAGGTATATAAAATGAAGACAGCTGGTTGAGGAAGTTGGCATTCTTCAGCATACTAGGGCAGACATTCTGTCTGGCAAGAGAAGTTTGCCCCTGTCTTAGCACTCCGTGAATCTGATGTAACCAGTTCCCTCAGCCCCTCTCCTGCTGAGCTTGTTTGAGAATAATAACTGGACAACCATAAACCAGAATAAAATCCCTTTCTCTCCCATAAATCATTTAGTCATGAAATTATCAGCAGCATCAGAGTAATGGTGACACCACGCAGTGGGAAAATGGGAGTTTAGAGTTCCAAAACCCAAAGAAATACCCATTGGGTGTGTAGCCTTTTTATAATTACAGAGGCAGGGAATTTCCATAGCAAGCTGGCTAGCCAGGCTAGTCCAAACCTGTGAACTCTGAGACACCGCCTCAACAAATAATGAGGAAAGCAACTGAGGAAGTCACCCAAAGTCCTCGAAGGCCTCCGTATGCATATACACACGTGCACCTGTACACATACATATATGTTCACACACTATGCTAACATGCACAGAGGAATATACAAAGCCTTATAGGCTTATTTTACAAATGCAAAGAAGGGGTACTATCTAGAATAAGTTAGAATTGTAGCCAAGAGTGACCCCAGACTTACAGCAAGAATGAGTCTCTACCAAAGGGAAAAACTTGATCATCAGTCCACGGGAATATTAGGAGGTGATGGATCTGCTAGAAGATGTGGCCTGATGTAAGTTAGGTCTGGATGCTTCCTTGAAGGGGATATTGGAACTCGGGCCCCTTCCTGTCATCTTTACTTCCCAGACACCTTCTCTGCCTCCACTCTCCCCATCAGGCAGTGCCTCACGAAGGTCCAAAGCAACATGACCAATAGACCATGGCTTGAAAGCTCCCAACCTGTGAACTACTGTCCACATCTCCTCCTTCGAGGTGAACTGTCTTGAGTAATTTGTAACAATAATGGAAGGCTGAGGAACAGAGAGGGTAGCAGGTGATCAGGAAAGGATAAGGCGTGATGAATAGATAGATGTGTTCTTCGTTAAGCAACTGACATTCATATGAAGCTGTGACAGCTACAACTCAGCCTCCGGTGTGTTTTCTTATTTATAACATTTGGGATCTGGGATATTGTGGCGAAGCCAAGCATTGTTTCTGCAACTTCAAGATTTTCTTATAGGATTGGAGAAATGGCTCAAGGGTTAAGATTCTGCTTCACAAGCAGAAGGTCCTGAGTTTGAATTTCAGATCCCATGTAAAAATGTCAGGAGGAAATGGTGGCAGTCTGAACTTCCATCCCTGGTGGGCAGAGCCTGGGAAAGCCCAGAGTGAAACAAGAAGGAGGTAGAGGCAATGCAGGATGATTCTCGAAGTCACCCTTGGTCCTCTACGGGGACACACTATACCCTCAGATACACACACACACTAAATAGGTAACTAAAATAAAATCAAGAATTTTCTTATGAACTTGGCATTGGTGGCTTTACCTTCCAGATTTCTGAGGTGTTGACTAAGCTCCATGACGCAATGTGTTAATTCCTTCAAGTGTGCTGAGCGGAAAAAGAACAGGGATTTCATTTCCTACTTCCCAACCTTCATACAGCCAGTTTCCAATATCGAGTTCCGATCCTTTCCTCTGCGACTCTCCTGTCATCATCATCTAGACTTCCGTCACCTAGGTTGTAGTGCTGGTGTTTATGTTTAGACTTTCCTTGAATTTTATGGCTTTCTTTGCCCTCAGTTGTGTGAAATTGAGGGAAACACATTTGGCCTGACCCCTGGAGCCATCTGTTCAGCGGGCTCAAGATATTGGTGGTTGACTGTTTACTAAACAGACTTCCCTGAGTGTCAATCCAAAGGCTTGGACTGGGGCCACTGTTAATCATTAGACACTTAACAAACTAGTGGGGCCCTTTGGGGCTTTGCTATCACTGTGTGTTCAGATGCAACGTTCTGTACCCTGCCCACAGTGGCATAACAAGAGAGGTGGGGGGGAGGAAGGTGTTTACCATGAGCGTTTCCAGCAGGTCGGGGTGGCCACACCCAAATGGTGAGCATGCCATGCGGCGGATGATGTGACGTGTGGGATTTTATTGTTGACTTTATCTTTGCCAGCACACGTGGGTGTCTAACGTTGGCTGGGAAGCTGGGCTCCAGGGTGGAACAGAGGTTTAATGTTGTTGACAATTCCATGCCTGGGATGCTTGTGTTTGGGCGAGTTCTCTCCCTTGAAACTTTTGCCCTTTCCCTAATCCTTCGCATAAACACTGCCTTGAACACTGCTTATGAAGTATCTGCAGAGGCATGTGAAGCTGTTGGTAAACAGCTGTTGAGAATAATATTTACTCGAGGTCAGATCCCGCCGCTGTTTCTTTTCGAGGTGGATCTCCCTGATGCTGCACACGCAAGGGGGACCCCTGATGCTTGCGGCAGATTATAGAGCTCATGGCAGGAATGGCAATGCAACCTCGGGAATGGAGATGAAGCTTTGCCCGATGTCCTTGCATTCCAAGCAGCAGACTCTCCCTGAAGAAAGGATCTAAAAATAAGAAAATAGCTATGAAGTTGCAGAAAGTTGGACAGAGGCAAGGGCACGTAGTTAGGGAAAGAAAAGACTAGCGTGGAGGCTAATGTCCATTGGATCTTGTGGTGTTATTGGTCACTCAAGCCTATAACACACTGTCACAGTGTCCTTGTGTCTAAGATAAACTAGGAAACAGACACTGGTAAAGGAAGAAGCATTTTATTTACAGCTTGGCCAAACTGGAAAGAGAAAGATCCTACTTCTTCACCCTTTTTGTGGTTGTCTTACAGTGCTAGAGAACAATGAACGAAGGCCAGAGATGTGTACTTTGCTGTGAGGTGACTTTCCTGGGTTTTAGCTGCTTTCATTGTGTCTGTTCTCATCTCCAGGGATACAAGAGTCCTCCTTGGGAATTTAGACTATTTTCTGGTCCCACTAAACCAGTGATTCTCCCTCCTGTGGGGTCGTGGTTACTCCGGTGTGGTAAAACCCACTGGCCCTTAGCAGGCGCCTCCCCTGACGGTGTGATCTCACCAGCCCTTCAGCTGGCTCTTTGAAGCAGGCTTTGTGCATCTCTCTCCAACGCTGTTCCAGGGGTTATCAGGTTGGAGGCTTAAAGACAGCTAAAGTCAGAGTGTTTGTACCACGGAAATCAGCAGGTGCTTTTGCCCTGGAGAGCCAGTTTCCCAGTGTACCCCTCCATGCGACTGCTCTTAACTTCATTTCCAAAGAGGGAGAGAGGCTATTCCATTTCAGAGACAAAGACATGGCAGAGTTGAAGACGTATTCTCAGAAAAGTAATAAGAGCTTGATTCCATGATATGCTGGAGTCAAGAAATAGCTCCTTGATTTAAATTGAACTCTTCTCTCTGGGTAAAAACACATTATATGTGAAATGAAGCTATTTTAAGGAACCAAAGGGGAAAAGCATACAAGGTAAGCAATTTCCAGATCACAGTCATCATATTCGCCTTGGTTTTACTGGCATGGTCCATTTTATTCATTTATTCATGAATTCTACAATATTTACAGAGCACCTCCTGCACACTGTGCTGGCTTCAGATAAGAAAGACATGGCTATTATCTTCGTGGAGCTTAGGCCTGAGAGGAGGTGTGGGTAATAATCAAATAATCATAAATAAATGCGTAATTATGTACTGTGGTAAGTTTTATAAAGGGAAAGTGCACAGTGCTGAGAGAACATGAGTCCTGATGATAGAGCCTATTCTGGAGAGAGGTTTCCATGAAGAAGTGGGGACTGATCAGAGAAAGCTGTGTGTGTGTATGTGTGTGTGTTTTGAGACAATGTCTCACTATGTAGCTCAAACTCAATGCACAGAGCATGTGCACCTTGAACTGGATATTCTTTTGCCTCAACCTTCTGAGTATTGGGATTACAGGCCTATACCCACATTTTTGGCTTTGCTGGTTAATCTGAGTTCTGAAGAATTGGGAACAGTTTAACTAAGTGAATAGAAGGAAGGGATGAAGGAAGTTTAAGCAGGGAACATAAGTGTGCGATGGTTCAGTGATGGGAAGAAACATGCACTTTCGAGAAAACTAAGAAAAAGCGACATGGCTAAACAGCAGAAGATAGGTTATTGGTACCTCATTGCAAATATCAGTTGATATGAAATCTGTTTATGAAAATATGATGATATTTTTAATTTTTAATCTTTTTTGCTAATTTAATTTTAGTTGCAATATAGAAAGCTAATTAAAAAAAGTACAAGAGAAGGTGAGGACACAAAACAATTGCTCTTGTTGCCTGTATCAGGTGAGGGAGAATGAGATCAGGTGAATGACAGTTGTGATGATGTAAAGGTACATCAAAAAGGCATTTAAGATGTGAACATTGAAGAGATCTTCTGGTAGATTAATTATGAGTCTGGCAACAGAAGAGGTCTTATCAGGGTTCATGACAAGATCTTTGCTTTGGGGGATAACTTGATCATTGTTCCACTTACTAAGATTAAGAACCCAAATTGAGATGGTAGATATGGTCCTGAGTTTGGCTTTGAGATTTATTTCAACATCTGTAATTGAGTTGACGGGAGTTTGGTGTTATTATGTTTGTTCTTAAGACAGGGACTTGTAACATAGCCTAGCCTCATACTCACTATCCTTTCACTTCAACATCCCGAGTGCTGGATTATAAACTCATGCCACATGGACAGCTGAGACATGCATTTGTTATGTGGATCTGAGGTCAGTTAGAGAAGCACGTCTAGGTGGTAATCAGACCCACAGTTCTAAGGAGACCCTCAAAGGGAAGAGAAAAATATGGAATGAGAAATGGAGAGGGTTCATGCAGTACCTTGAAGATCTTAAGCAGTTAAATTTGAGTAGTCAAATAGGTTTAGTGATAAGGTTTCCACCATAAGTGTGTCTGAGAGATCTTACTGGGAGGAGAAAAATGCCCTGGAATAGACTTTTGGTAATGGTTTCACCACTTAGTGAAAGATGTTGGATTAGAAATTTGAAATAGATGCATCTTACATTATATAAATACACCCTAATAGCACTGTTCAAGGAAAGACCCAGGTAAATGTGAAAACAAGAAAGGATGGGACTATTTCAGGAAGAAAGGATTCAAGGTGGGTTAAACATCTTGATTGTTGAAAAATAAGATAAATTCTCATGGCAACCAGCAAATTTAATGACCTTAGACATACATTTAATGCAAGAATGACCGTCCAAATATTAGGTAACGTGATACTGTAAAAATACCGACCTATAGTCAGAAGATATTGTCATCGTTGTAAGAAGATTCACATGACTTGGCCCTTCCTTGTTCTTAAATAAAGTACTTTGCTATGCCCTCTACTTGGTATGGTAACTATGAGCTAGTTTCTCATGAGACGCCTCTATGACAACTGGAAGTCCTACTTCTGTGTAGGGAAGAATCAGCCCCATAAGAAATCAACCAGTCTATTTGCCCTAAAAGTCTGAGACCCTCAGAGAAGATTGTAAACCTTGGTTTTTCTTTCAAAGACTGTTAGGAGAGAACGACGTGTCAAACAATCGCCTAAGCATAAGATCAACTCTTTACCCAGCAGTGGGCCCAGGATAGGTATTTCAGTTACTCTTCTCTGTTGCTGTGAGACAACACTCAGACTCCAGCGACTTAAGGGGAGAAAAGGAGATTTATTTGGCTTACAGCTCCCTTACGGCAGAAAAGGCATGGCAAGTGACAGAGGCTGAAGGCAGCTTAGGTCACTGCGGATGTCATGGAGGCCTAGAGAGAGTAAGCAACAACTGGAAGAGTGGACTCTAGAGGAAGCAGAGGCCGGGTTACCAGCCTCAAGGTCTATCCCCGCTGATGTGCCTTCCTCAGCAAAATTCCACTTTCTGGAGGTGCCATGAATTTCTACCATTAGCAGTAGCTAAGATTGTAAACACATGACCGTGAGGCGGACAACTCCCATTTAAACCATGACACTAGGTGTTCAATAAATCTTTGTTGGTGACATGAATCAGAAGTCAGAAAAGCAAGAGCAATCATTAATCACGACTTAAATCTACAGTTCAAATGACCACAGCAGCAGAGGCCAGAGTGGCATAGGAAAAGAAGGGACTCATCTGTGCTGGTAACTTAAAGGCTTTGTTCTTTCAGAAAGAGTCCAGCAATCCTTCATTTTCATCCATTTTTCACTTGATTATCCAAACTAGTTTGCATATAAATAAAGCATTATTATACCTTATCTTATATTTTGGGAATTTATTTTTACTACAAATTTTACTTAGTTTTTTTTATTTGAGCTATTGGTCTGAAAAAGCAATTTTTCCTTCTTCCTCCCTGTGCTGACCCATAGGTACTTCTGACTTTTATAGATTAGTCTACCACCCACATGGTTCTGCAACCAAGCTTCTTAATCTAGGAAGCTATCGAAGGCTACTGACGCATGATTTCCAATCCAACTTTTCAGTGGAATATTTCATCTAATTTAAATGACTTTTCCAAATTGGTTTTTTTTAGAAAAGGCTTAACTCAGGCCGTCTGATGTTTATCGAATTTCCTGAACTCATCTTGCAGTTACAATAGCAATCTCGTGTTATTTTCTGAAAACAAGAAATTAGGGGGTCTGGAGTCAAACTGTGTCTGAAGGAGATGCCTCTGAAGGAAGAGGCTGATGAAGAAATGTGACCTAGAAAGGCCGAGTACTAGACAGAGTCAGACAAGCGTTGGCTTAGATGGAGGATCTATGGTGTCTTTATTTCCTAGTTGAAAATTAATTTATGCTGTTAGGAAAGTTGTTTAGAGTTACAGAATACCAGCTAGGCATTCTAGGTTATACAGCAGTCATACAAAATTAGAATATTGGTTCTTAACCCTGTCGAGGAGATGCCCTGGTCACTCTGCAAATCTACTGATGGACACTCATAGCACACGGAGTTCTTGAGCCTGCCCCTGACTCTGTCCGGGGTACGTATGCTTCTGTTCTCACAGTCTTCTATGCTTTGTTCCTGACATATATTGTTGCCATTTGCATTTGATTTACAGATAAATATTCCAAAAGGAGATGCCAAATCAAAGAGAAAATAATATTCTTGTATTCCATGAAAAGTAGGTCGAAGGACTCAGTATGGTGAATCACCTTTGAATGTTACTGGGTTTGCAGTGAACAAGACAATTCTAAGGAGCCGGTTACAGTGACAGCTTCTGCTTCTGCATCTCGCTTCGCTTAAACATGTCAAACTGGAGGGCTTGGGAGATGACTCAGGGCCTAAAGTCTTCACCTGGAATGCAAAAGGACCTGAATTTGAATCCCCAGATTCCATATAAAAATGCCAGGTGGAAATGGTGGTGGACTGCAATTTTAGCACTGGAAGGCGGAAGCTGGGAAACCCCAGAGCAAGGCAGTAACAAGGTAGAGCAATCCAGGATGATTCCTGGTGTCACCCTTGGGCTTCCACAGGCACACACAGTGTTCACTTCCTATACACATACACGCTCACATACACATACACACACACACATACACATGCACACACATGCATGTATGCACACGCAAATGAAAAAAAAAAAGTCAAACTGGAAATAGCAACCAATATAATACAGTGTGGACTCACTGGTACAAGAGACTCAACTTGGAACACCAACCAGAAGGCCATAGTCCCTGACAAGGTCTGAACCCGAAATGAAAAGTTGGTGGAAGCAGTGCCAATTTACATGTTCGAAATGCAGATAAGAACACTGAAACAAGTTCACTCTAATATTTGTGATAAGTCAATCAACGTTTTAAGAGGATTTAAACTGCTTTTGAGATTGACTAAGGCGCTCTCTGGTATTCTTTCTCTTTGAAATACCCTGTCTCAGTCCAGGAATGCAGAACATGGTTCAAGAGTGCCTAATATTCCCAAGGTTCTGGATTCAACCTAGCACATGAAGAGGAGGAGGAAGAGAAAAGGAGGAAAAGAAAAAAGAAGAAAGAGGAAGAAGAGGAGAGATAGCACTCTGGTTTCTTCAGGTTTGGGTGTTTTCATTCCGTTTTTTCTCCCCGTTGTTATTTTGTGTTTACAGGTGTTAATCCAGAGAGGGCTGGTCTGCTAGGAGCTTATACATCCTATTGAAACCCCAAGCATCTCATCATCTTTGTACTTCTGGGTCCAAACAGTATCTGCCACATGGTATAACGCTTCAGGAAACATTTTATACTTGATAGAGGTGAATAAAAGGGCATTGCTAAATGAGCAAATACATTAAAAACAGAAAGAATAAAAACATGTGGGGCAGTTACTTGTCTTGTCATGACAAAATACTGGAAGAAAGCTTTCGGCCCATCACAACTTACCACATTGCATCCGCAGTCAAGAAGCAGAGAAAGAAGAACCCTGGTGCTTAGCTCACTTTCCCCTTTTCTGATCCTGGATCCCACCTCCTTACACTCAGGGTGGGACTCCCTACTGCTAAGCCTTGCTGTAAACACCCAGGGGTATGTGTCCATGGAAATCCAAATAAATTCCACAAAGTTGACAATGAAGATGAACCGTCTCTCGTGTGCCCCGATTAGCGACCTGCCCAAGGAAGGGCCTCCTGTTCTGCCTGAACCCCCACTACAGCAGATGATCCAGAGGGAACTCCGGGACCCATAGAAACTAACGGACAGGCGGTTGGGAGGAAGCAGGTTGGATCCACGAAGGGAGGAGAGAAGGAGGGAAGCGGGAAAGGAAGGGAGAAGGAGTGGTAAGGGGATCTACTCATTGAGCTTGTATAACTAGGAAAAAATCATAGTAATAATGAAGAAGCCAGATCTAACTGCAAAATTATGTCTTCCCCACTCAGCTACAAGCTGCCTCTGCTCAGGGAACCTTTCTGAGGCTCTGAGCTAGCATGCCAGTAAGCCCCTGTCCTTCCTGTACCCACAAACTGCTTTCTCCTTGTGACCTAGACGTCCTCAGGGAGGAATCAAGTGAGGCTGCTCATCAAAGCTGTGCGGGGGGGGGGGGCTGGGTGGAAGACACTTCATTCCCCCCACCCCCACCCTGTAAAGCACTTGTCCTGGGGCTTTAACTACTCCTGTCGCTGGTCACCGGACAGAACCATCCAGGGAACAGGAAGACGACGCGGCAGCTTGTTCTTGCCTAGTCTCGGTGTCCCAAGGCTGGCTCACTCTTTTGGTGGGCTTTCAGAGGTCTTGCATCCCGGGCCTACCCACGGCCTAGGACCAAGAATGGAGGACTCACAGTCGCCATGGTTAACAGGACGTCACTTTCCTGGGCCAGATGCGAAGGGTGCCTTAGCTCCCTTCTCATCTCCCCTCATTGCTTCTCTCTCAGCACTCATTTCGAGGGACTCCCTGTTTTTTGTTTTGTTTTGTTTTGTTTTTGCCTTCTTTGATCCAGGGACCAACATCAAGAAAGACATCGTATTTGTTAAGTCCATACTGCGTGCCAGATACACACATGCCGAAACATGCTGAAATGACATTACTTCCTCCTATCCCTTTGCCCAGATGGAGAACAGAGACTTATACAAGCTTTCCTAAAATCACATGGGTTAGGGGCCAGGACAAAGGTATTGATAGTTAATTTTAGTGTCTTTTCTCCTCTGTCCTTCCCACTTATGGAGTCGTGTCAGCCTGTGGAAACTGTCCCTTCTGCTCTTTCTCTCCTCAGCAATCACTGCTGATACTATTATCAAATTGGTCGCTTTGTAAGCTGGATATACAGCAATGCACCCAGCAGACAAGAATCCTCCCTCACACACCCTGTATACACAGAGGAACAAACAACGAACCAAACACACGTGCACAGCTGACGACTCATGATGTGGGACTCAGGGGATGGCAGGTGGGACGGTGAGCTGCTAGCTAGATGGAGGGATGGACTTTTCCACTATTGGCCAGAAGAGGCTTGATCCAGGGACCTTGCATTGAAGGCTGAATGTGAAGAGGGGGATCGCTGCTGGTTCGAGTTCAGAGTGAACCTCCATCTGAGACATAGGTAAGTCACTTGATCACTTTACCTGGGGAAAAATGGGCTTCTTCAGCCATTCCTCTGGCAAATATTTATCCTCTAATTAGGTAATCAGTTCTGGACAGATGCCGTACAGGGTAATATGATAGGTGAGACCTGTGTCAATGGGAACTCGTAGTTTTGTTGGGAAGACAGACAGTACATAGATGAATGGGTCATTGGAATCATCTCTGACTGATGTGAGGAGCTGTGATGTGAACTGAGGATCTGAAATGACTGTGGTGGGAAGAAGGGCTTCCGGTGGTCTGCAGGGAGTTGGATGTTCTATGTTTCCAGTCTGCCTGCCACATCTCCTCAAGGCTGTTCTGTCAGGCCACGTGGTCTTCACAGCAAGAGGAAACATTCAACATCTAACAAGGCTCAACCATCCCAAGATGGAGGAGAGAAACCGTCTTCTCACAGGCTTTGGAGCTGAGAATGGGAGAACTGCTCAGCTCCGCCCACAGTCTGCCGGCAGGTGCACAAAAAAAAGCTTCATACTCTGGGGACAGCTCCTCCCGAGACAGCAAGCTTCAGCTCGCAGGAGGCATTAGCCCTACCTGATCACTCCTCCACCTCTGCAAACAAGTTATTAGCAATGTTGTATTTCCCCTTAAGGGAATCAGTGTTGATTCACCTTGGTGCCTTTTTGGCACCAAGCCATCTAGCCTTGTTCACAGAGTCTTGACAAGAAAGGCACAGGAGGGAATGAGAGAGGGAAGGGAAGGGAACAAGAGGGGAAGGGAGGGGAGGGGAGGGAAAAAAGAAGGGAAGGGAAGGGAAAAAAGAAGGGAAAGAAAGGAAGAAGGGGAGGAAAGGGAAAGGAAAGGTAGGGGAGGGGAGGGAGGGGAGGGAGGGGAGGGAAGGGAAGAAGGGAGGAAGACAAGAGGGGGGAAAGGAAGAGAAGGGAAAGGAAGGAAGGAAGGGAGGGAAAAGGGAAGGAAGGAGGGAAGAAGGGGCTACTTCAAATATTTGCTATGAAACACAAAACCCTCTGAAGGACCATGGTTGAGAAGTAAGTTTTCAAATCACATGTGCATCCAATACATTTCCTTGCATTTCTGCTTCCTTTAGGGACAGTGTTTGAGTGTACTAGCACAATCTTGACTGTAATAACTTGCATTTTTCTTCAACCACTTGCAGGGTTAAAGGTGGTTAGCATTTAAGGGACTTAAGGCTTTTCATATTAGAAGAGACACTACTACTTATATGTAGGAAATAAGCCCCAGTGCCCAGCTCCCTCACTTTAGTCTGGCAGGGCAAAGTTCTTAGTCACGATGGTGGTGCCTACGGCGGAGGTAGAGAATCTGTGCCTACAGAAGCAGCATCTCTCGGCTCACACAGCCACATTCCTGGAGGCTTTGCTGCTCTAGTGCTGACTGCGGCTGATGGCTTGCCTCGTTCTGGAACTCAGGAGCGGAAAGTTTTCTTAAGTTAGCCTCCTCCTCCAATATCAGCGTGAGTTCTCAGTAGATATGCATGTTGGTTTGGCTCCAAGTTGTTCCACTCTTTTCCCTTAAGTATTATTTAGTGAAAAACATGCTCAGAGAAGGGAACTAGGTGGACTCTCTCATATCCCATAAAGAGCATATATTGTATAGCTCTACGTGCAACTCCACACAGTAGTAGGTTTGTAGCATCCTCTTCCTCACAGAAGTCACTGTGAGTACCTACATGATCTTCCTGAGAGTAGAGGCTGGGCAGGCGTTAAACTTACTGAAAAAGCGAATTGTGCCATCATCATAGTTAAAAGTCCAGGATCCAATGTTTAGAAGGTTGACTCCAGATCCTGTCAAACCCATGTCTCTCTGTAGAGAAGGGCATGAAAGCCCATCATCCTTAATGACTGGATCATCTCTAGGTGAAGATGGAGCTTGGCAGGAGGACGTTACCTAAGAATAATAGTGGTAAAAGCAAGGACAATTACTACTGCCTGTTAAGTACTTGGCTAGATACCAGATATTGTACCAAGTCTCCACACTTATTATCTACTTAGCCTTTCTACATCAGTTAAGTGTTATTATCACCATATTATAAATGTGGAAACTAAATTACACATAGGAGAAATCTTGGCCAAGAGACAGAAGTGGGGGGGGGAGCAAGAGGAAGAGAACGAGAAACTGAGAGAGAGTCAGACAGTTATACATGGAGTAGAGAGAAGTATAAGTCAATAGCAAAATACAAGGTATGACTTTGGGAATGAAAATATCTGGATTTGTCACACCTGGCACGGTCCTTTTCATATGAATAAAATATTCCGGTACTGGTTTTAAGTCCAATGATTGCTTCAAAGTTCAGAGCTGGGACCTAACATGTGACCATTAAATATCAGTAATCAACACCCTTCTTTTGCTAACTTATGAATAACTGAGATGTCCTGTGAGAGTAAAATTTTCAAATAAAATATTTTTGCTTTAATTTGTATTGTTGTTTTTGACCATAGGGGAGGAGGAATCTTGCTTCCACGACACTTAAGACCCCATGTACCCCATTTCTGTCTCCTCTCCCTGACTATTTACTCATCCTTTCTATTTGCTCATTCATTTGTATATTCCCAAAACATAGAGAACAGAGCAGGGAACAACCAGAACAAACTAGGTTCCCCATTAAACCTCTATTCCAATGAGTGGTGTCATATTTCATAAAGGCTTTGATCTGAATCAATATTTCCTGTCTTTTTCCTGAATCTCAACCTGGGCACTCTCTCTTATTTTCAAAATGTCCTATCTATCAGGTCTATCTATGTGGGAACAGGCAGCAGAAAGTATCTTCATTTTATTGGTGGCTCTCAAAGCTGATGCTGGACTTTGGTACTCTCCTCTCTGCTATAGTCTGAGTGATTGTATCTGCCTCCCCATCCTTGCTGCTAAATTCATGCAATTGGGAAGTGGAAACATACAGACGTTATTACTCCCTGAAGGCAGAACACTCTTCAGTGGGTCCCTGTAGAAGGGGAGGGAGAGACTTCTTGCCCATTCCACCATGTGAGAACACAGTGACTACTAATGGGCCACCATGTGGGTCTTTCCTAGACATGAGAGTCTGTCTTCATCTTGGACTTCCCAGCTTCCAAACTGTGAGACAGTTTCTGTTGTAATGAGCTCTCCAGCTCATGACGTTGTATCCCTGCCCCCACAGCCCCGGGCACTTCTGCAGATATGCTTGCTCTTCCTTGCTGGGCCAGTGCCTGGTGGGCTGATTTGGTTGATTCTGGAATTCAGTATCGAAAAACCCAACCACCTTGTATGTGGGCTGCAGTCTTTGCAATCAAGTTTATTAGTGTCCTGACTTTATTTATTTTTTGTCTGACTTCTCATCTGACTCAGAACTTGATGATGGATGACAAATGCTAGTTGTACTGGCCTCTCTCAAATGCTTGGAAAAACTTTGTGTGGCTACATTATGTACACACAGCAGGCAATATTTAATACATGACTAATGTGTAACTTTATATCCAGCATCAGTCAAGGTTGTTGACTAATGTTCACTATAAAACAAATGACAAGAAAATCTCTCTCCTCTACAGAACACTAAACGATTCCATTTACTGAGCCAAGCATAGAAGTTAGAGTCCGGAAATCAAAGGCATG
This sequence comes from Typhlomys cinereus, assembly GCA_023101885.1. Classification (NCBI taxonomy): domain Eukaryota; kingdom Metazoa; phylum Chordata; class Mammalia; order Rodentia; family Platacanthomyidae; genus Typhlomys; species Typhlomys cinereus. The sequence goes on along the minus strand of JALPQD010000059.1, from coordinate 7,974,638 downwards.
TTAACAACCTGAGTGGGTGTTTCTGTTGCCTGTTTTCACTGAATGATGAACATTACTCAACAGTTAATAGTGGACATTAAATTGTAATTATCCATTAATTACAACGTATATGTATAAATACGTATTCGTTTTGTGTGTGAACACACAGCTTGCAGTCATTCTCAGTTCAAGCTTTGTAACTGTCAGTGGAGTTTTGGTAAGTTCAAAGGGCACTACCATGTTTCAACTTTCTGTAACCAGTGAATAGCAATTCACTTCAAAATGAAAAGACAAGAATGTTCTATGTGGCACATTGGTGGTATGACCGTGGATTTGTCTAGAAACTTGAAGTTATTTTTGAAAAATGCGTTCTCTAAATTGCGGAGCCAGAAGGTTAAATGCTTTATCACTCCCATTTCTGCAAATCCCTGTTTCACACTTGTCTTTGTAGCTAAGCCATGCAGAGTTTTCTTTTCTTTTTCCTTGTGTGTGTGTGTGTGTGTGTGTGTGTGTGTGTGTGTGTGTGTGTGTGTGTTCCAGGCATGGTGTATCCCCGTGGAAGCCCAAGAGTGACTTCAGGAATTGCTTTACCTTCTTTTTGCTCCGCTCTGGGGTTTCTCAGGCTCTGCCTTCCAGGGCTGGAAGCGTAGGCCATTGTCATTTCTGCCTAGCATTTTTAGGTGGGTCTGGGATTCAAATTCAGGTCCTTCTGCTTGTGAGGCAGAGGCTTAACCCCTGAGCCATCTCTCCAGCCTGCAATGTTTTCTTCTATACCATCTGCTACTGCTCCACATGTGTCTTCAAATGGAATGCTAAACCAGCAGCTATTTGTATACTTTTTGAAAAAGAGCTGTGGCCTCTCTGCATTGCTGCTCACACAGGCCTAGAATTCCTGGGTGTAAGAATCACTGGTACCTCAGCCTCCAGTGGGACTCCAGGCGTGAGCCTGCACACTCAGCCTTGGCCACATGATCCTTTATGGTCATAGAAATGTTTGTGCCTTTGTGCTAGTACAATAATTTTTTAAATATTTGCTTAAGAACATAGAACACTCCTTTATTCAATTACAGAGTTAAGCAGTCAGTGGTTCTAATGTGATTTACAGGTTGGTTGACTTAACTTTGGGGTCCACAGTCTCCTCGCTGTTACCCTGCATCCTCTTTCCCCCTGTGTTCATCTTGGGGTCCTCTCAACCTTATCTATCTCTCCAGCTAGACCCCTTCAGCAATGCTTCTTCACTTTGAATTAAATAGTCAGACATACTGCTCTGACTTTGAAGCCCTAGGCAGCCCTCACTGATTAAACGTTTTCTAGATAATTATCATTTTTTAAGCCAATTGAAGTAATAATAGTAACTAAAAATAAACAAAAATGTGAGCTCACTGTATTCAACAGACCTTGTTGGACACCCTGATGCAGCACACAAACCATGCTAGGGACAGGTCTTGTAAGGGAGTCTCCTGGCTGGCTGGGAAGGACCCAGTGTATCTGGAAACTTTGCTGCCTTTTCTCCTCCTGTGCTCATGGCAGACATTGTTAATCAATCCCCAAATGTCTCCCTGCTAAACATCGATATAACATCACAATCTGTTTCAATCTACACTTTAAGTAGCTACTGTGAGATGAAATGGATTTGTCATGTCCAAAGTTAAACCTAAGTAGCGGGTGGGGAGAGAATATAGAGAATTGATGACTTATTCTGGGCACACTCTTACTGGAAAAAAATTGGTTAAAATGGGCTTCGTGAATGGAACCTAAAGTTTAGGCATGATTATGGCCAACTTCACTCATGCATCACGCTGACTGCTGCTTTTCTGGGCTTGAGAAAGAGCAAACACACACAGCGGGAACTTGTTTGAGATCAACTAATCGATTTGTGATAACACAAGCCTCTTTCTTTTTAAAATGAATGTTAGAGTTTACTTGGATACTACAACCTTACTCTATTATCCTCCTTCATCCTTAGTGTGTGTGTGTAAGTGTGCATGAGAGAACACTTGAGGATGTGTGCCTGTGGGTGCCCAAGGGGATACTGGGGATCATCCTGATTGCTCTACCTTCTCAGATCCTTCAGGCTTATTTTTAGACCAGTATCACAATCTTGAAAGCCATAGTTTTGTAGTCAATTTTTAAATTAAATAATTCAAGTCTTTTACTTTCTATTTTTTTAAACACATTTAAAAATAACTATTCTATGCCTTTCTTATAAGATAAATCAGCTCTAAATCTTGTACTTTTGTCCCTTCTCAAGATAATTTTGGATATTTGTATTTTTATTGTCAACCTTAGCAAACAGTCACAAGGTTGTTAAGGGTTTTGAGAGGAGCTGGATTGAATCTATAAGTCAATTTGGGGAGAGTCTTCATTTGAACCATGATCAGGCTTCCAGTCCATAGACAGGAAATGTCTCTCCATTTATTCAGCTCCTCTTTAATTCTTTCATCAATAGTTGTGATGTGCAAGTCTTTCCTTGGATATGAACCATTCCCCCAAAGGGTCGTGTACTCTAGACTTGTTCAGATGTCTGGGGTGCTATTGGGAGGCAGGATCAGTCACCCAGACAAGATTCTCAAGTGAAGTGTGAACCATGGGGACATTCCCGCATCCCTGGATTTATTTTTCATCAAGAGAACAAAACAAAACAAAGCGTCTTATGTGGATACCATCACTGGCTGCGTCTGAATGTCAAATGGTCCTTGTCACACCCAAGTGGGGAGATTCCCCTGCAGGTTCCTGAGACAGAGGGCTGGCAGCGACACTCCAGCATCTTTAGGCATCACATGTGTGAGACTCTGGGCCTATAAGCACCACACTCAAGAAAGGAGAATCACCGATGCTTTCCAGTGGGACACAACACGATCGTGGAACCCCCCTGAACTGCCCGGAGTCGCGTTGCCCTATGGACAAGTTCTAAACACATTTGTGAAGCTTGAAGGTGAGCCCCCGCCTTTTTCCTTTTATGAGAAGTACTTTGTATTTTTCAGATCTTTGCTAGGATAACAAGTGCTACCATGTAGGTATGTTTGAGCAAATCAACATACCTCAGTCCCCTCTAGGTAAAAGGGACATTTTGACAGTATGAGAGTTTTACTGCAGACAGTTGCATATAAAGAAGAGCGCTTTGAAAATGGTTTGATTTTTCCATCTGTTGGTAAAACACTGTAAATATGACACATGTCAGCCCCCTGTAAGAAGTTGGAAACGTAGTTTTCTGACCTGCTTAAAGATTTTCCAAGCAAAGAATTTCAGAGGGGTTTCAATGCATGTGTAAAAATGTTAACAGTATAAGAACAGCTCAAGATTACTTAATAAGAACACCTGATAGACATCACAGAAGATAAAAACTGCCTAGCTAAACAGCAACAAAATTTGCATAATTTGCAAATGAAGTTGAAAAAAAAACATGTTTTACTAATTTAAACCAGCAATGCGTTTCTTCCTTCATCTCTGTGTGCCTTGGCAAGGCAAACTTTTCAATTCTGATAGCATCAAAAGCTAGTATGTTCATTATTCTGCCCTTGCTTTGATCCAGCTAGAACCGGTTTGTTACATAGTTCCTGTCATGATAGGTTCAACAAAGATTTCCTAGATCATTCTTCTTGCTAAAAAACATATCCATTCTTTTTGGATAAAAGCAAAACTATTTTTGCATGGCTAGAAAATATCATTCCAATAGGTTTATGAATATTAGTTTGTCTTTTGACCTTATTTAAATTTTATTTTTCTTTTTGTTGTCATTTTTATTATGCTGCTACATAGAATAAAAGTCTGCCCTGTTCTTCCTTCAATTGCATAAGCATTGCAGCTGTTCTGCTGCTGTGAGAAAATACTGGAAGCCAAGCAACTTAAAGGAGATGTTGGCAGAAGAGTCCATGAATGTCATTTGTAAACTATATGCATATATCGGGCTGTGCTTACAATTTCTTTCCTTAACAATGGGCTGCCAAACCAAATAGCTTTGGAGCAAGTCACTCTACCTGTGGGTTTCGTCAATAACTACAATCAGTAGAAAGAGTTGCCCTCACCCTGTGGGCCTTACATACTTACATCTACCAAGATGTAAATTAAGTAATTACATTACTTAAATGGAATCTGGTTGCATTTATTCAGATTAGATTAGAAACTGAACCCTCAAGTCTTTCCCTACCACTACCAGAGGACCTGACTTAGCCTAGGATGAAGCATATAGATTGTACTCTGTTGCAGTTTGCCTGCATGGTTGCTGATAAATGACCATCAAATGGTTTAAGGGAACAAGGGATTTATTTCCTTACAACAGTCCAATTACAGTTCTTAGTGCAACTTGATGGGAGAGCATGCACCAACACCAGGGCCGAAGGAACTGGCCACATCATCTCTATGTAATGACTGAGATAGGGACAATCATTACTTGCCAGACCAGCACATCTGGCCAAGTATATACACAAGGATGCCAACTCTTTCAACCAGTTCTCAGTATTATATTATTCCAGGGCTTAACCCCACCCACCTGGGCCTTCCCCATCACCCAGACAGTGTCTTGCAGGTTTGCTCTGGGCTTAACTCAACCATTAATTCTCCACAAATGTGTCCAGAGCTCAAATCTCAACTGTCAGGTTGATACCTATGCCTAACTATGACATGCTCCTTTCCCTAAGCATGATCTTAAAGGGGCCAGATATGACGAGGAAAACGATTGAGGGATCTTCCATTTTCCCCATGGACTTTTTCCAAGGTTGCCCAAACTGACTGGAGGGACGCTCCTTCTCTGTGTTCCAGACTAGTTTGACATGGCTTACTGCTGCTATATAACTAAAAGTCAGCCCTGTTCTTCCGTCTGTTGCACAAGAGTTGTAGTTAGTCTTCCGTTGCTATGAGAAAACACTGGACCTGAGCAACTTAAAGGAGAAAGGGTTTTATTATTTGGCTTATGGTTTCAGAGGGGATAGAGTCCATGATGGGTGTGGCATGCATGATGGCAGGCAAAGTGGCCGAAACAGGAGCCGCTTACATTACAGCAGCCTTCAGGAGGCAGAGGGAAGAAGCCAGGAAGTGGGGTTGACTTATCAAACATCAAGTATTCTCCCTCCCCCCAATGATGCACTTCCTTCAGTAGGTTTTCACTCTATAAACTTCCCAAGCAGCACACTAGTTGGGGACCAAGTATTGAAACACACAAGCTTATACGAGCAGGGCTTGCCTGTAACATCGTAACATCCTACAAATGCCCACTAGGCTCCACCTGTCGAGGCTCTGCAACTGTCCTGGTAAGAACAGATGATGGAGAGATATAGAGAGATGATAGATAGATGGATGGATAGATAGATAGATAGATAGATAGATAGATAGATAGATAGAGAGAGAGACAGATAGATGGTAAGTACATAGATGGTAGATGAAAGATATAGTCAGATAGATGACTGGCAAATTATAGGTAAATAGATAATAGAATAACAAATTCATAGATAAATAGATGATAGATATCAGAGAGAAAATAGGTAGATATATGATAAATATATGGCAGATATAGATAGATGATGACAGGTAGATAGATGATAGAATAACAGATTGAAAAGAGAGATGATAGACAGCTGATAGATATGTCATATGATTTTGGCATCTGGGAGTCTCACCCACATCTTGTTTGGCCTCTTGGAAGTCTCAAGTGTCTAAGGAAATTTACCCCTCTGTCTTAGTTTCGTATTTCCATTGCTGTAATGAAAACAGGAGCAAGAGGACTATTCCAGTTTATTATTTAAGATTACAGTCCATTATGATGGTAAAGCGTTCATGACAGAGTCAGAAGTTAAGGTGGGTTTATTTTCTATACCAGGCACTGTGATGAGTACTTTTTTTACCTGGACCTGATTTAATTTTGATGACAGCCTTGTGTCCTGAGAACCATGGCTATCTCCCCTTCCCAGGTCCTTGGTCTGGACCACAGGGCTGTGATAAAGTACAGAATTAGAATTTTAACTGGGCGTACCTAAGCCAGACTCTAAGCTTCTAGTTTCCACAAGCTCCTAATTCCACTTTTAATTGATGCTATGAGGCATTCGTCATCTGTGTGACAACACTTTGTAAACAAAATAGTCAAATCAAAATATTTACGCTATTATTCTAATTTTTCCACGATGAAAGGAGAAATTAGAAATAACAGATGCACAGCCCATGCCTTTAAGAAATGTATAGTTTAGAGGGTTAGATGAAACCCTCCTCATGTGCAAAATTATAAACTAAAAATGTCAATTGTGTGATGTACGTAGGCACCTCGAACAACATAAATAGCCATGTGTCTAGAGGGTGCTGGACTTTCTTGAAGGTAGAATTCCATAGCGCTGACGTGGGAAGACCTCCCGCCATTGACCTCTACTCTTGATCATTTGACTAAGGGAGTGATAGAATCATTACTGTTGCAGGACTACTGCCAGTTACATTTCAGGGGACCTGCGGTTTGAGTTGCGAGTATACATGCACTTCCGGCTAAGGAAGAGCAGAAACTTCAAGGAAGAGCAGAAACTTCAAGAAGCAAGGGATAAGGAGGCCGGGTTATCTGGAGCCCTAATTGGATTTGCAACACTGTAATGAACTGCTCTAGGTGTCTGACAAGAGACGTGATGTGATTCAAAATACATCAAAGACAGTGGAGAAGGGCTGATGAAGAAAACAGCCCAACGCAAGAGGTTTGTGCAAATATGTCGGGGACGAGATGGCCAAGCGAGTGTGTGACAGCTTGGGGAACTGTAGGGATACACTGGAACCCAGCTCCCTGAAGGTGGCTCAGGGGCTGTGGGGTTCATGCCTGTCCTCCCAGAACCTGGATCTTCATAAACACAGATAACATTTGTTAACATATGGATGAGAACAGAATGGATCCAGGGGTGAGGGGATGAAACGCAGTAGTAGAGCGCTTTCCTGGTTTGCACAGAGCTCTGGGATCCGTCCCCAGTACTATATAAACCAGGAGTGTTAACACATGCCTAGCACTGACGTGGAAGCAACCAGATCAGATCAGCTGCGTAAGTGAGTCTCAGTTTTCTTTTTCTTCTCTTTTTTAAAGCATGGTTATAGGGCACGAAAGAAAAAGGAGCGCACTAATCCTGCTGTAAAACCAGGACCAAGAGACACCAATGATAATTTTGTGACATGGAAGAAGCATTGACATTCATCAACAATATTTACCTTGGGTAGTGTGGAGGTGACAGATACAAGTGCAGGTGCCTGGTTAGAAACAAACGACATAAAAATATGAGAAGTTAGAAGTAGGATGCAGATCTGGAAATATTTCAAGGGTGTGTGTTAGTTAGGATCTGATCTGAAAGCAGCCATGATTTATTCCAGCTGACTTAGTAGACCTAGATTTATGGAAAGGCTGGTTCCTAATCCACAGAATCTCTGAGAATAAAGTGTAGCAAAGATGCAGGCAGACCTAATCCCAAAGTGCTTCTTAGAACCAGTCGGCAAGGAGACCTTGGATACTTTCTGTGGGTCCTGACCACATCACCTGGGTTGTGCGGACCTATACCTCCACTTGGACCTGCTGTCCCTGAGGAAGGTTGTAACTGCCACTCCCTCTGTGGTAAGAATACTTCAATGTCCTTGGTGCCGGCACCACAGTTCCAAGCTTGGGACAGAGCCTGGGATATACACACACTGAGCAGTTGGAGAAGCTGATAGAGGAGCAGGAAGGGGCTTTGCTTCTCGAAAAAATACAAGGAAGAATACAAAAAAAGGGGGGGGTCTGCTGGGTAGTAGTAGATAGGTGCTGGTTATAGTTGACCAACCCCTTAAGTAATGGCCAATACTGTCATGTTTTGAATGTTTCTCCCCACTGGCTCATGTGTTTAAATCCTTAGGTGCTGTGACTGTTTGTGAAGGTTACGGCACCTTTAAGAGGTACAGTCTTGCTGAAGGAAGGCACATCACAGGGGGCGAGACTTGAGGTTCGGTTTCCCCTCCACCCTGCGACACACACACACCACTCCTTGCAGTTTACACTTTGCTCTTCCCGATGGCTGCCGTGACCTGACTATCCACCTGCTTTTTTCCCTCAGCCATGCCTTCTGCTGTATGATTCCTGCCATAATAAACTATATTCCCTCTGGAATCACAAGCCAAATAAATCTCCCTTTCTCCCTTAAGTTGATTGTGCAGGAAGAGTCTCATGTGGGAAGCAGGTTCTCAGCGCGGGCATCTGACCTCTCACACAGCGGACTTGATTGCCTGTGTTCACAGAGTGAACCGAAGCCCAGAGCTCCTCTCATCTCCGGCAAAGCCAGGGGCTTTTACAGGCCAAGGAATTCCCTTGAGGAAGCCCACTTTACTTTATGAGCCCCTTATGTGTCAACAATCTTTCCCCAAGGTTCCCCTGAGCCCGGATGGTGCACCTTCTTTCCTGTGACCATATGACATCTTGCTTCGTACACCTCTGTCCTCCGTCCCCAGCTTCCCATGTGATGTGGAAAGAAAGTGTGGTTGGTGTTATCGTCTCATGGCCTTAGTCAGTCAGGACTTGACTGACTGGTCTCACACTTGCTATGTAGCCACGGCTAGTCTTGAACTCCGGATCCTCCTGCCTTCATTCTCCTCAATGCTGGGATTAAAGGCTTGTACTGTGATGCCTGGTTTTAAGATTGGACTGTTTTGCATTAATGATGAGGAGAATATACCTCATTAAGTGGTCTCAGTCAAACTTGGATTTCTTAAAAAAACAAACAAACAAAAAACGGCAAGGCTGTTAGATCTAGAAACACTTTCAGAAACAAAACTAAAAGTAGCTCTGAGAAACGCCACTGCCATGAGTTGCCTTGTTAATATGCACCCCTAGGTTTGGCCATTGTGGGTAGAAACTGAGCTTAATTTGTTGTAATATGATGCAGCCATTTAGAATTCCCTTCTCTTTCTCCTCCTCCTCCTTCTTAATTCTGAGTGGAGATAAATCTCCAGAACACAATTGGAGGGCACAGCAGGAAGCCCCACGCAGTCATTTGGGCTGTAACCGCCACTGTGCCCCTCCACTGTTTCTGAGCAATTAAACTTACACAGAGAAAGAAAGTGTTGCTGGTGTAATTCGTGAGCATGACGGATCCTGAGTTCTGGAATATTTCGCTTCTGATGAGGGAGGCCTTGGGCATTCACAGGTGTTCAGAAATGATCTCTATTGCCCCTGTAATTGTTCTGAATGGGAGAGGTGCAGGTGAAAAGACCTCCACTCACAGCGGGCTGTCAACCCCTTAACGTTCAGAGAAGTAGGCAAGCTACTGAACTGTCAGTTCTTAAGCCTCGAAACAAAGGCTCTGGGAGTTGAACAATTTTCCTCCGGCAACTTGTCTGAGTCTGTGACAGAAGCTCAGTCCTGCCTACAGAAACAAAAGGACACTGCAGCAGCGCTGACCCTCGTCTCCCTCCCCGGTGGGGAGGTTTTGATCCCTGGTATTTCCTCTTGCTGCCGGTTTGATCTGCTATTATTATTGTGCTCTCCTTTTGACCTTCACATGTCTTCGGACATCCCACGTTTCCCTTCAATCTAAGATGGACTATTTCACGTACTGCTAAAAGGAGAGCTGCCGCCACATTAAACCAGGCGATGACCTTGATCTTGACTCAGGAGATATTAGATTGCTGGGGGCAGGGGCCACGGAATGCAGCGTGTGATTTGCCCAGATTCACAATTCTTCTGTCTCTTCTGAAAACCCTGTGGTCCTGTCTCGAGTCTAGGCACCAGTCGTTGGCTCCTCTGGCTACAGGACGTGTAACCCTTCAGAGCAGGACTGCTGGACATCGCCTGAGGTTTTCAGCATGGGGGACTCTGGCGTGCTAGGAGCCCACTTGCCCACTTGGAGAAACTTGGTTGGAGGAAAAGAATATTTCCCAGGAAGAACTGCTGAGATAGAGGGATAAGGGCCTCCAGAGTAAACTTTGCATTTTTCCTGAGTCCCCAGACAACAGCACCAACGACCCCGACTTCTTGATTACTTCCTGAGTGCGTGCCACTTTCACGAGTCCTGTTTTTTGGCAGACACCCACAGACCAACTAAGCTAGCAGGACCGCACTCCTTCTCTTCTAGAACTGTTTGCAAAATCACTGCGTTAAGCACCAACAAGCTGAATGGCCAACACCTTGGCTCTACCTTGTGAGTTTAGCGACTGCGTTCCACTACCCAAGAGTTGGGACCACACAGCCCTGCCCTCTATCCCCTTTCAGCCAAGAAAATAGGGCTGTATCTTTTAATAATGGATTTCAAACTTTTTTACAGATAGAGAAAACCGAAACACCTCTGGTAATAGGAGGAGTGAAGAGGTTAAAAATTAGAACGAACATGCAATAGTAATAATAAAAGATGTAGAACGGGGCTAGCCTAAGGCCCTGGGTTCCATTATCAAAACAAACAAAAAGAAAAGCAATCACAGCAACAAAAATCTAAGTTTCTCTTAGTTCCTTCTATCAATCTGTGTTTGTGGAAAAGGTAGATAGGGGTTGAAGGTTTAAAGACAAACTTCTTGAGAATTGCAGAAATCCAAAAATGTGTACATGACACCCAACACAACCTAAAGTTGTCCGTGTTTCCAAAGGTTTCTAATGAATACTTTCCAAAAGACGTTGCTATATGACTTCATCAACCACCAGGGAATTACACTAATTCACTTACCCTATTTTAACTCTTCAAACGTTCCCACAGCCTCTGGTTTTCTATTACAGAAAAAGGTAAGTGGAAAATTGCTTTTGAGGTTTCTTTTGTACAATAATAACCCTGGGCAGGACCCACCTTGCTGCGTGTTCGACTGCACCTTGTAAATTGATCCCACACTGCTCCCTTATTCAAAGGCCTGATCTCCTTGGAAACCAGAAAGAAAATGAATACTTGGAGGAGACTTTTTAAACAAATATCAAGATCAAAACCTTCATTACACAAATTTGTTTGTCCTTTAGTGGTTTTTGGGTTCAAAATATTCATTATGAATTGTTGTTGACCTCATATTTTAGCAACATTTTTCATCTAGATGGAACCTAAAGTTGTTGAGTTAACTAACCCTTACTGATAAAAAAAAAAAATCACTTCCTCTTCTTGCACACAGGCATTTATTACTTTTTGTGTGCTTGTGTGCAAAAAAAAAAAAAAAAAAAGAAACCACCACTCCTTTGTAGTGTTTTCTGAGAGTTTATTAATTTTTTACATGGAAAAATGTTGAATGGAGGTGATACTGTTGCCTTATGGGATTTTGATCAAAGCGTTTTCCTCAAAGAAAGCCTTTTGTGAGAAAACCTGAATGAGTCGTTTAAGGATGTGCTTACATGGAGCCTGTTTGGAAATGTGACTCGACTCAAGTCTCCTCTCTCCAGAGGAGATAAAGAAGCTTGAAACACAGCCACGGCATGGAACAATGTCACCTGCTTTTGAAGATATCTGAAAGTAACTGGTATTAACAGTTTATTTGTGAAAACTGAAAACAGACCTGGAGAGGTCAGGGTTTCAGACTCGGTCTCTCAAGCAAAAGGAGCCAAGTTCGGATCCCCAAGCCCATGTAAAAGTGCCAGGTAGCAGCCTGCACTTTCCACTCTGAAGGTGGAGCCAGAGAAATCCCAGCACAAAGCAGAAAGAAGGTAGAAGCAATCCAGGATGACTTTAAAAGTCACTTTTGGGATCCACAAGGACACACAGTGCCCTCTGATACAGAAAGGAAGACAGAAAGATGGAAGGAAGGAAGGAAGGAAGGAAGGAAGGAAGGAAGGAAGGAAGGAAGGAAGGAAGGAAGGAAGGAAGGAAGGAAGGAAGGAAGGAAGGAAGGAAGGAAGAAAGGAAGGAAGGAAGGAAGGAAGGAAGGGAAAAAAAGAAAAAGAAAGAAAAGAAAAAATTCCTTTAAAAAATTGAAAATACGCCCCTCTGCCAAGAGATGAACGAGCCATAACTCAGGAGGCTTGAGGGTTCGGAAATCTACAGTATCAGGTTTTCCTCCCCTGATCTTCACATCTGGTGTCACTGAAGCCCCTGTGGGGAACCTTGATGTCTATGACATCTGAGTTAGTTTCCAAAGAGTCTGTCACCCTCCTGTCCCAGCTTGAAATGCTGAGGTCAAGCACAACCTCCTGTTTTAACAGCTCCAGGGTCAGTATGAGAGAAACCCTTTGTCTCCTCTTTTAGTGTGGCTGGTCTGCTTCTGTTTTCTTGTCCAGTGTTCTAGGCTCTTGTCGGAGCTCTTATCCCTTGACCCTATTTCTTACTATCAGTCCCTTCTTGAACACCTGTTTGAGCTTTGTTTTGTTTTTGGACTGCTCAACATCTTTACCTCCTTCCCCTGATGTCAGATTTCACATTTTGATGAATTATACAATTAAAGCATCATGGTTAGGTAAACGTGATGTCATCTCAATCTCAATCTTAGTGGCCCAAAGCTATTCAATCAATTATTGGTATAATTAACTCTTTGGTCATAGTGATTAGTTCCGAGATGAGCAATTGACATAGGTTGATACAATGAGAATTGATCCTGGGACCTGTATTGAGACTTAGTAAACTATTTCCATGTTGCCATTCCTTAATTACGATATTATTGACATATAAGCCTGAATAATCTTTTTGTATGGCGGTTCTCCTGTGTATTATAGAATGTTTAGATGCATACCTGGACTCATTCAATATTGCTATTAATGACTCTCCCTAGTTCCTAGTTGGGACAATCAAGAGCTCTCCTGATATCATTGAACATCCACAGAAATTAGGTGTTGAGAAGGGAAATTGCCCATGGATGAAACAGATTGAAAACTGAGCTACGTGTCTGGAGCTTCCAAGGACCTAATGTGGTAATGTGTTGTGTGTGAGTGCAACCAACACATACAAAAACAAGATCAAACCCTAGTAGCATTATTTATTGTAACATTTTTGTTTGCCTACACATTATACCATTCTTCTGCAAGTGAGGATGTCCACTCACATTACTTCAATTCAATATCATATTATTTAGGTTCTAACTAGTGCCAACACAAGTAAAAAAGTACAGAAATGGGAAAGAAAAGCAATAAGCTGCCCTTATTTGCAAACAAAATGGTCTTCCAGGTCAAAAATTCTAAGAGAACAACACACGCGTATACACACACCACACACACACACACACACACACACACACACATACACACACGACAGCAGCCACCCTACTGGAATTAACAAGTAAGTTAAGTGAGGTGGCAGAATAAAAATCACTCTAAGATTTTCAGTTATATGTCTGTGTGTCTGCACTGAAAAATTGTAAGTTGCATTTAAAAGCAATTTTAAACCCAATCAACTGAGCAGTTGGTTGCCCACATGACATTCACACCACTGATGCAGCTCTTGCCAGAGTGGTTGTTATTGTAGTTCATAGAATCCAGAGCTCCCTTTCCCTTTCCAAAGGGAGCTCATGGGTGAAACTGTTGATTGTTTTTTTTCCCCCAGCAGCCTGCATAGACCTTTCAATATTATTAAAGTTGACCAGCAAGGAGGAAGCTTTCAGATCTATTAGCTCCAACTTGTTTTCTTCATGTCCTGTGATCAACAAGTGTGATGTCTTCAGCATTAGGGTCCTACTAGCAGTCCTGGGGGTAATCAACTGCTTTTGACTAGATTTAAGAACTGCTCTTTTCAGCAGGGAACATAGGCTTAGTTCTATAAACCTGGTCAAGATTTTGTGGATCATATACCTTCTGAGGGACCAGACTACTGATGTTTTGTTATATGGTGTGTCAGTTACTCTTTCTGTCACCATGAGACAACACTCAACAATTTTTTTGCAGACAGGGAGATTTATTTGGCTTACAGTTCCAGAGGGGAGAGAACATGGCAGGTCAGCAGAAATTGGAAATGACTTAAGTCACATCCATCATGGAGGCTGAGGGGGTACAAGCTGCTGACTGGAAGAGAAGACTACTCGTGAAATTAGGGTGGGACTAACCAGCCTCAATGACTGACCTCTGTGACATGCCTTCCTTTAGCAAGACTCCACCTCCTAAAGCTGCCATGACCTCCCCAAGTTTCAATATCTGCTAAGGCTTCAAACGCATGAGTCTGTGGGTGACAAGTTACATTCAAGTCATGACATCCATATAATATTAAGCTACCAAACACTTACTACTGTACCCATAAATTAAAGCGGTCTCAACCGTCGGCCTCTGAGAAGCTTCCCTTTTATAGTCGAAGGTGTTTAATACAAAGAATCACAAAACTGGACAAAATGTACAGAATAAGTGACTGTGGATTGTTCAGCCCTAAACAGGAATCAAAACCACCCCTTACCCTAAGGCTCTGGGAACATCACAGAACAGAGGTGGTAAGAGCCAGAGAGTGGGAGGGTGCTGTTAGATAATGTCTTCTGGACATGACATGTCGGCTGCTGTATCCCAGAGCCCACTGCTGGGTGTACTTCTATAAGACCTTCCCAAGATTTGGCTTATCAACATTTCACCATGGAAATGGATGCTCTTCATGAGGCCCCACGCCTCTCTGGGGGACTGCTGAGAGTTAATGTGCAAAAAGGGGAGCTATTGATGTTCACTGATATAATCCATGCTCCTTCAAGAGCAGGAAATCTAGATGAAACTCAGTGGTCCATACATGCAAAAATATATGAAAATAGAAGGGTTTTGCAGTTACTATGCACTGTTGCTGATAAATTCATGGCAAAACAGATTAAAGATGAGCAAGGGGTTTATTTTCTCTTACGATTATTTGGTTACAGTTCTTAATCCAGCTTGGCAGAAAAGTACACACACATCAACACCAGAGGCCAAGGGAAGTGGCCACACCATATCCACAGGACTATCTAGAAAGGGGCAAACCTCCCTTGCCAGAGAGTATGTGTGAACAAGTGTGCCAAAGAGTGCCAACTTGCTTAACCAGCTCCTTGTATCTTATCCATCTGACCAGGAACTTGTCTCACCCATCATGGACTGGGCCCCTCCCCATCAATTAGACAGGCCTGCCCAGGTCTCAACTCAACTATCAGTTTTTTTTTTTTCAACTACCAATTCTTCACTACTATGCCCAGAGTGTCAAACTTTCAATTGCCAAGTTGACAAAGGTATCTAACTATAACAGAAGGAGACTGATGAGAAGAAGACAGTTTTTAGTGGGAAAAGGAAGGGTATGTGGTTGGGTAATATGGGATGAAAATGATGTGAATTCATTGTATTGATATGTGAAATTGTCAAAGAATTTAAAAGTAAATAAATATACCTATATTTGGAAAAATCAAAATTAAACTCTTAGGGATAAATTTGACAAAATCTGCAAAAGACCTCTGCTGAAAATTTGTGAGGCATCAACAAAAGGGGAGATGTAAAATATTCATGGTCAGAAGACTCAAAATTGTTAAGTCTCTCCAAGCTGATGAATAGATTTAATCAATATAGGTCTAGTCCTAATAGATATCCCAACAAGCTCCCTTCCTCCCAGTAAATGAACCCCAGAGTTGTGGGGATGCTGGGCCATTGCTGTGTGCTGATAGCCACAGTCCCTTTTTATTTTTATTTTGAGACAATGTCTCACTGTAAGTTTCCCAGGATGATCATGAACTTGCTATGTAACCCAGACTGGCTTTGAATTTGCTGTTTTCCTGCTTCAACCTCCTAAGTAGCTATAGTTAATGGTGTATGCCATCATGCCCTGACCCCAGCAGGTTTTAGACAATACTTATTTATTGTTAAATACAGAGAGAGAGAGAGAGAGAGAGAGAGAGAGAGAGAGATTGAAAATATACACATGAATGCCATAGCACGTAGGTAGAAGTCAAAGGACAACTTTTGAAAGTCAGTTCTTGGGCTTCTAAGGATTGAACTCACGTCCTCAGTTCGCAGCAGGTGCCTATCTCACTGGCTCCGGTAGGCTCTTTGAAAACACAAATTTATGAGCTGATTCAGATAATGTAAGAATTGATACAGGTATGGAGAAACTGCGACTCCCATATGCTGTTGATGGGAAATCAAAGTAGTACAGTCTTCATCAAAAAGAGTTTAGAAACTTTAAATATTGAAACATATTCTTACCATATGACCTCAGTGATTTCATACCTAGATCTGCCCAGGAGAAATGAAACATATCTATGCAAAGACTTAACACCTGGTTGTCATCTCAGCTTTTATTAATAAAGGCTCCCAACTGGAAACACCAAAATGTTAATTAACACATGAACAGGTACATAAATTTTGACATGTCCATATAAGAGACCAACATTCAGGCATAAAAAGAAATGAATGATACAGGGTGTATTAATGAATCATATTAAGTTAAAGAAGCTACACACCTTATGATTCTATGATTACATCTATATCTGCCTATTATATTCTGTATTCTGTGTATCTATATCATATTATAGAAAGGACAGGAATCTAGAAACACGAAGTAAATCAGTGCCAAGGTTCAGGAAGGAGATTGGCTGCAAAGAACCATGAGAAAAATTTCATAGTGACAAAAATAGTGTTTATTTATTTTGGTGGTGATTTCTTGGCTGTCACATTTGTCAAAACTCACTGAATTGTATATTAGAATGGATTTTTTTAGCATATGTAAATTCTCTCTCAATAAAGCTGCTTGTAAAAAGCAGAGATGGCAGCCTGCAGTGCCACAGTGTCTGTGCTGTGTGAATGTGAGCCGGGTGCATGAGCCTAGAGTCAGCAGATAGTAAATATTTTCTGCTTTGTGGGCCATACAATCTCTGTCACGACTCATCTCTGCACAGATCACAGTAAATAAACATGAATGGCTGTGCTCCAACTCAAACTCCGAGAACACTAACATTTGAATTTCATGAAATATCACTCATTCTTTGCTATTTTTTCTCCTCCAATCATTTAAAAAAGTAAAAACCGTTCTTAGCTAGTGGACAGTGCAAAACCAGATGGCAGACCAGATTTAGCCCAAGGCTCCATTTTACCCACTCCTGTTATCAATGTGTTAGTAAAAAGTACTACAACTAGCAGGCCCGTAATAAAGAAATGATGGTGTAGGTAAAACTTCTAACATCCCACCATGTTTGCATATTAGAGATCTGCAAAGTGGAATAAGTTTGGTTTTTTATTTTATTTGTTTGTTTGTTTATTGCTTTGCCACATTGACCTTACTTTTGGCCTGGTGTGATTTAAAATCCAGATTTATTAAATTAGGCCAATGTTTTGATTTAGAATATCCATGTAAATTCATTTTCCCATGAAGAAACAGTTTAATTCCTTCCAGTGATTTTAAAAACGTGTGTTGTCTGAGCTCCATGTCACTCAGGATGACTTCTTCCTTTACCTCTTGCCTAATGTGTGGGCCAACTGAGGGGCTTTGCACTGGCTGCATTCTGGGGAATGGTCTTCTCCCACATTTTCTATAAGTTTCTATTAAAACACTCTACTTAACGACAGCTTCTCTGACATCTTAGTCATGCAATTCCCAGCACAAAAATGTTTACTTAAGTTAAAGCACAAGAAGGGAAGGTGGACAATTGTTATTGTTCAGACAGATGACATAGTTGCTGAGAATCTTCCAATATGGCAGTCACTCAGAACTTTTTAAGATATATTTCCCAAAGGAGAAGGCCTTGTGTGAGCAGAGGGGAAGGCAGAACATCACGGTGAAAGGGCGAAGTGGAAGAAGGGGTCCCCAGGGGTCTGCAACATCTGGTCATTTATTGGGATTGCATCACCTTCTGGACTGGCTATAAACTGGTATTCTCTTCGTGCCATCCTGGGCAGCCAGGGCCAATGGTTCTCATTTGGCATGATGGTTGGTCAGTATATGGCAGTTGCTAGATGATGGTCCCATGAGGAGGGACTGTGGCATTTGTAGACGACTCACTCACTCAAGTAAGTCAAACATTGAGCAATTTGTGTATCCTGCATGTTCTTGTAACACTTGCATTGACAAATGAAAAGTCTTGGTCCTCATGGTACCTTTTATAATCAGAGAAAGAAAGCAAACAGACAAATGTGGTTAGGAATGAAATACTTCCTACAGGATCGTGTCTTGAAAGCTTGGTACTCAAGGCAACGATATTCAGAGTTGGATCTTTAAGAGATTGTTGGATAATGAGGACTTGAACATCATCAGTGGATTAAATCATCGGTAGGTACATAGTTGAATGGAAAGTAGATCACTGAGGGCATGTGCTCAAAAGGCATATTGTTTGTGCGTGCATGCATGTGTGAGTGTGTGTGTGAGAGAGACAGAGAGAGAGAGACAGAGAGACAGAGAGAGACAGAGAGAGAGAGACAGAGAGAGACAGAGAGAGAGAATCCTGTGTGTGACTGTGCAGGCCCAAGGGTGACTTCAGGACTCATCCTGTATTGTTCTACTTCCTTTCTGATGTGCTCTGGGGTTTCCCACTCTGCCTTCAGGGCTGGAAGTGCAGCCTCCTTAATTTCCACTGCAAATTTTTACATGGCATCTGAGATCCAAAACTCAGTGCTGCTTTCAAGGTAAAAAGCTTAACCCCAGAGCCATCTCTCCAGCATATCTTGTCCCCAGTCTCTTCTCTCTCTTCCTCGCTTTCTGGTCACCATGAGGTAAGCAACCTTCTTCCACTTTGCCCTTTCACCGTGATGTTCTGCCTTCCCCTCTGCTCAGACAACCAAACCATGGATTGAAACTTCTGAAACCAGGGGGTCAAAAAAATATTTCCTATTTTGAAGTTGTACACCTTTTGTCACAGAAATAGAAAACAGAAAACTAATACAGAGGTTGACTAACTTTGACTTCAAACTACTGTATAAGTTTTTATTCTAACTTGGTCTCATGACCTTGAGTTGTTTGAGGTGCTAGATTTTAAACCCAGGGCTTAGTACATGCATGCTAAGCACATGTCTGCCACTGAGCCATTGAGCCACATTATCTGTTCATAAATTTTTTCCATTTAATGTCTCTGAATTTAGATCTTCTTACAACAGATGGCATCTCCAACAATACCTCTCAACATTTGTTTCTTTCTCTGTGATGATATGTAAAATAATATTAAACCTCACAGTTGGTATCATTTCAGATTCTATAAGTATATATGAAGTGTATTTTACTAGTCTTTTAAATTTTTATTGAGTATAGTCACTGTAAAGAATTGGGTTTCATAAAGACAAACTCTTTTAAATTTAGTTTTACTCCAAATCTGAAGGTTTGGGAACAAGGATCATCAATATGGTAAATTTATGTCTAAGTGTCGGGAGATGCAAGACCCAAGAAGACCTAGTATTCAATTTAAGGGTAAAGACAGGACAGAAGCTGAAGTATATCCAAAGGCAGAGGAATTTCGCTAACTCGGAAGAAGCTCAGCCATTTTCTCTATTCAGGCCTTTGAACAATTGGCTGAGGTTCCACCACAGGAAAGATCTCTAGCAGACTGAGTTAATGCTATCTCATTTCCAAACGCTCTTATGGAAACACCAAGAATAACTTTTGACCTAATATCTGGGTACTCTGTGACCCAGGTGAGTTGATATATGAATTTTTGTTTGTATGGGATTTGGGGTTTTATTTTATTAAGACATAATCTCACTGTGTGGTCCAGGCTGGTCTGAAACTCCACATCCTCCTGTTCAGTCTCTCGACTGCGTGTCCCAATGTGTTTGCTTCATAACTTCATTGCTGCAGTAAATACCTACCTGAACAGCGTAGGGAAACAAAGAATTGTTTTATTGATTCTTATTTTATTTTATTTTTTATTTTATTTTATTTGTTTAATTCCAGGTTCATCATGTCAGGAAAAATACCAACAGGAGCTGAGGAAACTGACTCTACATATATTATCCAAAGACAAGAGCAGAAAAGAAAGAACCAGTACTGTTTTCCAAATGCCAACGAGCTCTCTTTATCTTTTTCCCCCTGCCCAAGAAATGGCCCCACCTACTGTAAGCAGGGTCTTCTCATATTAATTATTCAATTAAGACAATCTTTGATGGCTTACCCAGACACCTGTCTTAACAAAATAATTTTTTATAGATGTTCCCAGAGGCCATGTCCCAAGTGTCAAATTGACAGCTGAAACTAAATAGTAAAGCCACCATGCCCAGCTACATGGAAAATGAACCACCACATACTGTCTGGGTCTTGTGTTTTTTGCACAAGAAGGCTCATTTTCCTTCTCGTTTCTCTTTCATATTCACTGTCACAGGCTTTTCTGAGCATGTCTGAGCATGTGTATGTGTGAGTGTGTGTGTGTATGTGTGTGTGTGTGTGTGTGTGTGTGTGTGTGTGTGCACCAAAGGACACATTAGGTATCATTCCTCAATTGCCTCTCTACCTTATTTTTTGAGACAGGTTCTTTCACTCTGTAACCAGTACTTTTTTTTTTTTTTTTATTAAAAATTTAATTATACATTTTAAAATTTTTTACCAGTTCCCTCCCTCCCCCCTCCCCTTCCCCCAGTGTCTCCCCCCCAATTCCCAGAGAGTCCTTTATTGTGTGCGCCTAACTCTCCACTGGGTCCTCCTCTCCGATGACATATAAGGACCCAGTGGCATTTCCATAAGCCCTTTCTCTTGTTCCCCTTAATCATAAGATTACTACTATGGCTGTCAATCCCTTGCCTCCAGGGGTCTCGGTGCCCTTAACAGATGCTAGACTTTATGAGGGCAACAGTGCGCTGGACATTGCGCAGGGCATGCAAAGTTCCATTATGATTGCTTTGGCCCCAACTATTGTTGAGAATCTTGCAAATCGTTGCTCCTCCCATCCTTTTGCTCTTACAATCTTACCGCCCCCTCTTCCGCAAATGTCCCTGAGCTCCAGGATGGGGAGAGATTAGGCTGTCCTAGTTCTATGTGATTGATATAGAGTCTCTGAAGTTCTGGATTGTGGTTTGTTGATTTTCTTTTGCAGTTTTTCTGCTCCTGCAATTCCCTTCACTCCATTCTGCTGGGCACTGTATGTCACCCCCTGGCCAGAGACAAAAAGCTGTTAAACTGGAGTCTTGTTGTAATAGCACATTCAAGGGTAGATGTAATAAGAGTAGGAAACCTCACTGAGGGCGGGGTCCATTACCCATTTGCACAATGATTACTTTTTATCTGCTAGACTATATGCCCTCCCCTTCTGGTGAGATCAGGAAAGAACGTCTGTGAACTTAACCAGGTTTCTCATTACTTACTTGCAGACCTTGA
The DNA here is from genome assembly GCA_023101885.1 of Typhlomys cinereus. Lineage (NCBI taxonomy): Eukaryota > Metazoa > Chordata > Mammalia > Rodentia > Platacanthomyidae > Typhlomys > Typhlomys cinereus. Next base: position 7,953,585 of record JALPQD010000059.1, on the reverse strand, counting down.
TGGAGGCCTATTTTCTCTGCTGTAACATGGTCTCCTCTCTCCTTGTTTCTGGTGTGGCCCTCCTAACCCATCTCTCTTGTTCATAATCCTTGCAATTACTGTGTTACATAGGTTTACTTTTGAGTGTCCCAATGTGGGCTGGGCGAGTTTGGTACTAGGAGCCACCTATTAGGGAGTACATACGGCGCTTAATTTTCTGGGTTTGGGATACTTCACTTAATATAATTCTTTCTAATGACATCCATTTCCCAGCAAATTCCAGTAATTCATCATTTTTGATGGCTGAGTAGTACTCCATTGTATAGATGTACCACTGTTTCCTTATCCACTCGTCAACTGTTGGACATTTAGGTTGATTCCATGACTTTGCTATTGTAAACAGTGCTGCTATGAACATGGTCGAGCTTGTGCTATCGAGGCGAACCTCTGCTGCTTGGGGGGTTATTCCCAAAAGTGGGATAGCAGGGTCATACGGCATTTCAATCTTTAATTTCTTTAAGAATCTCCAGACGGCTCGCCAGAGTGGCTGTATGAGCCTGCATTCCCACCAACAATGTAGGAGAGTTCCCCTCTCCCCACATCCTCTCCAGCATTTGTCGTTGTTTGTACTGTGGATTTTTGCCATCCTGACCGGGGTGAGATGATATCTCAGGGAAGTTTTGATTTGCATTTCCCTGATGGCGAAGGAAGTGGAGCATTTTTTAAGATAATTGTTAGACATTTTAATTTCATCCCTGGTAAAGTTTCTTTGAAGTTCCAGGGCCCATTTTTTAATTGGGCCAGTGTTTTCCTTGGAATTTAATTTTCTAAGTTCTTTGTGCACTCTGGACAGTAGAGCTCTGTCAGATATGTGGTTAGTGAAGATTTTCTCCCATTCTGTGGGTTGCCTTTGAGCTCGTGCGACAATCTCTTTATCTGAACAGAAGCTCTTTAATTTCACAAGATCCCAACTGTTGAGAGTTGGTAGCAGTGACTGTGCCATTGGATGTCTGTTTAGGAAGTGTTGGCCTAGCCCAATCAGCTCAAGGGAGTTCCCTATCCTTTCAACTATGGCTTTTAAAGTCTCTGGCCTGATATCAAGGTCCTTGATCCATTTGGAATTAAGTCTTGTACATGGTGACAAGTACGGGTCCAGCTTTAATCTTCTGCATGTGGAGATCCAGTTTTGCCAACACCATTTGTTGAAGATGCTGTTCGTTTTCCATTGGATTCTTTGGGCCCCTTTGTCAAAGACCAAGTGGCTGTAACTTTGTGGGCTTATATCTGGGTCTTCAATCCTTATCCATTGATCTGTGTGTCTATTTTGGAGCCAGTACCAGGCTGTCTTTATAACTATGGATTTGTAGTATAGACTTAGGTTTGGTATGGTAATACCTCCAGCTGTGTTTTTGTTACTCAGGATTGTTTTTGCTATCCTGGGTCTTTTGTGCCTCCATATGAACTTTGAGATTGTTTGGTCAACTTCTTTGAAGAATTGCTTTGGGATTTTGATTGGTATAGCATTGAATCTGTATATTGCCTTTGGTAGGATGGTCATTTTTACAATGTTGATTCTGCCAATCCAGGAACAAGGGAGGTCTTTCCACCTTCTGGTGTCTTCTGCAATTTCTTTCTTTAGGGTTTTAAAGTTTTCATTGTAAAGGTCTTTTACCTCCTTAGTTAGGTTTATACCAAGGTATTTCATTTTTTAGGGGTTATAGTAAATGGCATGGTTTCTCTCAAGGCTTTTTCACTTCTTTCATTCTGGGCATATAGGAAGGCCTCTGATTTTTGCACATTTATTTTGTATCCTGCCACCCTGCTGAACTTCTCAATTAGTTCCAGGAGCTTCCTGGTGGAGTTTTTGGGATCACTCAGGTATAAGATCATGTCATCTGCAAATAGAGATAGCTTGACTTCTTCCTTGCCAATTTGAATCCCTCTTATGTCCCTTTCTTGTCTTATGGCTTCGGCTAAGACTTCAAGTACAATATTGAATAGAAGTGGTGAGAGTGGACAGCCTTGTCTTGTTCCTGATCGAAGTGGGAATGCTTCCAATTGTTCCCCATTGAGCATAATCCTTGCTGTGGGCTTGTTGTATACAGCTTTTATTATATTGATAAAAGTTCCTTCCATTCCTACTGTCTCTAGCGTTTTGATCATAAAAGGCTGTTGGATCTTGTCAAAAGCTTTTTCTGCATCTATCGAGAGTATCATGTGGTCTTGGACTTTGGACTGGTTTACATGATGAATTACATTTATTGATTTGCGTATGTTGAACCAACCTTGTGTGCCGGGGATGAAGCCTACTTGGTCCCCATGAATGATCTTTTTAATATGTTTTTGAATCCGATTTGCTAAGACTTTGTTGAGAATCTTTGCATCTGTGTTCATCAGGGAGATCGGCCTATAGTTTTCTTTTTTAAGTGAATCTTTATTAGGTTTTGGGATTAAAACGATATTAGCTTCATAGAAGGAATTTGGTAGTGTTCCTTCCTTTGCTATTTGGTGGAACAGTTTAAGGAGTATTGGTGTTATTAACTCCTTAAATGTCTTGTAGAACTCTGTGCTGAATCCATCTGGTCCAGGACATTTTTTGGTGGGAAGATTCGAGATTACTTCCTCAATTTCCTTATATGTTATAGGACTATTTAAGTAATTCACAACTTCCTGATTCAATTTAGGTAAGTTGTGTTTACTTAGAAATTCATCCATCTCTTTTGTGTTGTCAAACTTCACAGAGTATAAGTTTTTGAAATATGATGTTATAATTCTCTGGATTTCTTGGGTATCCGTAGTGATAACGCCATGTTCATTTCTAATTTTGTTAATTTGGGTTTTCTCTCTCTTGCTTTTGGTTAGTTTAGCTAGGGGTGTATCAATCTTGTTGATTTTTTCAAAGAACCAGCTTTTCGATTTGTTGATTTTTTCTATCGTTTTCTTAGTCTCGATTTCAGATATTTCTCCCCTTATTTTGCTAATCTCTTCTCTTCTACTGCTTTTGGGATCAGATTGCTCTAGTTTCTCTAAAGCTTTAAGCTGCATTGTTAAGTTGTTTATTTCTGATGTTTCCATTTTTTTGATGTGGGCATTAAGAGCTATGAACTTACCTCTTAGAACAGCTTTCATTGTGTCCCAGAGATTTTGGTAAGTTGTATTTTCGTTATCATTCACTTTCAGGAAATCTTGAATTTCCTTTTTAATTTCTTCCTGAATCCAGTTCTCATTCAGCATCATAGTGTTAAGTTTCCAGGAGTTAGTGTATTTTCTCTTGTTTGATGTGTTGTGGATGTCCAGCTTTAGGCCGTGGTGGTCTGATAGGGCACAGGTTAGAATTTCAACTTTCTTGTACATGTGTAGATTCATTTTGTGGCCCAATATGTGATCTATTTTGGAGAAAGTTCCGTGTGCTGCTGAGAAAAATGTGTATTCTTTGGTGCGTGGGTGAAAAGTTCGATAGAGATCTGTGAGGTCCATTTCTTTCAGGGTTTGATTAAGTTCCAAAGTGTCTCTGTTGAGCTTTTGACCTGTTGATCTATCCCATGTAGAGAGGGCGGTGTTGAAGTCCCCAAGAATTATCGTTTGGGGGTTGATTTCTTGCTTTAGACGCTGTAGGGTTTTCTTAATGAATGTGGAGGGGCCCGTATTGGGTGCATATATGTTCAGTATTGTGAAGTCTTCCTGGTGAATTGTACCTCTGACTAAAATGTAGTATCCATCCGTGTCTCTTATAATTTTTTTTGGTTTGAAATCCACTTTGTCTGATAGCATAATGGCTACCCCTGCCTGTTTTCTGCTTCCATTTGCTTGTAGAATTGTTGACCAGCCTTTTATTTTTAGAGCGTGCCTATCTTTTGTGGTGAGATGGGTTTCCTGCAGGCAGCAGATTGATGGATTGTGATTTTTAATCCAAGTTTGTAATCTGTGTCTCTTGATCGGTGAATTAAGTCCATTAACATTTAGTGTTATAATGGAGAAACTATTGTTAATTCCAGACATTTATTATGTTTAGTAGCTTTTATAAGTATATTGCTTCGCTTTTAATGGTGTTATATTTGCCTTCTGTTCTCCTGGATATGCCTGTTTTTTTCTTCACGCTTGAGTATCATTTCTAGCAGTTTTTGAAGGCCTGGTTTGGTGGCCATGTATCCCTTAAAGTTGTCTTTGTGCTGGAAAATTTTTCTTTCTCCCTCGATCATGACTGATAGTTTTGCAGGGTAAATCAGCCTGGGTTGACATTTTTGCTCATTCAATACTTGAAGTATGTCTCTCCAAGCTCTTCTTGCTTTTACTGTTTCGACTGAGAAGTCATTTGTTATTTTAATAGGTTTGCCTTTAAAAGTGACTTGTTTTTTCTCCCTTGAAGCTCTCAGCACCAGTTCTTTATCTTGAATGTGGAGTGTTTTAACTATTATTTGCCGCGGTGTGCTTCTAGTTTGGTCGTATCTGTTTGGGGTGCGGAATGCCTCTTGTATATGAATGGGCCTCTCTTTCTTTAGATGAGGAAAGTTTTCCTTGATGATCGTTTGAAAAATTTCCTCAGGGGTGGTATTTTGAGATTCTTGCTCCGGTATTCCATGAATACGCATGTTAGGCTTCTTCAGGGTGTCCCATATCTCTTGGATATTTCTCTCAAGTATCTTTTTGGCTTTAACAACCTCTTCCATTGAGCTGGCTAGTACTCCCACTTTATCTTCAAGGTCTGAAATTCTGTTTTCTGCTTCATTAGTTCTGTTGATAAGACTCTCTGTGGCGTTCTGGGTTGAAGATAACTTGTCTTTTAGCTCAGTTTTAAACTCTGCTTGAGTTTGTTTTAACTGTTCTATGCCGCTTTTTGTTTCTTGCACTGTTTTTCTCAACTCCTCCAGATGTCTGTTGTGTTCCTCTTCAAAGCGATTGATTCGATTATGTAATTCCTCCCGGATTTCCTCTTTCATAGTATTGAACATGGTAATGATCATATTTTGAAAGTCGTTATCCTGGGTCAGGCTTTCTTGGCCTTTTTCCGCGGGTTTGTTCTTTTTGGAGTCTAACATTATGGGATTAATTTCTTCAGTGGGAGATTTGTTTACTTGAGTGTTGCTTCTCATGGATTTGCACTTTGACTTTGGCATTGTCATTTTAACTCTTAAGATCTCTCAATTTCACTAAACTGAATTATTTGGCCTGGGGTACTGGTGGGCGGGGCCTGAACGGGGACTTACCTAGGGAGCGGGGTGAGGCCCGGGTGGACCGCGTGCGTGTCCCGACTGGCGGAGCGGGGTGGGGCGAAAAGGGAGGATGGGCGCAGGGGGAGGTGCTCCTCGTTCCCTGGGCCCCCGCGCGGCTCCGGCTGGATGGCGGGAGTCGGAGCCGGGTCCCCGTGGGCTGACCTGGGGTCCTAGAGCGCGCGTTGAGGCCCGGCTGGATCACGCCTACGCGTCCCGACCGGCGGAGCGGGGGTGGGGCGAAAGAGGGAGGCTGCGCGCGTAGGCGTGGAGCTATTTAACCCGAGGGCAGCTGGGGCGGGGCCCGGGCGCAGGGGGAGGTGCTCCTCGTTCCCTGGGCCCCCGCGCGGCTCCGGCTGGATGGCGGGAGTCGGAGCCGGGTCCCCGTGGGCTGACCTGGGGTCCTAGAGCGCGCGTTGAGGCCCGGCTGGATCTCGCCTACGCGTCCCGACCGGCGGAGCGGGGGGTGGGGCGAAAGAGGGAGGCTGCGCGCGTCGGCGTGGAGCTATTTAACCCGAGGGCAGCTGGGGCGGGGCCCGGGCGCAGGGGGAGGTGCTCCTCGTTCCCTGGGCCCCCGCTCGGCTCCGGCTGGATGGCGGGAGTCGGAGCCGGGTCCCCGTGGGCTGACCTGGGGTCCTAGAGCGCGCGTTGAGGCCCGGCTGGATCTCGCCTACGCGTCCCGACCGGCGGAGCGGGGGGTGGGGCGAAAGAGGGAGGCTGCGCGCGTCGGCGTGGAGCTATTTAACCCGAGGGCAGCTGGGGCGGGGCCCGGGCGCAGGGGGAGGTGCTCCTCGTTCCCTGGGCCCCCGCGCGGCTCCGGCTGGATGGCGGGAGTCGGAGCCGGGTCCCCGTGGGCTGACCTGGGGTCCTAGAGCGCGCGTTGAGGCCCGGCTGGATCTCGCCTACGCGTCCCGACCGGCGGAGCGGGGGGTGGGGCGAAAGAGGGAGGCTGCGCGCGTCGGCGTGGAGCTATTTAACCCGAGGGCAGCTGGGGCGGGGCCCGGGCGCAGGGGGAGGTGCTCCTCGTTCCCTGGGCCCCCGCGCGGCTCCGGCTGGATGGCGGGAGTCGGAGCCGGGTCCCCGTGGGCTGACCTGGGGTCCTAGAGCGCGCGTTGAGGCCCGGCTGGATCTCGCCTACGCGTCCCGACCGTCTACCTTATTTTTTGAGACAGGTTCTTTCACTGTGTAACCAGTACTCTTAACTATTGCTGTGAGAGAGCCCCTAAAGTCAAGCAACTTAAGAGAGAAAGGGAGATTTATTCAGCTTCTGGTTCCAGAGGGGAGAAACAGTCTTTCACAGTGGAGGTGGCATGGCTGGCTGGCAGAAGCTGGAGACGTGCTGCGTCACACCCATCTGAGAGGCTGAGAGATATCTGATTGCTTGCTGCAAGGGCAGACTTTTCCTAGGGGTAGGGTGGGACTCATCCACCTCAAGGCCCACCCCTTGGGACTGCCTCCTTCCAGCAAGGCTCCACTTTCAAAAGTGCCATGACGTTTCCAAACACGAGACTGTGGGGGGACACATTTCATACCATGATACTCAGTGACCTGCAGTCCCTAATTTTGGTTAGACAGTCTAGCTGTCACGTTCCAGGTATCTTCACGTCTCTCCATCTGTCTACCTTTGGGATTATAGGTGTGCGTGTGTGTGTGTGTGTGTGTGTGTGTGTTTGTCTGTGGGAATGTAGGTATATGTCTGACACAGTATATATATGAAGAACAGAGAAAACCTCACATATCTTTGTCTTACACTTTGCTTGAGACCATGGTCTCTAATTGTTTTTGTCTCTCTGTCTGTTTTTCTACTACATGTGCCAAACTAGCTGGTCTAGGGCCTACCTTCCATCTGTCTCCACCTCCCACTTCCACATAAAACACCAGGATTAGGTCTACACCACTGTATCTGGCTTTATGTGGGTTCTAGGGATTCAAACTCAGATTCCTAGACTTTAATGGCAAGTGCTTGGTCATCTCCTGAACCCATGCCTGGCTTTTATTTTCTCTACGCCCAAAAGGCCAAACAACTTTTATTTTCATAAACAACTTTATTCATGGCATATTATTTTTAAAAATTCCCACCTCCTGGAAATGACCCAAAAAAATGAACAAAATCCACCTCCCATCTCTGTTCCCACTTCATCTCATTCCCTCCAAACAAAAGGGGAAAAAAAGTGAAGAAAAAATATATAAAACAAATAAAAACACCCCAAAGTCCCCCAAAACAAAGTAGTGCACTTCCCTAGGGACAAGGGGAATTTGTACCGGAGCCACTAGGAGCAGAACAGAGACCTTCCTGCTACAGAAACCTACAAAGACACTCAAACAGAAAAACAAACACAAAAGGAAACAAAATAGATCACCAGGCAAACTGAAGGGGCAGGGAGCAGGAGGAAAAAGGGGTGGGGTGGGTAGGAAGCCTGGTAGAACTGGTTTAAAACAATCCTCCTACCACCCATGCCCACCGACCCTTGAGCAGGCCTCAGGGATAGGGAAGGTCAGGAAACATTGAGCAGCTTGTTGAGTCATGTCCACCAGGCCTGACTTCTTTATGTGGGTGCTGGGGATCAAACTTAGGTCCTCATGTTTGCACAGCAAGCTCTTTTCTGGCAGAGCTGTCTTTACGGCCATGCTGTCTTGGTCTTTTGTCCTTTGTTTTACTCCTTCTAGCTCCGTTCTACCTGCTGTATAAAAATAACAGATCGTCTGTGCAGTCAAAGCCCTCGTTCTTCTGCACACTTCTATGAGGCATCTGAGCGTTGCCTGGCCAGGAGAGCAGAACCAAGTGTTTACGGGGGAGAGTATTGCCCCGGGAACCGATGCATCTCCATCCGTAATAAACTTTCCCCCTGGCGCTGGTGTTGCCTGAGAGTGAGAGGCAATCAGAGGACCAAAGAACCCCGAGTTAGGCCCAGGTGTCAACTTGACTGAGGGTTTTGAGCTCTGGGCACATTTGTAGAGAATTAATGGTTGAGTTAGGCCCTGAAGGAGATTGTCTAGCTGAGGGGGAAGGCCCAGCCCATGGTGGTAGGATTGGGCCCTGGAATAAAATACAGACAGCTGATTGAGAAAGTTGGCATCCTCGTATACTTGGTATACTGATATGCTGGTCTGGCAAGTAAGATTGTCCCTCTCTCAGCCATTATGCAGTGATGGTGTGGCCAGTTCCCTCGGCCCTGGTGTTGGCGCATGCTCTCCTGTCAAGCTGGACTGTGAACTGTAACCAGACTGTCGTAAGGAAATAAACCTCTTGTTCCCTTAAGCCATTTGATGGTCATTTATCAGCAATTGTGCAGGCGAACTGCAGCACCAAGTTTCATCAAGAAAAGCAAATTCTGATCCTTCCAAATGCCTTTCCCTGCCCCTCCCATCTCACGCAATTGTTTGAATGAGCAGTTTCACCTATTCAGCGTTAGGGTTACTGAGTCATTCATTCCTTTAGAATCAGCTTGCATTTTCTTTCTCAATATTCCACTTGGATCTTCTGTTTATGTGATTACCACATCTTTCCAAATTGCACCCTAACTCTCTCCTTGTGTTTCTTTCCACGTTTCAATTTCCAGATTATAGTGATTTCTTTCCAGTGTGTTTAATCTTGAATAAATCAATATAGCTGTACTATTTTCCGTCAGTGTACTCTTCAGTAAATTGAATCTTGTCTTCACCTGAGGACAGGGGTGAATGAGATTGGAAAGAGACTGTCGCTGTGTACACTGCACGTCTGTCTGGGTTCTCTTTGGTCCTAGAATGTTTCTGTCTTTTCCTTTGCTGTAATCACTTTGCACCTAATTCCTAGTGATCTTACTCTGAGGCCCACATACCTACCCATGACACCAAAACTGAAAGAAGAGAACCAATGAGTAAAATTTGAATTTCCTTATACAAATTAAAATGACCATAATCCATGAAAGAAAACATCATTATTATTGCTTCGATGTGAACAGAATTCTGGTCTTGAATTTAAATCAAGACACCTTCTTATGTCCAATCCAAGTGTGTGTTTCTCTTCCCCAAGATCCTTTTTAGGGAGGATGACATACACCAAGGTTAACAACTGTGTCTGCAGAGCATCTCATAATGAGGAAATAGAGATGTTTAGATGTCTGCTGTTGTGCAACTTCTTGGCCTTCTGATATTTAAAATACATACGAAATAATCTTGATTAAAAAGAAAAAGAAAATATAGTCTTATGCCGCATCCTTATCCAACCATGCTGTTTTTAATTTTTTATTATTATTTATTATGTATTCAATTGTGCATGTATGTGTGTGTGTGTGCGTGTGCGTGTATGTGCGTGTGTGTGTGTGTGTGTGTGTGTGTGTGTGTGTGTGTAGAACCACGGACGAATTCGGGAACCACATGGACACTCACCCCTCAGAGGGTTTTTTACCCGCCGGGAATGGTTCCCCTTCAGGACCAGAATGCGGCCGCCCCCACTCCGTCAGTGTTAACGGGTCTCGATCCAAACTCGGCCTTCTGCCTCAGAGAGGTTAACCTTTTTTTTTTTTTTTAAAATTTAATTATACTTTTAATTTACCGTTCCCTCCTCCCCCCTCCCTCCCAGTGTCTCCCCCCATTCCCAGAGGTCCTTTTGGGCGCCTACAGGTCCTTCTCCGATGACTATCCGTGGATTCCATAAGCCCTTCTCTTGTTCCCCTAATCATAGCTATGGCTGTCATCCCCCTCAGGGGTCTCGTGCCTTACGATGCTAGGGGGCAACAGTGCTGTACATGCGAGGCATGCAAAGTTCCTATGGCTTGCCCAACTATTGTTGATCTGCAAACGTGCCTCCCATCTTTGCTCTACATCTTACCGCCCCCTCTTCGCAACCCTGAGCTCCAGGAGGGGAGAGATTAGGCTGTCCTATTTATTGATGATATAGAGTCAAGGCAGAGGCTCTAACCCTTGAGCCACCTCTCCAGCCCCCAAACCATGCTGTTTTAACAAGGTCCGGCGTGACAGAAAATTGTTTCAAGGAAACAATTTCTGGATAAAAGATATGACATTATTTGATATAAATAAGAAAAAAAGAAAATATGGGGATAGTCCGGCCTTAGTGTTACTGCCTGCCTCAGTGTTACTGTCTGGTTCTGGCCTAAAGCCTGCTAGCTGGGGAGTGACGCATTAACGTCTAAATGGGCAGTTGCTGGGTGCTAGGGGATCTTCCTATGTAAATTAAGTTTTGCCTCTGGTAGGAGGATTCCTCCCTCTGGGAGTTGAGTTTACCTCCTGTATGTTCTTAGATCTTTTTTGTCGTTGTTTTTCTCAGTAATAGCTAGGTTACAGTCCCTTCCCTAGGCATTTGATGTTTATACATAAACCAAGGAAAATCTGCTTTGAAATATTCATTGTCCCTTTGCTTTTAGCAACTGAATGTCATGCCTGCTTTAACTCTACCTGGAGACATCATGTCTGGTCCCACACAGAAAATATGTAACTTCTGCTCTTTGTTACCTAGAATGAATATGTTTTACATAATCCTGTAAAAAATTTGGTCCTGTTTTTTTTTTTAATGTTTTCTCTGTGTGCGTGGTGATACATCCCCTGCCCTTTATTCTAGATTTTCTAAAGTATATAAACTCTGCTAAAAATTTCAATAAAGAGTTCAAATTCACTCAGCCCAGAGAGCTGTCTGTCTGTCCTCTTTGTCCACCTTGTTGAGAGGAGCCCTGGATTCAAGGTTGCAGCAGGTTCCCCAATGGCTGACCTAAGTAGAGCTGCCTCTGAATCCATTGTTTTGTGCCTTTTATAGGCTCCTGCCCAAGGATGGTGCATGTAGTACCAGACTTCCTGCTGTATGACTAGAACTCATGGTTGTGACTGCAGAGGGCAGAGGTCAGGGCTGATCAGCCTTGCCACATCCTTCTCTCTGCCTTTCTGAACAGGTGGTTCTGCTAAAACATCGCCAGCAGCACATTATTCTCTGTAAAATATCTGAATGCTCACCTGCCTTCAGGGACTCACATAGTTCATTTCAAGGAAATAGGCCATATGGTACACACATGTGACAAATTCTTGCTTGAGGCTTAGAAAGTGAACCTTGCTGCTACAAGAGCAAAGGTCACATGTTGCCACTCCATTTTAGCAACTCCTGAATAATGAAATTGGTCCAAGAAGGGGAAAGAGATGGGACCAGATAAAAAGCTGGGTCATGGAGGGTATGACAGCTGTCACCTTGGTACCTGAGATAAGGGTCTCTGAGCACACTTTGAATTGTTTAGTTAAGGCAGATCTCCAAACAGCCTGTGGGAGATTGTCTGGATTGCATAATTAAATGCATAAAAGACTTAGCTCCTAGTTAGTAGAACCATTTCCTTGGCAGAAGGATAAAGACAGAAAGAGTAATTGGCATTCAGCAAGCTGGCGAGCTAGCAAGCTGGCAAACAGCATTGTCCCTTGCACCTCTGTGTTTGCTGTGGGTACAGTGTGGCCAGCTCCCTGGGATTATTGGTAATTGTTAGCCGGAATCAAATAAGATAAAATAAAATTCACTCACATTATTTGGGTCAAGGATTATTTAAAATAACATAATACAAATCTAAGAATGGAAAGGGAGAATACTGACACATGTACAAACCACAGACACGGTTTTTAATAGTTCCCTTTTCCTATGCCATTCATCCTGGGAAGAAAACCTCTGGGAGAGAGAGGAGACAGAGAGAGAAACAGGAAGAAGAAGAAGGAGGAGAAGGAGGAGGAGAAGGAGGAGGAGGAAGAAGAGGAGGAGGAGGAGGAGGAGGAGGAGGAAGAGGAGGAGGAGGAGGAGGAGGAGGAGGAGGATATACACATATACACATATACACAGCAGACATCTCCTCTGCTGGGTCAGACACTCATCCTTCAATGCCCAATACCCCCATCTAAACATATTATGGCTTCCTTATTTTCATTCGTCATTCAGAACTCAAATCTATAATCAGCCTATGATTCTGCTTAGTAAAATTCATAGGGCAAGTCACAAAACTCTATTCCTTTTTCCTAAAAGGAAGAACATTGAGTATCAGAAAGGTAATTATCATGGTTTGAATATAAGCTACCCCCACAGGCTCATGCATTTGAATCCTTAGTTGATATTTAGAAAGGTCATGGCACATATGGGAGGGGGAGCCTTGCTGAAAGAAGACACATGATGGAGTGAACCTTGAGGCTGATTAGCCCCACCCTGCTTCCTCCAGGAGTTTGCTCTCTCAGTCTCCATGATGTCTATAGTGACCTAAGTCTCCTCCAGCTTTTGACACCTGCTATATCTTTTCTCTCATAAAGTCCTGCTATCTCCCCTCTGGAACCATAAATTTAACAAAAATCTCCTTTTCTCCCCTTAAGTTTAAGTGGTATCTCAGAGCAGCAGAAAGTAACTGCTGCTGTAAAATTAGTACCAGGAGTGGGGTGTTACTAAGAGACTGAGAGAATCTAGTACCAGAAAGTTAATATTATGAAGCTGAAAGAACTTGGTACCCAGAGGTTGAGAAGTATGGCCATTGCTGTGATGTGGTTAATGAGCCTTTGGAATTGTTTGTTGAGAAAAACATGGAGAACTTTGGGACTTTGAACTGAGAAAGCTTTTACATCTTGGAGACAGTGCTTTAAGGGTCATTCTAGTGAGAGTTTGGAAAACAGTGATGCTGAGAAAGAAACAGACAGTAGAAGCTCAACTTGTGATAGTTTAGAGGGGGAAAGAGACTGTATTGGGAATGAATGGAGTGATGTGCTAGCAGAGAGTCTAAGGAAGTTTGACCCTCATCCTGAAAGTTTGCCTGAAATTCCAATGTTTAGCAGATAGTTAAAACAAGATAATCTTGACTGTGTGGCATAAATACTTTTTAGTGCTGTCATTCAGAGTCATGATGAAAAAGAGGAAGGAATCAGACAAAAGGAAATAAAAACTGTAAGATTTAATAAGGAAAGATGTGATGGCAAACTTGCAGAGACTGCATAGAACGAAATGTTGGCCATTGTTAAAGAGATAAGCTACACTAGTGAACCAAAGCCTGATCTTCATTGGAATAATAGAAGAGGCTGCTATGAGTGCAAAATCTTCAGGGAAAGCGTGGACAAATAGCCCTCGTAGTCATGGCTCATCCCCACCCCCCACTCCCTGTGGAGCGCTATGTGGTCCTTCAGAGAAGCAAGTTTCCCTTCCTGGGTTCCCACGCAGTGTTTGGTTATTTGGTCTTTGTAATTTCTTTCGTGAAACTTAACACCAAGCCGTGATTCATTTCATCTTCCCCAAGCGTGTCGTATGAAAGCTATGAAGCTGGGACAGGCAAGTCCCAGGTGTGAAAGCTTTAATTTATCTACCTCATTTATCTTTGTTTTTTTTAAATTTTTGTAACCATGGCTTCTATTTTCCTGTTGGACCTCCAAAGTATTCCCAGGCCTCGCCTTAAGCCTGAGAATAGATGTCTTTATGGAGCCTGTGTATTTTTCTTTTTAATCCCGTCTTTGACATGCAATAATGTTGAACAGACTAGAAACTGATGGAAGGAGGAAGGAGAGAAAAGACTGGATGGAGAATTCTTGCCCACATTGGCAGCCTCCTGCCTAAGGAGACTGCCGCCAAAGTTCTGTCTCTTGGTTATTGCACCTGACTTTAGGATCCAAAACAAACAGAAAAATAGAAAAAAGAAAAAAAAAAAAAAAAAAACAACTTTTGGTTGTTTTTCTATGTATATGTGTTTTTTTTTTTTTGGCCAAGTTGTGCCTTTCCTTCTGGAATTATAAATGAACATGGTAATAGTGAGTAGTGTTCCCTTGTTCGCCTCTCCACCTGTTTACACTGTGATGTGGGTACTGTTACAAAGAATACAGCCCCTGGCTTTATCTCTGTTGAGCTTATGCCTTGTGAGTGAATGTGACTTGAGAGACACTCTCCTAGTTTCACCTGCTGAAGTCTGTTGGAAAAATAAATTTGTGAATGTTTTTTTCACAAAAAAAATCTTCAGGGAAAGATCTCATTCATAAGACTGTATCATGGTTTGAGATGTGGCCCTTATCTATGCCTCCTCTAGCTTCTGCCTCGAACTATGCTGCGTCCACCATGAAAGACTGTATCTCCCTTCTGAAACCATAAGCTGCATAAATCTTCCTTTCTCCCTTAAGTTACTTGACTTTGGATGTTCTCTCACAGTAATGGAAAAGAGTAACCACTGTATTTTGTAAATGCAAAAATGTAAAAAGTTAAATGAGCTTGAGGGGCAAAGACCCAAAGGGATGCTCTTCTCCTGCTCTTCTAAAGCAAAGGCCCAAGAAAGATTCTTCCCAGCTTCAGCACAGAGAAGCCGAACCAGCTGTGAGTCATAGGGACCAGTCTCCAACCCAAGGCTATGGCAGAACCTGACAACATCATCCACATGGCACTGGTTTTAGAGACATCAAAGACACAAGAAGAGAAGAAGATGTGGATCCCTCCTCCAAGGTTCCAGAGAGTGGCTAAAGTCAGTGTGTGTCACGATTTAAAACTCTTGCAGGAAGGCCTAAGAAGGGCATTTTGTGCTGTGGAGTTAAAGCCTGGTTTGCCATTGAAACATAAAAATGTCAGAGATGCCAGTGTCAATGTAGGAGATCTGCTAAGGAGAGCTGTGCACCACAGAAGGAGACAGCCCAACGAAGAGATGTGTTTGTGGGCAGCTACACTGGAGGGATAGTACCAAAGCCCTTTGGAACTGAGATGATTTCAACAAGAGGCTTATCTACTGAACTTGGAGATGCAGGATTTGGGGTCCTGCTAGTTTTTTTGTCTTGTTACAGACCAGTCTTTCCTAGATATGCCCCCATTCCTCATTTTTGGAATGGGAATGTTTAGTCTATCATTTTGTATTAGAAGCATGCAACTTGTCTTTTGATTTTACAGGAGGCATTGGACTTTGGACTTTTGGGCAGTGTTAGGACTGTTGGTGTAGTCTATGGCTTTTAAAGTTGGACTAAGTGTACTTTGCATCATGAGGTGACCATGAACCTGTGGGAGTCAGGGGTGGAGATGTCACGGTTTGAATATAAGTTGTTCCCCACAGACTCATGTGTTTGAATTGTTAGTTGATATTTGGGAAGGTCACAGAACCTTTGAGAGATAGAGCCTTGGTGGAGAAAGGCATATAACAGGAGATGGGTCTAGAGGTTAGTTAGCCCCACCCCGCTTCCTTGAGGAGTTTGCTTTCTCAGTCTCCATGATATCTGCAGTGAATTAATCCTCCTCCAGCTTTTGTTGCCTGCTGTGTCTCTTCTACCACAAAGTACTACACTTCTCCTTTGGAATCATAAGCCACATAAGTTCCCTTTTCTGCCCTTGAGTTGCTTGAGTTTGAGTGATGTCTTGCAGTAACAGAAGGTCCCCTACAGCAGGTGATGCTGTCCTCTCGCCGGAGGGCTCATCTCCATGGTCATAGCCTGCTATCTCACTCATGGACTCACCTGCTGACCACTTGTCCTCTATTCTGAGCCAGTGGCTCTAACTCTGGGAATGGAGTATTGAAGCAAGCAGTGGGAGTTATGTTTTCACGAAGATTATGGTCACAGAAGCAATGTAGTACAAGGGAGTTTGGGGTGTTGCAGTCTCTATTATAAAAGAAATTGGTAAAGTTGGTGTAATAAGAAGGAAGTTGAGGTTAACTCTGGTTAGATGCTCAAGATATTATAAGCTGAGCCCAGATTGAATGCAAGAACAATCTAGTCACTTACCAGTGATGTCATGATTTTTGTCTCTTATAGCTCAGTGGTAGAGCATTTGCCTATAAGACTCTCTGTGTTCTATTCCAGTACCAAAAGAGAAGTAGAGTCAAAATGATGTTAGTAAAAGGAATATTCTCTGTTTATGTGAGACAGGGCTATGAACTATTCATAGTAGTATGCGTCTCGGTAGATAATTAACTTTTGAGGATTTGGGGACTATTCTGTCCCAATCTCCCTGGTGCTGACTAGGGTAGAATCAGATTAGCAGCATCTTATCCTCTGTCACTTCTTAGAAGCTTGGAAAACCCATTTTGAGCTGCAACTACAGTTGAAACTAAAGAAAGACTCAAGAAAGGACTGAGTGTCATGACTTGCCCACAAGGAAAAGCAGTGAATGCATCAAAAGACGGAAAGAGGACAGTCGAGTGGGTGGTGCTTTCAAAAATAGATGACTGCACAGAACTATTAGACAAAGACTCTTCGGACCTTGTCAAAGACCGTGGTGTTTCTAGTTGGAGATGGTGGACTGTATAAAAGAGACATTTACTTTGGGAAGTATGAGTGAACTAAAGTTTGAGGTGGTCTTGGGAGGCCCTTGCCTAACCACCAACCGAGGGAAGACTACAGAACAGCTGTAAGTCCCTTAACTGTATGGCAAGGGACAAGAAGGTACCGGGGCCTTATGTGGGTCCTTGCTTTCTGGTCAGGGTTAAGGGGTCTGTGGTGAGATTGCCATACAAGGTTTGATAGCAACAAGGAGGCTGAGGAGTCTTCAGAAGCCTGGGTAGCATGATACGGCAAACGGTTGCCGTGAGCAGGAACTTTGGGGGACCTTCCTGGATTCAAAGGCCTGTACTGACAGCCACAGTGCACAGAGGCTTTCACTGTAACAACCTTCTGAACCTCAGTGGAACATGCAGCCAGCATGACAGACACAGCATGTGTGCTGCCGCTTGCCTTTGGAAAGAGGGATGTTTCCCTGTCTCAGAGATGTAGAGTTTATTTTGTATCACTTTGCCAGGGACACTGATAAAGTTCCTGAGCCTGACAAATCAAATCTGGAACAGGCAGTTAAACTTGGATTTCAAATAAGAGAATACTTTTTTTTGTGGGAGGCATAAATATGCTCCACATATTACATGGAACATACTTATACTAAAAGGTATTTGTTTATCTGCTGTTCAGATTTAACTGTATTTTGTATTTTAACTCTACATAAGGCATAATGCATTTCGGACAGGCTCTGGAGCAGGGATTCCTAGCTGGAAACACCACTGTCATTTTTCTGAGCCTCAGTGGGACAGAGTTGCCCAGTGTGTCAGGCAGATTTACCAGAGACCCCAGAACCCAATGGCCAAGCCCTCTAAGACCTCTTAGATACACATCTTCTCTTTGGAAACCTTCCTGAACGACCATCATGCTCCTGGCCCAGAGGAGACTTATCCTGCAGTAACGGGCAAATATTTCCTTATATTTATTCTTCTCTTTCCTTTCTTCTTCCTCCTCTTTCCCTTTCTTCTTTTTTTCCTTTATTTCCTCCTTCCTTCCATCCTTGATTTCTGTTGTCTTCCTTCATATCCTCCTTCCTTCCGTCCTTGATCTCTCTGTTGTCTTCTGAGGTCACTCTCCCCTCCCCCCACTCTGGATCTGAAGAGCTCATCTGACACTTTTTACTCACACTTCTCCCCCCCACACACACACACGCGCGCACACACACACCCCTGAACCATGCTCTGAAGTTGGACTGCTCAGAGCCCAACCAGTCATTGGAAGTACCTGACTTTACAACTTTTGTAACTGACTAAATCACCCACAGTTGCTGGGCTATGGTTAGTCTTAGCCTCATACTTTCAAACCTCACTTTGAGGTAGAGGATCCTATTAGTCTCGTCTTTGTGAGGAGAACTAGGCTGAAATTATCATTTAAATATCATTTGCCCTCATCGAGGTTTGTGTTTTATTGCTTTTTGTTTCGTTTGTGGTGCTGGGGACTGAAGCCAGGGAGTCTCACATGCTAGGCAAGTGCTCTATCACTGACTACATCCTCCCTTTGTGAAGATCTGATCTTCAGTGTTGGGAGGTGAAGCCTAGTGAGTGGTGTTTGGCTCATCTAGACAGAGCTCACATGAACAGCTTATAGTTGTGAGACTGAGTCAATTCCCTGAGACTTCTGACTCCTGTTCTGTCTTCTACACATACCCCCTTGTCCTTCTGCTCTCCGCCATGATTTAATGCAACACATGGCCTTCACCAGACAAGCTACCCTTATCTTGGACTTCTAGCCATGAACTAAAACCTCTTTTCTTTGTAAATCACCCAGGCTCAAGCATCCCGTTCCAGCAAGACTAAGACAGTTTAGACAAGCTAAATAGATTGTCCAAGAGTGCTCAACTTCAAGAACTAGAGGCGGGGTTCAAACTCAGAGACTCAGACAGCACAAGCCAAGCTCTAAAGTTCTGGATTATTCCATCCCACCCTCTTAGCACAGTGGTATTGTTATATTGCTGTGTTGTGGCATTTCATCAAGATCCATGTCAAGTTTCATTGCTATTACTTTTGTGTGTATTCTTTCTCCTAAATTGCTTTAACCCCTAAATCCCTGCTATCACACTTCTTTCTCTTACAATCCTGGCTTTTTTGAGTACATTTAATATCATATCATGATAGAGGTCCTAACCCTAGCTCACATGCCCAGATCCTGAATACATCGAAGCGAAGTCACCCAAGATAGAAATGCAGGAAATAGAAATGCAATCTTAGGATTTCGGCAGTGGTTCAGAGCCCTGAGAAGAACCAAATGCTGCGAGGCATCACATCACCCTCTAGATGGCTCTGCTGATGACCTTCCTTCTCAAACAGGATGCTGTGCTCTCCTTGTGAATTCAGCCCCGCGATCATTGCTGAGGAATCACCACTGACGCAGACATCTTGTAGCAGCTACAGTGGGATCAGCAGGCGTTTCAAACTCAGAGACACAGTGGGGGTTTTTGTTTGTTGTTGGTTTGTTTCCTGCTACACTGCAGGTCTTGCCCCAGTGATAGCTCAAAACTATCCTTAAGAAAAGGTGCTGCGGGACACATCACACAAACTGTCTACTTAACAACTCATCAAAGCAACCAGCACCAAAGTCCAACTCAGCAAACCAGTAAGCAGGGACAACTCGAAGGCCCCTATGTCACAGGAAAACCCAATCCAGCCTGGGTGATGCTCAGAAGCTGCATCCTGGAGCTCTCTGTGCTGCTTGTTGCCAGAGGCTTCCTCCAGGCTCCTGCCCCCAACAGCTGTCACACAACAACCCCTTTAGGTTAGACCAAAGCAAAATCCAAAGGGCATCATGCTATGTCAGGAGGAAAAAAAAAAACATTAAGTAAAAGGTCACTGATTATCATGTTTCTGTTGGCAAGTCTGTAAGGATGAGCGAGCCTTGGAGTTCTTTCCAAAGGCCACTCAAACCACTTCAGAACTGACCGGTGCCCCTGCAGCTGCAGGCCTTGGACTGAGGACATTCAGAGCCGTGGGCAGCCATCTGCTTTAGGTAAAGGAATGTGTCCTGCCCTGGGAGGCAGTTTGGGGAGGAGCCAATCCCATGGGTAAGATGATGCACTCTGCTCTGGAATGCAGTATCCAAGGACAGTTGCTAACCACTTCAAGCCAGCCAGCTCCACAGCATGCGGACATAATTGGATTGGATACTTAGGGGACACCATTCACCATTGTCATTCAGTCTTCCTTCCGGACTGCCAGCAATTAATTTCACTTAACAAATATTTATCTACTGTCTATTGCAATGCCGTTCCAGGAGTGTGGGATACCTGTGACGAACACAGTACTATGGTGCAGCCTGGCGCAGGAAGCAAACAGTAAACAAATAAATACCCGAGGAGTTCATTACAATTAGAAGCGTGTGTATGTAAGGTTAATGAAACATAAGCTTTGGGGATCTCTGGATTGCACAGTCTATTCCAAAGGTCCTGAAGAGCTGAACAGTGCATACAGGGTATGGGAGGTAGGCTAGTAATTTATGCACATGCTCACTTGTTTTGTAGCATTGGCAAAAAGCAATGTATTTTTGCATCCTCTGTCATATAGGAAATTCTCCAAATGTATGACCGTCCTTCCAATTGCCATGTAAGGAGCCATTCATAGATTTCCATCTATGCACAGAAGGGACGGTTGCACTTTGGCCTTTTGTGGAAAAGTCAGCGTGAGCTATGTCTGCAGCTGTTGTCAACAAACCTGTTCTCATTTGCCAATTTTCTTTGCACAATTGTTCCCAGTTTTCTTATATGCAAATACAAATCGATAATGCTGTGGTGGCAGAGAGAAACGTCTCCATCATTCGAAAGTAGGATTAGAAAGTAAACAGGAGAACAGCACATTGTTCCCTGAAAAGAGTCTTGTTCAGAATCCCCGGCTTCCTTGCCAGAAGGAAGGAAAGAAGCAAAGAGGAAAAGAATGACTTTTAGGAAAGCATTTTTATTCTTCTGAGACCATGTGAATTAGGATCTCAAAGAGATTTCTGAGTTTAAAATGCAGCTGTAAGAAAATTAAAAGGAAGCGTATCTTGAGCCTGATGGTGTACGTGGCGCCTTTGAGGAAATGGGCTGGGGAGGATCATGGGAGATTAAAGCAGAACCACCAGGTTGGCAATGACAGCCAGTGTGGTAAAGATGGAGACGTCATTCTTATCTTTGGTGTGAAAAGAGATATCAATAACTATTGGGAAATTTGGGACTGGAGATTTTAAGTCCATTTAGGTTAAGGACTTCATGAGGCGGCTTTAGGGACCTGACAGAGGTACTTTGGGGGTGTGTTACTTAGATTGCTCTCATTATGACAACAACGTCTGAGGCAAGTCAAGTTAAATGAGTGAAGGTTTACATTGGCTCATGGTGTCAGTCTCTGGTTACCTGACCCTAATGCTTTGGGCCCAAAACTACCATGTCAGAAGTGGGTAACAGAGGGGTGTTCATTTCACCATGGCTGGGAAGCAAAAAGAGAGAAAGGGAGGGACTAAGGTCAAGGGTGGTTCTCAAGAACTTGCTCCAATTCATCCCACCTACTAAAGTTTCCATCACCTCCATGGAATGATCTGCTAGGGGTCAAGCCTTCAACACAGGACTTTGGAGGAGGCAATTGAGACTGAGGTGTGATGAAGAGTAGTGAGGAGTGACGGCGAGGGAAGAGCTGCTTTCTACTGAGCACCGTCTTCTCTACAAGGGACAAAACATGACTGCTGTACACGATGAGCCTTGCAAGGGGACGAGGTGTGTTCTCCCAGATTCCTGTGCGGAAGTGCTAATAACTAGTACCTCAGTATGCGACTGGGGTCAGGGTCTTTCTAGAGGCGATTACGCTGGAGCGAGGTCACTCAGGTGGCTTTAATCTGATAGGTCTATGTTTGTATAAAGGGATCAGGATGAAGACACACACTCAGGGAAGACCATGTGAATACACAGAGAGAGAAAGACTACCTACAAACCAAGGCGGGAGGCAGTAGGAAACAGGAACCCCGCCAGCAACTGGATCTCAGACTTGTCACTCCCGGAACTGAGAAATTAATTTCAATTGTGTACCCCAGCCAGCCAGCTATATTTTTTACAGCAGCTTTAGCTGACTAATACAGCTCATTACCAAAGTCAGTATTTGCTAGGCCCATCCAGGAACAGTGGAACTCCAAGTCTAGAATGATCCTAAAAAAATGGAGTCCTGGTGATCCTGGGAAGCTAGTCAGCTTTCCTGGCATTCTGCTTTGTGTGCACGTGGGACATCATAGTCTTACCTTAAACTAAACTTCACAATCTGCCAGTATGGCTCAGCGAGAGTGAAATAGTCTCTCAGAGGAAATACTTCATCTCAACAATATAGATTTTTCTAATAATGAAAAGAGTAATTTGCAGACAGGACCTTAGTCTACTAGGTTATTAGGAAAAATAAAAATTAAACACATTTGGGGCTGGGAAAATGGCTCAAGGGCTAGAGCCTTTGCTCCACAAGCAAAAAGATAGTTTGGATCTCTAGATCCCATGTAAACAATACCAGGCAGATACACAGCAGCCTGCACTTCAATCCCTGGAAAGTAGAGGCTGGAAAATCCCAGAGCAAAGCAATAAGAAGGTAGAGCAATCCAGGATAATCCTGAAGTCAGTCTCGGGCCTTCATAGGCACATAAACCAAGTGTCCTCTAATACGTGCACACACATGTGCACACACACACACACACACACACACACACACATGCGCGCGTGCACACACACCTTGCATTGGGTCCATTGCAAACAGGCAGTTTAGCTAGTTCACTTCAATGACAGGAGTGCATACCGAAGAGATTATGTGTCAAAACAGGAAATCAGAGCTATTAGGGGCTATACTTACCATTTTTTATAACAACCCACTCTCTCAGGAACCAAATGAAGTCAAGAACTGACTTAACCCTTCTGAGGATCTGCTGCCCAATGTTCTAACTGCCTCTCACTAGAATCCACCTTTTAAAGGTCCCTCTTAATAATGTCACTTTGATAACCAACCAGTCAAACACATGAACACTTGGGGACAGACCACATCCAAACCATAGGATAAGGAATACCAAATACTTGGCTGGTAGATGGATAGATAATGAGATATATATTTTACTTAATGATAGCATAGGATGTAAAAAGAGTAAAAAGAAAAGGAAATCATTCACAGTTTCACCATGCACATGCAAAAGATCATGACAAGAAAAAACAAACACAGAAACCATAATTAAATATCACCATATCAAGGAAGGTCACATCAGCATTTCTTATAATTCCTCACAGATCTATTCTGCATGCTTGTAATGCAAAATTATGATTATATAAAATATACAGATCTATGTTTGTTGTGATGGGCAGGCTCAGCTGTCAGCTTGACACTTGGGAGGCAGGCCTCTGGACACACCTATGAGAAGCTGTCTAGTTACAGCCTCTGGGAAAGCTTAGAAGGGTAGTCTTGACTGCATGACTGAGGTGGGAAGATCTGTCCACAGTGGGCGAGACCATCCACTGAGCTGATGGATCAGATGGGGAGAGCTGGTTGGGTGTTCAACACACAGGCATGTTTTGATCCTTTCCCTCTGTACTTGTCAACGTTGTAATGTGGCTAAGCTCCTGCTGGTATGATACTCTTGACGTGATGGACTATAATCTGGAATTATGAGGCGGAGTAAATTCCCTTGTTCCCCTAAATTGTTTGATTCAGATAGTCACTACAGCAATGGAATATAAAGCTAAAATAGTTATTTATTAATATTTTGAAAACTTCTGAAGTAAAAGAAAATAAGTATTTATATTGCCGTTCCTATGGAAACTGTATTTTAAGATAAATAGTTGGTAATCAAAAAAGTCACATTTTATGAGAGCCGTCGCAATGGTTGACTTAGAAAATCACTGCTACCTTAGCTTAGGGGAAAAATTCATATTTTATTCATTTATTTGAGGAGAGAGAGAGAGAACGAACAGGTAGGTATACAGGCAACATGGAGTGCACAGGGAGGTCAGTAGACAACTTTTTTCTTAAACCACGTAGGCTTAAGGGATTAAACCTACATTTGAAGCTTGTACACAAGTACCTTTACCCGTTGACCGATCTCACCACCCTGAAAGATTTCTTATGTAGGAGATAAATGTATAAAATATGAAAGGAAAGACTGGTAAGTTAAAGACATTTGCTCCTCGAATACTTTAAAAAAGCAGCGATGCACCTGGTTCACACAATTAAATAGATTCAATCACTTAAAAAAAAAAAAGCAGCGATGCAAGCTGTAGATTGAGAGGCATTATTTGTAAAGTGTGTGTCTGAGAGAGGACTGCTATCTATACTATATTGTACATGTATTAGTATATGTAAAAAAGTCACTACTCAATAACAAGACAGATACTTCACGAAAGAAGATCTAAACAGTATAAATAAATATACGCAAATATTCAACATCGTTCATCACTGGAGAGGTGAAACAGCAATGGGACAGCACTGCAGATAAGAGAAAATGACTACAATTTAAAAAGACCGGTCAATAACAGATGTTAGTGACATGAGGAACAATGAGAACTCTCCCATGTTGTGGCTCAGAATATAGAATAGTGCAGATCCTTTGTGAAACAAACTATTGCTATCCCATAAAGTAAAACATGCCTTACCAAACAGCTCAGTGGTTTTTCTCTAAGGAATTTGCCCAAGAGAAATTTTAAAATGCCATAGAGATTTATATGCAAATGATCATAGCAGTTTTAGTCTTATTAGTTCAAATTGAAGATAACCTAAATGTCAATCACTGGGTGAATAAAAAAATAAGTTGTGATATATCCCTCTAATGAAATGCTATTCAGCAATAAAAATGAATAAAAATACAGATATACAGAATATAAGTGAATGTCAACAGTATTGTGCTCTGTGAAAGAAGCCAGGCTCAAAAGGTTAAAACTATGATGGTATTTACATAAAATTCTACAAAAGTAAAACAAGAGTGATATAAAGCAGGTCCTTGGTTATTAGGGGCCAAGAGGGAGGGAAAATACTGCCTGCAAAGAGATGAGAAGAGATTGGTTTTGGCACTGGAAATATTTAGCAATCATTATGGTGCTACATAATAGAAATACATAGAGCATATGTATATTGCACATGTATCTGTGCAGTAAATATGCTGTAATGAGTACTGTCATGGCTTGGAATGTATCCCCCACAAGCTCATGAGTTTGGAAAGGTCTTGGCACCTTTAGGAGGTGGAACTTTGCAGGAAGAAGGCAGTCACAGGGGGTGGGCCCCACCCTGCTCGAGTTAGTGAGTCTACTCTTGAGCTTGCAGGGAGTAGCTCTCAGCCTCCAAGTTGTGCTCTGTGAAAGAAGCCAGGTTCAAAAGGCTAAAACTATGACGGTATTTACTTGTTTGCAGCAACTTAGCCCACCTCCAGCTTCTGCCGCCAGCCATGCCGTTTCTGCCATGAAAGACTATATCTCCCCTCTGGAACCGTAAACTGAATAAATCTCCTTTTTCTCCCTTAAATTGTTTGACTTTGGGTATTGTCTAAACAGGAAAGATTAACTGGTACAAGTACATATATTTGTAGTATGGGACACTGCACATTTGTCAGAATTCACTGTTACAGGCTGATGAGTTATCTCAGAGGATAAAGCACCTGCTTGTAAATTTGGCAATGTGAACTCAATTCCAGAGATCCACAAGGCAGAAAGAAAGAACAAGCTTCCAAGAGTTGTCTTCTGACCTATACCTGCGCATTATGCAACGTGCACATGCTCTCTCTCTCCTCCTCAAACAATTTTTTAAAAACTCAATGCACTGTATACCTTAAATGAGCAAAACTTACTTGGTGTCTGCTATACTTCTCTGAAACTGATCTAACGGGTCAATCTGACTATCATAAGAAATGGGAATAATATGGAGACAACAAAGGCAAAAATATTCAAAGGCTTTTGGTACTATATTTTATAGTGGTATTGTTCCTATTGTTATTTTGAAAGAACATTGCCAAGGGATCAGGAGTAACTATTGAGTAGTCTTCTAAATTCCCTGTGTTGTTGAGAACCAAAACTATTAAATTGGAAAACAACATACAGATGCCACAAAGAAGAGGTTAAGTAAAACCCCTGGGCTTCCAAAAAATTGCCCTCTGCAACAGCCAGTCATAATGCAGAGTACTGATGACCCGGCAATGCTTACCCAGAATCAAGCCAACCTAATCTCTTCCCATCTTAAGGTTTAGGAAACCTTGTGGAAGAGGGGCCAGTAAGATTATAAAAATTAGGTCTTTAGGTGTAAAAAACTAAAGTTGGAAAGGTTCCCGCTGGACAAGACATTCCATTCAAGGCAGGACTGGTACATCCAGGAACTCAATGCAGTGAGACTTGTCCTTACCAGAATGGCATAATGACTGACATACCAACATGCCCCCATAGACTATCGAAGAACTCAAGAGAGATAAGAAGATACAGTGAAACCTTAGGGACTAGAGCTGGATGAGTGAAGAGAAATGCCCCTATCAATGGGGTGGTCCGAGGAGTGGCAACTTGGTGTACCACAGTGGTCTAAATCCCCACAAGAGTAGACGGGCCAGAGAGAACCCTGGGGCCCATAGAAGAGTGGGAGGAAGTGGAATGGATTGATGAAGGAAAGGGAAGAGGATGGGAGGAATGGGGGGATAGAGGGAAGCAGGGATAAGTAATCAATATGTTTGTAAAACTAAAATTAATTAATAATTAAAAATAATAAACTTTCATAAAATTTGATGGCACCATGATCATAAGGTTATTCTCAACAAATTACAAAAATGCTCAATGTGAAAATGTGTATTATCTTGTCTCAACTGTACCAATGTTCTCTTTACAATATTTTATACGTACTTTATTTTGCAGCTTTTTAAAAATATTTTGTTTGTTTTCTTGTTTGTTTATTTATTTATTTATTTATTTATTTATTTATTTATTTATCTATTTAGTGTGTGTGCATGTGTGTGTGTGTTCATGTATTAGAGGGCACATGTGTCCCTTTGAAGGATGACTTTTGGAATCATCCTGGATTGCTTCTACCTCCTTCTTGCTTCACTTTAGGATTTCCCAGGCTCCACCCACCAGGGCTGGAAGTGCAGGCTGCCATCATTTCCTCATTTCCACCGTGCGTTTTACATGGGACCCAGGATCCAAACTCAGGAATGTCTGCTTGCGAGGCAGAGTCTTAACCTGAGTCTTAACCACTGAGTTATCTCTCCAGACCAGCTTTTTTACTATTAAAAAAAGCTGAAGACTCTGAAAAAAAAAAAAGTTGTCCTCTGACCTCCTCCACGTCTTCATCATGGTATGTGAGAGTCTGCTCTCAACATCCCTCCCTAATAGATAAAATATTAAACACGCACACACGTAGGACCAATGAGCACACACAGTACCCAATGCTCATCTCGAAATCCCATGTCCTTCTAACAGAAACAAGGATTTTTTAGAGAAAAGTTGGTCTGGGCCTGGAGTCTTGGAGTCTTGTCTTCTTGATAACGAAGTGATTGCCAGAGATACGAGGGTCTTAGCCACAGTGCTCAAGGGCTAATGTAAAGAGACACCTCCTCGTCTGGGAAGGAGCCTATGAGCTTCAGTAAGGACGAGAACAGCATCTGATCAGAGGCTCCAGTATGTTCAAAATGTGTGTGCTTACAATAAATAATGCTTAAAGAATGATAAACTGGAGATGACGGCGAACAAATAATTCATTCCCTTGAACACTGGCAAAAATTAAGCATGTATCTAGCTTTTCCTGTATGAATTTATTTTGGCAACCAAAAAACATACGAGAAGAGTCTTCTTATGAAATTAGTACCACTAATACATGAAAACAGATGATAGAATTCACCCATCACATCTGGCACCTCAGAAGGAATTTGGAAACTTAGACATTTAGCTTCAACAACTGTGAACCTCAGACCAGAGCAAGAATGAGATGTTTTCTTTCCCTCGATACACCATTCCTTTATAGACTTGCTGAAGAGAACACATCTAAGTCTATTTTGATTCAGCCGCCAGGTTATCAGAGATACAGAGGAGAGAGGAGCAGTCGCCATGGGACGCAAGCACAACCACAGACCCTCAGCACTCTGGGATAGCAGTGAGGAAGCTTGGCGTCTCCAATACATTCATCATATGGAAACCAGCATCATGGATGACGTCTATGGACTAGAAGAAACTTAATGATAGTTCAAGCTTAAAATGTCAGGAAAGCTAAACAGGTGATTTGTTTGACAAGACTATAAAGAAACAAGAAGTGATGTTATAGAAGCCAGGCTAATGGTTGTGTTTAAAGGGTATTCTGGCCTGGATAATGAATCATAATTTTTTCTTATGATAAAATACTAACACCAATATCTCTAAACATGAGTGTATTTAGATATAAGATGTCATAGTTAAGCACAGGTGTCAACCTGACCGTTGAAGGTTTGAGCTCTGTGCACATTTGTAGAGAATTAGTGGTTGAGTTAAGCCTGAGCAAATCTGCAGGATATTGTCTAGCTGATGGGGAAGGTCCAACTCATGGTGGGTGGGACTAGGCCTTGGAATAAAATACAGAGAGCTGAGTGAGAAAGTTGGTATCCTTGTGTACACTTGGCCAAGCATGCTGGTCTGGCAAGTAAGGATCATCCCTTTCTCAGCCACTATGTAGAGATGGTGTGGCCAGTTCCCTTGGCCCTGGTGTTCATGTGAGCTCTCCTGTCAAGTTGGATTGAGAACTGTAATCAGACAATCATAAGAGAAAATAAACCTCTTGTTCCCTTAAGCTGTTTGGTGGTGATTTATCAGCAACATGCAGGCAAATTGCTACATAGCGACCTTTTTTAAATTATATAATAATTTTTTTTATTTTTTATGCTTATACTTTTGTTTTAAAAGAAAAAAAGAAGTAATTTAAAAATCATTGCATCATGGGACTTAATTATTATGGTTGTATTTTTTTTTCTATAACTTCTAAAACATTCAGATCTAGGGACTTTAAGGTTTTCAGCTAAGTATGCCAAGTATGCATGACTGGTGTCTTCACAGGAAGAACAGACCAGGATGCATACATCCATGACCTGTACCATGATGCACAATCAGAAACCTGGGCCATGGCAACTTGAGAATGACCATGTGAAGACACAGCAAGGTGAATGGTTAATTGTTGGGACATCTACTTGACCATTCAGTTCTGAACTCTTAGGAGCACCTATGAAGAATCACTTAGTTAGGGTGGGCTTCTGAGAAGGCCTGTGGGAGATTGCTTAATTGATGTGGTAGATGGCACCATTACTTAGGCAGGGAGATGAGATGGAGAGAGAGAGAGAGAGAGAGAGAGTTGGTTGGAATTTGATAGATTGGAAAGGTAGAAAGCATGCCCCTTTCTTGGCTCGTCCTGTGGACATGATATGGCCAGTTTGCCCAGTTCTTGAAATTGATATGTGTAATAGACTATGCCAGAAAATACAAGGCAAGAATTGCCATTGTTTGAAAATCAGTTGCCCCCACAGACTCGTAGGTTTGCATCCTTAGCTGGTGGTGATGTTAAAGGTCGTGGCACCTTTAAGAGGTAGAGCCTTGCTGAAGGAAGTCGCGTCACAGGACACCCGCCTTGAGGTTTGCTAGTCTGGTCCTGCTCCTCCTAGTTTGCTCATGCTCTCTCTGACTTCCTGATGGCCAGTGTGACCTGAACCAGCCTCCTGCTTCTCCTTCAGTCATGTCTTCTGCTGTGCAATTCCCTTCATAACAAATAGCCCCTCTGGAACCGTAAGTCAAATAAATCTCCCTTAAGTTGTATTTGGGCATTGTCTCACAGCACTAAAAAGAGTGAAAAGAACAGAAGTAACTGCAACAAAAATAAATCTCTTATTTCCCTAAACTGTTCAGGTTAGCCACAGAAAGATAAAATAATACAGGGACCATCTGCAAGCCAAATCAAAGAGCATCTAACGAAAAATTAAACCTGCCAACACCTTCCTGAGACTTCCAGGCTGCAGACCCATGGGCAATCAGTCGGGCTCTGCTGCTTGGGTCTCTCAGTCTGTGGTATTTCCTTAAAACAGCTACTGGGGCCAGCTCATAGGGAAACTGGGCTGTGACAAAATAGAGCACAGTTGCAGACACTGCCAACACTCAGTAACTGGCGAAGTTTGTTTTGTTTGTCCCAAGGGATGCTTAAAAAATGTGTTTGTTTCATAGTGACTCCATATTGCTTGGTGTCATTTTTTACGTCCATGCTTCACTTGATAATAGAAAGATTGAAAATATGAATGAAACTCAAGATTTGGGAACCAAGTTATCCAGACAAAAGACTAGGACTAACAAGAATTAGAGGATCTGACTGGAAATGAGTAGGCTTCGGGTCTATTTTCTGAGTGGGAGGGATGTAGGAGAAGAGGCTAGAAAGCCTTTGCTGTGGGAAAGGGTGGTAAGCGAGGGTTGCGGTGCAACAGATAGAAAACTACTGCAGCTGCCTCATGGCAGTGGGAGAACTTTCTTATTATGGCAGCTGACTTCGGCACGTGTTCTTTTTACAAGAGTTGTGTTATTACACTAGCCAACTGGTACATGCATTCTTATTGTGAAAGCTGTCTTATTACACTAGCCAACTGGTACATGTATTATTATTGTGAAAGCTGTCTTATTACAGTAGCTTACTTTTACATGTGTCATACTATGAGAGCTATTATTATAGTAACTATTTTACATGTTATTATTGTAAGAGCTGCATTATCACACTAGCCTACTTTTACATGTGTTGTGTGTTTTGATTCGTTTTCCTGTTAACAATAAAATCCTAACACTAAAAGAGATTCTTTTTATATGCATACATTTATAAAACTGAGCAAAAGCATGGGGTGAGAATCCGGGGCAGCTATGAGCTGTTTTTTATTTGTTTATTTTTTTTAGTAGCAATTCCATTCCTTCCAGCAGTCCCATGACTGCAGAGTTCATAGGCTGCCACTGGATGTGACTCATAATATGTCTTAGGATGGGGTAGTCCAAAGAATACCACCTCGGTCCCCTTTCGCCACCCCCCCCACCCCCCCCCACCCCCGCTCCGCCGGTCGGGACGCGTACGCGAGATCCAGCCGGGCTCTCACCGCGCGCTCGAGGACCCCAGGTCAGCCCACAGGGACCCGGCTCCGACTCCCGCCATCCAGCCGGAGCCGCGCGGGGGCCGAGGGACGAGGAGGACCTCCCCCTGCGCCGGGGCCCCGCCCCAGCTGCCCTCGGGTTAAATAGCTCCACGCCGACGCGCCCATCGTCCCTTTTCACCCCACCCCGCTCCGCCAGTCCGGATGCGCGCGGTCCACCCGGGCCTCACCCCACGCCCTAGGTGAGTCCCCGTTCGGGCCCCGCCCACCAGTACCCCAGGCCAAATAATTCAGTTTAGTGAAATTGAGAGATCTTAAGAGTTAAAATGACAATGCCAAAGTCAAAGTGCAAATCCATGAAAAGCAACACTCAAGTAAACAAATTTCCCACTGAAGAAATTAATCCCATGTTAGATTCCAACAAGAACAAACCCGCGGAAAAAGGCCAAGAAAGCCTCACCCAGGATAACGACTTTCAAAATATGATCATTACCATGTTCAATACTATGAAAGAGGAAATCCGGGAGGAATTACATAATCGAATCAATCGCTTTGAAGAGGAACACAACACACATCTGGAGGAGTTGAGAAAAACAGTGCAAGAAACAAAAAGTGGCATAGAGCAGTTAAAATAAACTCAAGCAGAGTTTAAAAGTGAGCTAAAAGACAAGTTATCTTCAACCCAGAACGCCACAGAGAGTCTTATCAACAGAACTAATGAAGCAGAAAACAGAATTTCAGACCTTGAAGATAAAGTGGGAGTACTAACCAGCTCAATGGAAGAGGTTGTTAAAGCCAAAAAGATACTTGAGAGAAATATCCAAGAGATATGGGACACCCTGAAGAAGCCTAACATGCGTATTCATGGAATACCGGAGCAAGAATCTCAAAATACCACCCCTGAGGAATTTTTCAAACGATCATCAAGGAAAACTTTCCTCATCTAAAAAAAGAGAGGCCCATTCATATACAAGAGGCATTCCACACCCCAAACAGATACGACCAAACTAGAAGCACACCGCGGCAAATAATAGTTAAAACACTCCACATTCAAGATAAAGAACTGGTGCTGAGAGCTTCAAGGGAGAAAAAACAAGTCACTTTTAAAGGTAAACCTATTAAAATAACAAATGACTTCTCAGTCGAAACAGTAAAAGCAAGAAGAGCTTGGAGAGACATACTTCAAGTATTGAATGAGCAAAAATGTCAACCCAGGCTGATTTACCCTGCAAAACTATCAGTCATGATCGAGGGAGAAAGAAAAATTTTCCAGCACAAAGACAACTTTAAGGGATACATGGCCACCAAACCAGGCCTTCAAAAACTGCTAGAAATGATACTCAAGCGTGAAGATAAAAACAGGCATATCCAGGAGAACAGAAGGCAAATATAACACCATTAAAAGCGAAGCAATATACTTATAAAAGCTACTAAACATCATAAATGTCTGGAATTAACAATAGTTTCTCCATTATAACACTAAATGTTAATGGACTTAATTCACCGATCAAGAGACACAGATTACAAACTTGGATTAAAAATCACAATCCATCAATCTGTTGCCTGCAGGAAACCCATCTCACCACAAAAGATAGGCACGCTCTAAAAATAAAAGGCTGGTCAACAATCCTACAAGCAAATGGAAGCAGAAAACAGGCAGGGGTAGCCATTATGCTATCAGACAAAGTGGATTTCAAACCAAAAAAAATTATAAGAGACACGGATGGATACTACATTTTAGTCACAGGTACAATTCACCAGGAAGATTTCACAATACTGAACATATATGCACCCAATACAGGCCCCTCCACATTCATTAAGAAAACCCTACAGCGTCTAAAGCATGAAATCAACCCCCAAACGATAATTCTTGGGGACTTCAACACCGCCCTCTCTACATGGGATAGATCAACAGGTCAAAAGCTTAACAGAGACACTTTGGAACTTAATCAAACCCTGAAAGAAATGGACCTCACAGATCTCTATCGAACTTTTCACCCACGCACCAAAGAATACACATTTTTCTCAGCAGCACATGGAACTTTCTCCAAAATAGATCACATACTGGGCCACAAAATGAATCTACACATATACAAGAAAGTTGAAATTCTAACCTGTGCCCTATCAGACCACCACGGCCTAAAGCTGGACATCCACAACACATCAAACAAGAGAAAATACACTAACTCCTGGAAACTTAACACTATGATGCTGAATGAGAACTGGATTCAGGAAGAAATTAAAAAGGAAATTCAAGATTTCCTGAAAGTGAATGATAACGAAAATACAACTTACCAAAATCTCTGGGACACAATGAAAGCTGTTCTAAGAGGTAAGTTCATAGCTCTTAATGCCCACGTCAAAAAAATGGAAACATCAGAAATAAACAACTTAACAATGCAGCTTAAAGCTTTAGAGAAACTAGAGCAATCTGATCCCAAAAGCAGTAGAAGAGAAGAGATTAGCAAAATAAGGGGAGAAATATCTGAAATCGAGACTAAGAAAATGATAGAAAAAATCAACCAATCAAAAAGCTGGTTCTTTGAAAAAATCAACAAGATTGATACACCCCTAGCTAAACTAACCAAAAGCAAGAGAGAGAAAACCCAAATTAACAAAATTAGAAATGAACATGGAGTTATCACTACTGATACCCAAGAAATCCAGAGAATTATAACATCATATTTCAAAAACTTATACTCTGTGAAGTTTGACAACACAAAAGAGATGGATGAATTTCTAAGTAAACACAACTTACCTAAATTGAATCAGGAAGTTGTGAATTATTTAAATAGTCCTATAACATATAAGGAAATTGTGAAAGTAATCTCGAATCTTCCCACCAAAAAATGTCCTGGACCAGATGGATTCAGCACAGAGTTCTACCAGACATTTAAGGAGTTAATAACACCAATACTCCT
Organism: Typhlomys cinereus; assembly: GCA_023101885.1. NCBI lineage: Eukaryota > Metazoa > Chordata > Mammalia > Rodentia > Platacanthomyidae > Typhlomys > Typhlomys cinereus. The sequence continues at coordinate 7,920,215 of JALPQD010000059.1, read as the reverse complement.
TAAACTGTTCCATCAAATAGCAAAGGAAGGAACACTACCAAATTCCTTCTATGAAGCTAATATCGTTTTAATCCCAAAACCTAATAAAGATTCACTTAAAAAAGAAAACTATAGGCCGATCTCCCTGATGAACACAGACGCAAAGATTCTCAACAAAGTCTTAGCAAATCGGATTCAAAAACATATTAAAAAGATCATTCATGGGGACCAAGTAGGCTTCATCCCCGGCACACAAGGTTGGTTCAACATACGCAAATCAATAAATGTAATTCATCATGTAAACCAGTCCAAAGTCCAAGACCACATGATACTCTCGATAGATGCAGAAAAAGCTTTTGACAAGATCCAACAGCCTTTTATGATCAAAACGCTAGAGACAGTAGGAATGGAAGGAACCTTTATCAATATAATAAAAGCTGTATACAACAAGCCCACAGCAAGGATTATGCTCAATGGGGAACAATTGGAAGCATTCCCACTTCAATCAGGAACTAGACAAGGCTGTCCACTCTCACCACTTCTATTCAATATTGTACTTGAAGTCTTAGCTGAAGCCATAAGACAAGAAAGGGACATAAGAGGGATTCAAATCGGCAAGGAAGAAGTCAAGCTATCCCTATTTGCAGATGACATGATCTTATACCTGAGTGATCCCAAAAACTCCACCAGGAAGCTCCTGGAACTAATTGAGAAGTTCAGCAGGGTGGCAGGATACAAAATAAATGTGCAAAAATCAGAGGCCTTCCTATATGCCCAGAATGAAAGAAGTGAAAAAGCCTTGAGAGAAACAATACCATTTACTATAGCCCCTAAAAAAATGAAATACCTTGGTATAAACCTAACTAAGGAGGTAAAAGACCTTTACAATGAAAACTTTAAAACCCTAAAGAAAGAAATTGCAGAAGACACCAGAAGGTGGAAAGACCTCCCTTGTTCCTGGATTGGCAGAATCAACATTGTAAAAATGACCATCCTACCAAAGGCAATATACAGATTCAATGCTATACCAATCAAAATCCCAAAGCAATTCTTCAAAGAAGTTGACCAAATAATCTCAAAGTTCATATGGAGACACAAAAGACCCAGGATAGCAAAAAACAATCCTGAGTAACAAAAACACAGCTGGAGGTATTACCATACCAAACCTAAGTCTATACTACAAATCCATAGTTATAAAGACAGCCTGGTACTGGCTCCAAAATAGACACACAGATCAATGGATAAGGATTGAAGACCCAGATATAAGCCCACAAAGTTACAGCCATTTGGTCTTTGACAAAGGGGCCCAAAGAATCCAATGGAAAAAGAACAGCATCTTCAACAAATGGTGCTGGCAAAACTGGATCTCCACATGCAGAAGATTAAAGCTGGACCTGTACTTGTCACCATGTACAAGACTTAATTCCAAATGGATCAAGGACCTTGATATCAGGCCAGAGACTTTAAAAACCATAGTTGAAAGGATAGGGAACTCCCTCGAGCTGATTGGGCTAGGCCAACACTTCCTAAACAGACATCCAATGGCACAATCACTGCTACCAACTCTCAACAGTTGGGATCTTGTGAAATTAAAGAGCTTCTGTTCAGATAAAGAGATTGTCACACGAGCTCAAAGGCAACCCACAGAATGGGAGAAAATCTTCACTAACCACATATCTGACAGAGCTCTACTGTCCAGAGTGCACAAAGAACTTAGAAAATTAAACTCCAAGGAAAACACTGGCCCAATTAAAAAATGGGCCCTGGAACTTCAAAGAAACTTTACCAGGGATGAAATTAAAATGTCTAACAATTATCTTAAAAAATGCTCCACTTCCTTCGCCATCCGGGAAATGCAAATCAAAACTTCCCTGAGATATCATCTCACCCCGGTCAGGATGGCAAAAATCCACAATACAAACAACGACAAATGCTGGAGAGGATGTGGAGAGAGGGGAACTCTCCTACATTGTTGGTGGGAATGCAGGCTCATACAGCCACTCTGGCGAGCCGTCTGGAGATTCTTAAAGAAATTAAAGATTGAAATGCCATATGACCCTGCTATCCCACTTTTGGGAATAACCCCCCATGCAGCAGAGGTTCGCCTCGATAGCACAAGCTCGACCATGTTCATAGCAGCACTGTTTACAATAGCAAAGTCATGGAATCAACCTAAATGTCCAACAGTTGACGAGTGGATAAGGAAACTGTGGTACATCTATACAATGGAGTACTACTCAGCCATCAAAAATGATGAATTACTGGAATTTGCTGGGAAATGGATGTCATTAGAAACAATTATATTAAGTGAAGTATCCCAAACCCAGAAAATTAAGCGCCGTATGTACTCCCTAATAGGTGGCTCCTAGTACCAAACTCACCCAGCTCACATTGAGGCACTCAAAAGTAAACCTATGAAACACAGTAATTGCAAGGATTATGAACAAGAGAGATGGGTTAGGAGGGCCACACCAGAAACAAGGAGAGAGGAGACCATGTTACAGCAGAGAAAATAGGCCTCCATCAAGGTCTGCAAGTAAGTAATGAGAAACCTGGTTAAGTTCACAGACGTTCTTTCCTGATCTCACCAGAAGGGGAGGGCATATAGTCTAGCAGATAAAAAGTAATCATTTTGCAAATGGGTGATGGACCCCTCCCTCAGGGAGGTTTCCTACTCTTATTACATCTACCCTTGAATGTGCTATTACAACAAGACTCCAGTTTAACAGCTTTTTGTCTCTGGCCAGGGGGTGACATACAGTGCCCAGCAGAATGGAGTGAAGGGAATTGCAGGAGCAGCAAAACTGCAAAAGAAAATCAACAAACCACAATCCAGAACTTCAGAGACTATATCAATCACATAGAACTAGGACAGCCTAATCTCTCCCCATCCTGGAGCTCAGGGACATTTGCGGAAGAGGGGGCGGTAAGATTGTAAGAGCAAAAGGATGGGAGGAGCAACGATTTGCAAGATTCTCAACAATAGTTGGGGCCAAAGCAATCGTAATGGGACTTTGCATGCCCTGCGCAATGTCCAGCGCACTGTTGCCCTCATAAAGTTAGCATCTGTTAAGGGCACCGAGACCCCTGGAGGCAAGGGATTGACAGCCATAGTAGTGATCTTATGCTTAAGGGGAACAAGAGAAAGGGCTTATGGAAATGCCACTGGGTCCTTATATGTCATCGGAGAGGAGGACCCAATGGAGAGTTAGGTGTATACAATAAAGGACTCTCTGGGAATTGGGGGGGAGGCACTGGAGGAAGGGGAGGGGGAGGAGGGGGGAGGGAGGGAACTGGTAAAAAATTTTAAAATGTATAATTAAATTTTTAATAAAAAAAAAAAGAATACCACCTCGCCAGCATCTCTATACATGCACCATTGACATGTCCAAAGTATCTTGTAGACTTTCCATCCCCTGGGTGTGTAGTTTGTCCAGAAGCTAGAGCCAAGGAAACTTCTCCAGTCTTCTAGAAGTTATTCTAGTTCTGAGACTTTGATCATAGTCTAATCAAAACTCTAGTCCCACCACAGTAGATACCACTACACGTTTATGAAAATTAAGCAATGATTAAACAACAAAGAAAAAGAAAAGGCAGTTAAATTTCAGCTGTCTATTGGATGCTCCAGAGACTCCTTTGGAAATATCTAAGGAATTGCTTACTTAAGGCACTTTGAGCAAACCTGCAGGAGATTGTCTCAATTGCATGATTTATGTGGGCAGACCCAGCCCATAGTGGGTGGAATTGTTTCCTGGATAGATAGATAGAAGGAAGGCATTTCATCCTAGTCAACATTTTGGCAAACTAAAAAGCAAGCATGCAGCCCTCTGCTCTTGTTGTGGAGATGGTAATAAACTGTAACCTGGAATCATGAGCATGAATAATCCCATTCCCCTACATTGTTTATGCCATGCATTCATTACTGCAACAAGGTTGTGAAACTAAGACCATCAGAAAATAACAACTGTTGTGAGCATGTTGACAATGGAACACTAGTAGATTGCTAGAGGGAAAAGTTTGGTGATTTCTCACATAAAATTAAGCCAGATAACCCAGCAATTCCACTCTTGAGTACATAGGCTCAGAAGCTGAAAGCAGGCATCTGAACCACATCTGTGCTCCAGTCTTCACAGTAGTTTTACTAATGAAAGGCAAAAGGGGGAAACAACATCAGTTGAATAGATGATAAAATAAGGCACATATGTATGCGCGTGCATACACATACACACACACACACACACACACACACACACACACACACATAGAGGAATATAATTCCTCCACAGAAATGATGTTTTGATACGATATATACTATAGCAAGGGAAGGGCAATTACTTATTTTTGAACAAAATAGACCAAACACATATTGTCATGGTTTGAAATGTGTCCACCACAGTCTCATGTGTTTGGCAAGGTCATGGCACCTTGAGAGGTGGAGTCTTGCTGGAGGAAGGCAGTCACAAGGGGTGGGCCTTGAGGTGGATTAGTCCCACCCTACCTCTAGGAGAAGTTAGCCTTTGCTGCAAGCAGTCTTGCAGCTCTCAGCTTCCAAGATGTCTGCGGTGAGTTAGACTCCTCCAGCTTTGGTCAGCCAGCCATGCCACCTCTCTTTGAGAGACTGTACCTTCCCTCTGGAACTGTAAGCTGAATAAACCTCCCTTTCTCCCTTAAGTTGATTGACTTTGGGTGTTCTCTCATAGCAATAGTTAAGAGTAACCTATACACATATGCTGTGTAATCATAATCTGTCATTGATGAGATACCTTAGAATGGGAAAATCACACTTACAGAAAGCAGGACGGAGGTTACTAGAAGTGCTAGCTAGATATATAGGTGTCAATTTGACAAAAATGAAGGCTGAAATTTTGGGCATGTCTGTCTATCTATCATCTATCTGTCTGTCTGTCAATCTATTATGAATAAATCAAATATTAGAAAAATAAGTGGAGAACAAATGAGGAATATTGACATTGACCTCTGGACTCTATGTACCTGCTAAGCACAGCAGCAGCATTAAAAACTTAGGCAAGCACTGCTCCCCTCCTCTCAGCCTCCCCAGTATCCCCAATTCAGACTCACAAGCCACACCCCCAATAGAATGTACAAGCTGTCCTTCAAGCCCATGTTGCTTGTCGAGCACGTCAAGCTAACCTTTTCTTCCCCAATCCATGATCCTCCCCCTTCTTCAGAGGCTGCAATTCTCCAAAAGCCAATGAGCAGAAAGCTGGGCTTTTGGAGGAAGCAGAGGAAATAGAGTGTGACAGCTTGTATCCTTGGACACATAAATTAAAAGTTGAATTAAATCCTGGAGAAAAAGAGAAACCTGAAACCTACTGAGGATCCTAATCTTTCAGTTACCACATCATTTCAGTCCAGGAAGATAGTCTCACAATAAGAGAAAGAAGAAACTTCTGTCTCATTTTGGAACCTTGGAAGATGAGAGCGGGATGATGTCAGCAATATGTAACACTTGATGTGGCCTGCGCATGAACCACACAAAAGTGATACATACTTGGAACACTGTCTTGGTGAACACTATGCATTATAATTTGGAATCTCTTAAACACTTGGAACTGATCTACGAGTATCTTCTGGTTGATAGTCACAACACCCTGATTCATGAGATTTCAATTCATGTTACCTGGACTTCAGTTTCAGTCCTGCACTAGCTTTAGTGCCTGGCTGGTCTCAATAATTCTTTATTTAGGGTAGCAGAGATGGCTTTTCATCAACACGAATCCACGCTTTTTCATCTATTACAGCACCTAAAAGAAGTTGAGAATCCAGTTACCCCGTTAAAGATGCCCCTTCCAGCCTCCCTTGCAGCTATATCTGGCCATGTGATTAAGTTACCAGTCATAGAATATGAGTGGAAGTCACGATCTTAAAGGAAATAGAGCATGTCCTCTTCTTGTCTAGCTCTTCCATCAGTCTGTCTGGAATGTGGATGTAGCACTGAAGGAAGGAACCCCAGTGTTGAGAGCCCCAGAGCAACTTTATAAGGAACACTGGTCTCTGAAGAGCATGGCAGTATGACATTTTTCTCTAGTTGCTTTTTCTCCTGCCCTACTTATCATCCTTACACCATCAACAGCTCAATTTTCATCTGACGCAACATATGAACTCTGTACTAATGAATTGGACATATGTACCATGCTCCATTGGCACAGTTGTATTTTGATGTGCATACAAATCACATTAAACTGCAGTGTCTTATTCAAATGCAGAGTGTTTCAGTAGGTCTGGGCTGGGGAAGAAATTCAGCAGTTTTAACACGCCATGATGCCGATAATGTTGATTAGACCACCCACTGTGAGGTGAGAATATAAAACAGCAAGTCTAGATGCTAAGAGCCCCTGTCATCGTTGCACTTTCAAGTGTGGGTCCAGCCAGGCCCTTGAACCTGAGACAGTCTTTCTCTATTTTCCCTTCCCTTGCCCAAGGCCTGTCACCTTCTGGGTGAGGTTCCCTTCTCCCATTATCAGCCCCAGCTGACGTGGGTTCTCTTTAGGTTGAAGGTCAGGCTCTCAGACAGAGCAAAAGGAACAACCAGATGTGTGAGACCAGACGGCAGGTGGTTACAGCAGGGCGGGAGTGTCAGAGGAGTTTCCTCAGGCTACAGTATGAACCCAAATCAGCCCTTCTCAGGGAGACTTTTCCAGGCAAAACTTGCAACCACATTCTGACTCTTTATTCCCTTCTCATGCCCCGAGGGGAGTTTATCACCATCTGATATACCACGTGTTTTACATACTTACTTTATTTACTGTCTGGCTCCTCCCACTGGAATTTTGGCAACAGCCTGTATTTGTTGACTGGATGCCTAACAGGCAGACAGATGAAGCTCATCCACACACAGTGGGCTCTACAGAGATAGCACAGGCAAGAGATCCACCCGCAGACATCATTCAGGAGCAGGGAGAAGAGACACAGTGACTGCTGTTTGGAGACACATATTCAACTTTTTCTTATGACTGATCTCAGGCCACTCTTCCAAGGGGCCCTGCCAACTTAGCTGGTCCCTGTCCTGATCTGTCTTCCTTATTTGAAACAGAATATTCTAATGGTATCTCTGTGACTGTCTTCTACAAGGTCAGCCTACCAGCTCACCTGAGTCCCTTCGCCTTACAGAACCTTTTCTGGGGTGACAGCAGAGAAGCATGGCTGAACGGAATCACCCCTTCCCAGCGTATTCATCCCCGACAGCTTTGAGTCTCGGCAGATGTTAGTAACACAGGCAAAGCTTAGTCACGGCTCACTTCCATGTAGTTCCACTATTAACAGCGCATGCATTTCCCTGTCCGGTTTCTAATCTATGAATGGGGGGGGGGTTGTGTGTGTGTGTGTGTGTGTGTGTGTGTGTGTGTGTGTGTGTGTAGAGATACTGAAGCAGCGAGTACTTACTTAGCACAGTGGAATTTCAAGGTGATGCTTGGTTCCCCCATCCCCCAGGCTGCTATTAAAACTTTCTCAGATGCTCAGACACAATCCCACGCCTGTGACCCTGTGTCTCCTGGTCTAGGAGTGCTCTGCCTCCCTTGTGAAAGAGAGCCATCACAGCGCCACGTGGAACATGCCAGAGAGTGTCCTGGCTCCCCTCGCCCTGAGTCACACAGTCATACCCTGAATGGAGAGAGCTTTTTTTTTCCCTAGGAAATCAACACTTTTCCAGGAGTAATATTGTCCACTCTTCCAGCTGGCTCCCAAGGTGGGCAGGCATGAGTACCCCTGCTAGCCCTACCTGCCCTGTTCCCAGAGTGAGGCTTGAAAAAGACAAAGCCAGACTGAGAGCACAAAAGATCAAATGCTAATGTGCACATTTCCGACCCCATTCCCCAGCCTTCCATCCGCCACGCCGACATCCTCACAGCCTGCACACAAACGGACGATGTACACTTCGTGCACAAGGGCTTTGAGAGATGCTAACTTTGTGGATCTACTTTCTTACCATGGCCCATGGGTTAGTCTAGATCAAAACACAGAGAATTCAGGGCTTAGGAAGGACACTAAAGTGGACAGGAAAGCAGGAAGGGGGTTAGGCACCCAAGCAGGGAAGGCCGAGGCCTCAGTGCATTGCAGCCCCCTGGAACGCAGGTGTGGGCTTCATCTCTGTGTGAAACGCGGTGAAGGATGTGCTGTGATTCCCGTGCTAGGAGGGGCGCCTCATTTAGTCCTCGGGGTTCATTGGTTTTTGAAATATGCAAAGCACAGCCAGATGGTGCGGCTCATGGTTCTGTCTTCCCAGACGCGGCTGCTCAGGTGTCCAGGCTGTGGTCGAGTAAGGACCAGGGTCTGGTGGTTGTCAGAGTTCATTTGCTGTTGCTAATAACGTGGCACCGCGGACTGGGTGCATTGCAAAGAGTCTTTGTTGTTTGTAGTTCTGGAGATGACTCTGCGTGTGTGTGTGTGTGTGTGTGTGTGTGTGTGTGTGTGTGTGTGTGTTTGCACCCACGCACACGCATGAGGAAGCTAGAATTCAATCTCAGTGTGTTATTCCTCAGGAGCTGTCCATTTCGTTTTGTGAGACAAAGTCTCTCGCTGGCCTGGGGTTCCCCAGTGAAGCTGGTGGCCAGTGTGCCCACCTCCCCAGCATTGGGTTTACGAGCGTGCACCTCCATGCCCAGCTTTCTATGTGGGGGTGGGGATAAAACTCAGGTCTTCAAGTTTGTGCAGCAAGCACTCTACTGACCGAGCTGTGGCAAACCCTAGGTGATGACCTTCTTGCCGGTGGAGTCCTGAGGCAGTGCAGGGCACCGTGTGGCAAGAGGCATGGAGTGCTTAAGAGACCAAGCTAAACTGCCTTTCATGCCAGACATTCTCAAGATAGCCCATTAATTCATTAATCGCATGAGCGGGTTAATCCAATCATGAGAGCAAAGCCATAATCACTTTCTAGAGTCCCACCTGCTCCCCCTCTTAGTATCTCACACTGGAGATTCTGTTTCAATGTGCATTTCAGAGAGACAAACCATGTTCAAACCACAGCAGCACTGTGTAGAAGACGACAGTGGTGATAGCTAGCACTTACTGACGGCCCGCTCAGAAGCAGGCACAGTTCTTCGTTCATGACGCCACATTTAATCCTTTCAGCAGCCTCATTACTATGCCTTCCTTACTTCCGGGGAACCTGGGGCTTGACAACTATGGCTGGACTTGGTGAGGTACTTGCCTTGCAAACATGAGGACCTGAATCCCCAGAACCCATGAGTGCGGGGAAGTTCACTTACAATCTCAGCAGAGATAGTCAGATCCCTCTTGCTCACTGGTCAGGAAACCTGGCTTTGTTGGTAAGCCTCAGGCCGTGACAGACCCTATCTCCAAAAAGAAAAAAAGGACCAGAAAGATGACTCAGGAGTTAAAAGGATCTGAGTTCAAATCCTCAGATCCCAAGTAGAAAATGCATTGCAACCACTATTTATGTAGCATTTACATTATATGAGGTTATTATAAGCAATCTAGACATGATTTAAAGTACACAGAAGAAGTATAGGTTATATGCAAATATGACACCATACATATTAAGGACATGGGCACTTTGGGGTCTTTGAGGAGTCTTGGAGTCAATTCTCTACGAAAACCAAAGGTTAACTGTATATATATTTTTAATTATTTTATTTTTCTAGTTTTACAAACATATGGTGTACTTATCCCTACTTCCCTCCATCCCGCCTTCTACCCATCCTTCTTCCCTTCCCTTGCTCAATCCATCCCACTCCCTTCCGCTCTCCTTCCTATCTGCTTCTATGGACCTTAGGGTTCCCTTTGTTTGTCTCTTCTTTTTTTAAATTTTTCTACTTTCACAAGCGTAATGAGTACTTATCCCTGCTTCCCTCCATCATCTCTCCTTCCAATCCCTCCATCAATCCATCCTCCTGGGTGCCAGGGTTCCCTCTGGCTTGTATACTCTTGTGGGGTTCAGGTCTCTGTGGCATACCAAGCTACCTTTCTTTGGACCACCCCACTGAGAGGGTCATTCCCTTCACTCATCCAGCTTTAGTCCCCAAGGTTTCCACTATATATATTTATCTCTCTTGAGTTCCTTGATATTCTGTGGGTGCATGATGATATGTCAGTAATTATGCATGTCTGGTAAGGACAAGTTTCACTGTGGTAAGTTCCTAGATGCAGCAGTCCTGTCTGGAGGGGATGTCTTGTCCAAAGGTGAACCTTATTGTCTTTAGGTTCTTACTCACTGCCCCCTCTTCTGTGAGGTTCCCATAGTCTTAGTATGGGGGGATTGCATTGGTCCGATTTGAGTCGCTGGTATGCTGCATTATGGCTGACCATTGCTGTCCACTTTACTGCTCTTCTGTTGCCCTAGACTGCATCCTGTCAGAGTGTTGAGATTCTCTACCTCTCTCGTAGAACAAGATTTCTAGGCTGAGTGCTAAGTGCTCTTCAAAGCTATGAATATAATAGTAGCTATTCACAGAGCAATTTGGTGTATTGTTTTCCTACCTATAGGCTCATTGGCTGTTTTTCCCTAGTTATCTATTTCATTCCCTTTTTTAGGTTCTTATTCTAGTTAACATAGCAGGAATGTGTTCCATTCTGACAAGTGGGTCTTGAGTACAATCAGATAGCTGTTGGTTGTCTCCTTGATACTCATGCCACTATTACACTGGTGGTCATCTGTTGCCATGGTGATTTTTATTGCAACCTAAAGATCTCATGCATTGATGGGTCCTGTGATCATTTCTCTCCCCCAGCAGCTTCTAGAATATTCCTTGGTACAGTATAAGCTATCTAGCAAAGAGGAGGTAACTCAGACCAATTCTAATTGATGTATTTTGCCCATGTTTTGTGATCCATATGTGTTGCATTTTCAGTTAAAGGGTCTTACTAGCAGTATTTTGGACAGCCGCCAAGAGTAATGGCAAAAGCCTATAATATTTGGAGGCCTCTCTGACCAACATTTTATCAAGAAGTGTCACATTCTTGTTACTTCTAGTATAATTTTGTCACTGGGTTCTAAGTAGATCAGTTCAGGGCTTTTTTTTTTCTTCCATATTCTTCGCCCTATGCTGTTCTGCATAGGGACTGTCCTTTCTTGTTCCTTCCTTTAAAAGACATTTTTTGATATATTACTAGCATAGGAAGTTACTTTGGGGTTACTTCTCATGATCTTTGGGTTTTTCTATAAGTCTCTCTGTTCCTCCTATTTCCCATCTCCTTATTCCCTGCTATGTATTTTTCCCAATTATTTCCTCCTTCACTCTGCCATGGTATCACAAATCTCCACTTTAAAAGGTTTCACCCTAACCATTTCTTCCCTCCTTCCCACTCATTGGTCTCCCTTTCTGGCTCTTATAGTAATTCCAATCCAAATACATTGGCAAGGATATCAGTGCTAGCATCTGCATATAAAATAGAACATGTGGTGCTTAACATTCTGTGTCTGAGATACATTGCTCAATATTAAATTTTCCAGTTCCATCCATTTACCAGCAAATTCCATAATCTCATCCTTTCTGATGGCTGAGTAATATTCCATTGTGTCGATGTACCACATTTTCATTATCCATTCCTCTGTTGATGGGCATGTGGCTGATTCCGTGTTTTTGCTATTGTGAATAGAGCTGCAGTGAACTTAAGTGAATAAGTAAGTGTCTTTGTAATAAGATGCAGAGTCTTTTGGGAACATTCCTAGAAGTGTATAGCTGGCTCATATGCAGTTCCATTTTTAACTTTCTGAGGAAACTTCACACTGATCTCCAAAGAGGCTGTACCAATTTACATTCCCACCAGCAGTGAACAAGTGTCCCTTTCTCTCCATAGCCTTGCCAGCAATCTCTGTTGTTTGTGTTCTTGATCTTAGACATTCTGACTAGGATAAGATGGTTTTGCAAAGTGGTTTTAATTTTCCTTTCTCTGATAGTCAGAGAAGTTGAGTATCTTTTAAAGTATTTGTTTGACATTTCAATTTCTTTTTGAGTGAAGTCCTTGTTTAGTTCAAAGGCCCATTTTTTTAATTGAAATGTTTGTTGTTTTGGTGTTTAGTTTTTTGAGCTCTTTGTATATTTTGGAGATTAATTCTTTGTCAGATTCAAAACTAGCAAAGATTTTTCTCCCATTCTGTGGGTTATCTTTTTGCACAATTAACAGTTTCTTTTGCAGAACAGAAGCTTTCTGGTCCATTTAGAAAATATTACCTAGATATATCAATTCAAATCTACTTCCTACTATTTCTTTTAACAATTTCAGAGTTTCAGGTTTGATATAGAGGTCTCTGATACATTTAGAGTTGACTTTTGTGTGAGAGAGGCAACAGTCAATTTTTATTCATCTACATGTAGATGTCCAATTTTTCTAACATTACTTGTTGAAGATGCTGTCTTTACCATTTTCCAGTTTTTCCATTTTTTAGTATCCTCTTTGATTTCTTTCAGCAGTGATTTGTAGTTTCCATTATACAGGTCTTTTACTTCCTTGGTTAAATTTATTCCAAGGTATCTTTTTCTGTAGCTGTGGTGAATGGTATTGATTCTCCCATTTCTTTCTCAACTTTTTGTCTCTGATATATAGGAAGGCTACTGATTTTTGTATGTTGCTATTGTAGCCTGATAACTTTACTGAAATTGTCTATTAATTTGAGTAGTTTCTCGGGGGAGTCATGTAGATCTCTCAGGTATCATCTGCAAATAGGGCTACTTTGACTTTTATCTCTTTTATCCCTTTTATCTCCTTCTCTTGCCTTATTGCTTTAGCTAGGACTTCAAGCACAATATTAAACAGGAGTAGTGACAGTTGACATCCTTGTCTTTTTCCTGATCTAAGTTGGAATGCTTCAGTTTTTTTCCCTATTTAGAATGATGCTTGCTTTAGGCTTGTGGAAAATGGCCTTTATCAAGAGAGATAAGTCCTTTTTGACATGCACAGTAAAGGATGCTCCAGGAATGGGGGGGGGGACACTGGGAGAAAAGGGGGAAAAGGGAGGAGGGAGCAAGGGGATCCAGGGAAGGGTGGAGGGAGGGAGGGGAATGGGTACCTATCAAGTTTGTATGAGTGGAAAAAAATAAAACAAGAAAAGAGAGAGAGGTCCCTTTTATTTCCGTTTTCTGGAAAGCTTTTATCATAAAAGGATATTGAATTTTGTCAAAGGCCTTTTCTGGGTCTATTGAAAGGATCATATGATTTTTGTTTTTGAGTTTGTTAATATGGCAAACCACATTTATTGATTTACAAATGTTAAACCATCCTTGCATTTCTGGTATGAACCTAACTTGATCATGGTATTTGATCCTTTGGATATGTTTTTGGATTTGGTTTGCTAGTATTTTGTTGAAGATTTTTGCATCTGTGTTCATTAGTGAGATTTACCTATAATCTCTTTGATGTATCTTTGTTTGGTTTTGGAATCAAAGTTATATTGGCTTCATAGAAATAGTTTGAGAGTATTCCTTCTTTCTCTATTTTATGGAATAATTTGAGAAGTAGTGGTGTTAACTCTCCTCTGAAGGCCCAGTAGAATTCTGCACTGAGTCAATCTGATTCTGGGTTGCTTTTTTTTTGTTGTTGGAAGGCTTGTAATTACCGTTTCAATTTCATCTCTTGTTATTGGTCTGTTTAATGTATCTATTTCATCTTGAGTCAATTTTGATAAGTCATATGTGTTTAGGAATTCATCCATTTCCTTTAGATTGTGCAATTTAAGAGAATATAAATTTTTAAAGTATGTCCTTGTGATTGTCTGGATTTCTCTAGCATATGTTGTAATTTCCCCCTTTTCATTTCTGATTTTGTGGATTTGAGTGTTCTCTCTTCTTTTGGTTAGTGAAGCTAGGGCTTGTCAATTTTGTTAATCTCTTCAAAAAAAAAAAGCTCTATTTCATTGATTTTTTTGTATTGTATTTTTCATTTCCAATTCATTGATTTCTGCTCAGATCTTAGATATTTCTTCCCGTGTGCTACTTTTAGGACTGGTTTGCTTCCTTTTTTATAAGGCTTTCAGGTATGACATTAAGCCATTTACTTGGGATCTTTCTTTTTTTATGATGTAGGCATTTAATGCTATAAACTGTCTTCTTAGAACTGCTTTCAATGTGTCCCATAGATTTTGGTATCTTCATTTTCATTGGCTTCAATGAAGTTTTTAATTTCCTGTTTTATTTCATTTTTGACCCATTCCTCATTCAAAAATGTGTTATTAGCTTCCATGAGTTTGTGTGGTTTCTATTGTTTCCTTTGTTGTAGATATTGACCTTTATTCCTTAATGGTCAGATAGTATGCAATGAATAATTTCGTTTTTCTATATATATGGAGGTTTGATTTGTGTCCTAGTATATGGTCTATTTTCAAGAATGTCCCATGAGCTGCTCCATAGAATGTGTATTCTTCAGTTTTGGGGTCAAATATTCTCTAGTATCTGTAAGGTCCATTTGATTTATGGTTTCCTTTAACTACAATGTGTCTCTGTTTAGTTTTTGGCCAGTTGACCTGTCCAGTGGCATGAGCTAGGTATATCCTATATCCTTCTCTCCCATCTTGCACATTTCTTCCAGTATTCTCTGTAGCCCTGACTTCATGGCCATATATTCTTTTAGTTGGTTTTTGTCATGGAAGATTTTTCTTTTACCTTCTATTATGACAGACAGTTTTGTTGGATATAATAATCTGGGTTGGCATTTGTGTTCATTCAGAATTGTATTGTGTCTTTCCAGGCCCTTTTGGCTTTTATAGTTTGTATTGAGAAATCAGTTTTTATTTTGATGGGTTCACTTCTATGTGTGAGTTGTTCCTTTTGTCTTGCAGCTCTTAAGATCTTGTCTTTAATGTATATATTTTGTGCAGCCTATCATATGCCACAGGGTGTTTTTTTTTTTTTTTGTCCTGAATATTTAGTGTTCTGTATGTCTCTTGAATCATAATAGAATTTTTAGATCAGGGAAATTTTCTTCTATTATCACATTGATTATACGTGATTCCTTTTGTGTATCTGTTTCTGGGATACCCATGATCCTGCATATTGGGCCTTCTGATGGTGTCTAAGAGTTCCTATATATTCCATTCAAGTGTGTTTTTCAGCTTATCAGTTTCTTTCATTGACTTATGAACCTCTTTTATCTTATCTTCCAGTTCTGAGACTCTGTTTTCTACACAATCAGTTCTATTTTTGAGACTCTCTATCAAATTTTTTATTACACTATTTAGATTTTTTGTTCCAGTGTTGTTTGAGCCTGGGTTTTTTTTTTTTTCAGTGTTTCTATGTTTATTTGTAGATTACTTGTCTTTCCAGTGTTTCTAGATCTGTTTTCAGGCTCTCTATTTTCATTCTATTTCTGTTTTGTTCCTTTATATACTTTTGGATTTATTTCCTGAGTTTGTTGTGTTCTTCTTGAAATGTGTTTAGGCATTTATCTATGTCTTCTCAGAGATGTTTGAACATATGTGCAATCAATCTTTGAAATTCATTGTCTTGGTTATTGTTTTCTTGGATACCTTCCGATGGACTATCCTCTGTAGGACTGAAGTTTTGTATTTGGTGATCTTGAGAGAAGACACATTTTCTTGGATTCTTGTGTTCCTTCTGTTTTTCCTGCGAGATATTTGCATTTTTAGGATGAGATGTTGTTGATTGTAGTTTTGTTTTTCAGAGGCCTTTTCTCTCTTCATTCCTTGAAGTTTGGTGATGTATAAAATTTTCTACTTGGATATTTTACGTAAGTGTGCGATGACCTGGAGGGGGAGAGCAACTCAGGGGCCCAGGGGCCCAGGGATGGGAGTAGAAGTCTTCAGGCCCACACATCAAGACCTGCCAGGGACGCTCACGCAGGCCTGGGGCAGAGCACAGAGAACTGGGGGTTCAGGTTCTGCAGCGGAAACCTTCAGGCCCACGAACACACAGACCCACTGGTCCAGGGACCAGTTCACCCAGGATACAGGGCTGACGGTGTATTTACTTGAGGAAATTAGTTACTGTAGCTTGTTGTCACAGTCAGGGGCTTTTTGCATAGGCATTATTTAGGAGGAAAAAACCTTCAGATTAAATGAAAATTATTGAAGGCTGTTGTTTCTGATGAAGCTGGCATCTCCCGGCAACAGATAAAAATCAAAATGGTGCTAAAGTTGCATAGAACCATAATTTCTGAGAAATTAGGAAAGACACAAATCCTTTGCTTCTACCCCTAAAAAAATCCAGTGTTTTTTTTACTTGTTGGGCTGGTGGGGGGGGGTGCACGTGACGTGCACACAAGCCCAGAGAGAGATGCTGAGTGCCTTTCTTTGTGACGTTCTACCTTCTTCCCTTCTGACAGGGTCTCTCACTGAACCTAGAGCTAGGCTAGAAGCTGGCATGTCCACAGATCCTCCTGTCCCATCCCACCCCCAATTCCACCCCTAGCCAAAAGCAATGGGTTCACAGCACAGGCATGGTCACCCCGGTTTTCTGTGGGGCATGTTGAGGATTTGGACTCAGGTTCTTATGCGTGCACAGCAAGTATTCTTACCCAGGTGTTCTTACCTCTCTAGTCCCACCCCCTCAGTTAAATCAACATGAGTATGAAGCTATCACAGTTTAATCCTTAGGAGTAGTCTGAGTTTAACTGGCTATTTTCCTGTCGTTCTGTCTTGTTATCTCTGCCTGTAAGGAAAGTGTAATAACTGAAGGATGCAGACTTCACTGTCTGGAAAACCAACCTCCACTGAGCTCCTCGGAACGGCTATTTACAGAATGAAGTGCAGCCCTGTTCTATAATGGAAAATAAAGCCAATTAAGATCTTACGGAGTGTGCTGCAATTTTGTCTCTTGACAGTCTGTTCCCTGGAAGCAGTCTGGCTCAGTGTTGCTGGCCACTGCGATTTACCAAGTCACTGTGTTGTGTGATCAGTCAGGAGAAATGCCCAGGAAGGATGTCAGAGACGCGACAGTGACCACAGAGAAGCTGGACACAGTTACAGCGGACACGTCCCATGCTCCTGGCAATGATGCCCTTAGAATGTTCCAGCAAGTGGCCCCTCTCCATTTCAGTGGCTGCCTGAGGGTGGGGATGTGTCCTTCACAAACATCATGGCACAGGGAAAATAAGCTGGAGAGAGCTCTCAGCGCCAGCTCTGAAGCACCTGGGTAGAGAGCAGAACCACTCTATGATCCCCAGCTTTGCCTGGAGCGTGATGTCGGACCAAGGGCAATTTGACAGTGTGACTCGAGGGTCAGACTCTTCTGTTCCAGAATGCAGCAAAAATCTCTGAAGGAAGGAATGGTCAGCATCCACCTGGGTCTGGGCACATAGAATTTTGAGGGGCCTGGCACAATGGATCCTGGTATGAGATCCCTAGGTCTGAGTATCTACACAATATAGAAATCAACCAAGCAGAGCCTGGGCCACTGACCCCTGAGGCAGCAGCGTGTTAGCTCCCATTTATATCCCATCAAGGGAAGAAGTGTTTACCAGGAAGATGTTGGGCGTGGCTAACCCAGGCTGTGGATCTGGCTGCTAGCTTTCTCCCTCCCCTTCTTGCATCTGTCTCAGGGGACTCTCTGCTCCTCAGCATTTTCTTCTTAGGACATCCAGGGACAGAAGACTGAGGCCAAGCCAGGTAGAACTGAGTGGCTAGAAGGTAGCCCTGGAGAGAGCATTACAAAATCAGCAAATGAGAGTTGGGGTGCATGAACTCATCTCGTAAACACATGGGCTTGGTGACTCTAAGATGACCAGACCGTTGGTTGCAATGACTCCTTGGAACATTCTCGACCTGTGCAGCAGTGTGAGTACAGCCCACTTGGGTCTTGCTGAAAGGTGGATTGTAATTCACACTTGGAGAAAAGCCCAAGACTGTTTCTAATGAGTGCTTAGAGAATGCTGGGGCCCAGGGTCAGGCTGCAAGCAGCAACGAGACATTGAAAGAAAGCATCATGAATGAGTGTCGCTGAGTTATCATCAGAATTCTAAGTATCAAATCACCGTGTGCATGTGTGTGTGTGTGTCTGTGGGGGGGGCAGGCTGCGCCACCCTGGGCTAAGTGCTTTGAACACTATCTCACTTCATCTGCTACGAGCTTTCTAAGTAGGTATCACTGCCTCCTCATCTTACAGAAATAAGCCCCCGAATGATGAGCAGCGGGTGTGTATTGTAGCCAGTGATACAATCCAGGTTCTCTGAACCCTGGTCCTGATCTCTAAAACCACTGCAAAGAGGGGCACAACCTTGGAGCATCATTTCCTGTGAGGGTGCCTTCTGCAAGGCCCTGGTGGCCCTACGTGCTGAGAACGGCTCGGGGGTGGGGATGTTGCTCAGTTGGCAGGGCGCTTGCCCAGCATGCCCCAAACTCTAGGTTTGACCCCCAGAGCTGTATTGACTTGATGTGATGGTGGGGTGCAGGTCTGTAATCCCAGCATATGGGAGGAGGATACAGCAGAATTAGGAGTTCAAGGCTTGTGTGAGCTACATAGTGAGTTTCAGGCCAACCTGGGCAAAAGAAACAAATACAGACAGCTTTTGTCGGGTACGAAAGCTGTGTTCAGACGTTGCAGGCTACTGTGCTGGCTGCGCTGTGGGCCTGAGATCCCGGGTCCAGCCCCATCAGCCTGCGGGAGGCCCGCGCGTCCCAGGAGAACCGCAGCCACGTCCTGCTGGGAGCCGAGCGCTCAGCACAGCGCCCCGCACAGCGCCCGACCCGTCCCGGGTGCCACCCGCCCGGCCCCGCGTCCTCGAGCAGCTGCGCACCCCTTGCTCTAGCGCCACGGCAGGCACCCGGTTCCCAGAACTCAGCGGAAATGTCGCTTAGCTCAGCCTTGAAATCCAGCTTAAAGTCACCCCCTGGGCCCGCAGACACTTCGCCAGATGCTCCTTCCAACCGAGCCCGGGTGATGGGCGGCGACAGGCTGAGCGCTGGGACCCCGAGCTGGGGCTGAGCGACCCGCAGCTGAGCTCCTTGAAAGGAGACCCGGAGGAAGAAGGGGTGCGGCTGCGGGTCTGGGTCTCTTTTCTGAGAGTGGGGGGCCCTTGTGTGAGTAGACTCTCTACTCCTTAAGGAGTGGGGGTTCAGCCTCACCTTCGACGTCCACTTGCAGCAAACTCTGATAGGGGTTGTACCAGGGATTTTATGGGGTTGAAAACAAATTGAGGTCATGCCTGTAAGGAAAAAAAAATGCAAATTTCCTAGGGAAAAAATTTCCATTTAGCCCCCACCCCACCCCACCCCCAACCCATCTGGTACCTTTATGAGAAATTTTCAAAAGTGCCTTTTGGGACAAAGCAGCAAACCGGGTCAGGACAGGCGCGTCGGGAAGGACGGTCAGTCACAGACAGGGCTCCTGGTTGGGCAGCAGATGATGACCCAGCTTTCAGCACCCGGCTACCCTGTTCACTGGTGCCCTTTGGCAGTGAACAACAGGCACCACCATGTCCTGCCACTGGCCTGTCTTTCCTCCTTTGTTCTTTCCTCATCTGTTGTTCACTGAAAACCTTCTCCATGTCTCTCTGCTCCCCACCCTCCCCTCTACTACTTGGCTCCAGCGTGTAGGTAAGGAACATCTAAAGATGTATAAAATACTGCCTCTGACTTAAGTCCCACATGTGGTTGCCTCTCTTTCTGTCTCAAATAACTAAAAGAAAATAAACTTAAAACTAAATTTTAAAGATAGAAAACCAGTCACTGTATGCAAGTGTTTGAGAAAATATCTCTTCTTAAAAGATAACCATTTCAGGTCAGGGGAGGCAGCATAGTTGGCAGCATGGTTGCCTAGCATTCATGAAGCCCTGGGTTTAGTCTTTAGTACCCCATGAACCAGGGGCAGTGGCAATGCCTGTAACTCCAGCACTTGGATACCCCAACATTGATTGGGATTACAAAGTTATCTTTGACTACATAGAGCCTTTGAAACCAACTTGGGCTATGTGAGGTGAAAGAAAGAGAGAAAGAAAGAAAGAAAGAGAGAGAGAGAGAGAGAGAGAAAGAAAGAAAGAAAGAAAGAAAGAAAGAAAGAAAGAAAGAAAGAAAGAAAGAAAGAAAGGAAGGAAGGAAGGAAGGAAGGAAGGAAGGAAGAAAGAAAGAAAGAAAGAAAGAAAGAAAGAAAGAAAGAAAGAAAGAAAGGAAGGAAGGAAGGAAGGAAGGAAGAAAGAGAAAGGAAGGAGGAAGGAAGGGAAGAAAAAGGCAGAGCGGATAAAAGAAAGGAAGGAGAGAAAAATAAAGAGAACTAACTCAAAAATTATTTTTGAGCTTCAAGAATCAAACATAAAGCATTTCAAGTCAACCCAAGTTCCTAATTAGAAACCCAAACAAATCTGGATCTGAAACGAAACAACTGGCGCAGGTCGGGGAGGCAGCAGGAATAGTCAGCGCCCCAGCTCTGCTGGGCTGAAAATCGTTCTGTGGCTCCCATAAAATGACTTCCACTGTCTGGGCCTTGCTCATGCTCTTAAAGTGAAAGCAGTAAGTCGGGTGCTTTGGTGCTGGAGATCCCATTTACTGAGGGAAAGTTCAAGCCCTAGAAAATAGGCAGTGCATTTTTCCAAGGAATATTGAATTCATTGATATTTAGCATGTGTCTGTCAGGTGTGCTGCATTGATCATGCAATTCTTGTTTCCTCTGAAAAAGCCTAAAGAAAGTCCAAAGGCCCTTAATAATTTGGCCCACTGGAGAGCAATGCTTTCAAAGGAGCCAGAGAAATGCCCCGCCCCGTTCCCATGAGCGGGTGGGTTGTGGCTCCGGCAGCAAAGCGAAGTGCCCTGACAGAGGCTGTACAGACCTGTGCAGCTCAACAACCACCTCACCGATGTTCCTTTCGCACTCTCAGGCCACAGCTGTGAATCTGTGTGTTGGGAAAGGGGGTGTGCCGGGTGTTGTTTGTCAGCGTATTCTGGGGTAAACGTGCTGCAGGCTGTGGCAGATGCCTCTTTGATAATGTATAAGGCACCACCCCTGCTGCTCTACCTTTGGGCATCAAGACCCCTGTCCCTCCCTCAGACCACTCTATAAGTAGAAATCCTGGG
The DNA here is from genome assembly GCA_023101885.1 of Typhlomys cinereus. Lineage (NCBI taxonomy): Eukaryota > Metazoa > Chordata > Mammalia > Rodentia > Platacanthomyidae > Typhlomys > Typhlomys cinereus. Next base: position 7,899,304 of record JALPQD010000059.1, on the reverse strand, counting down.
CTGGAGATGGCTCAGGGGTTAAGACTCTGCCTCCCAAGCAGAAGGTCCTGAGTTTGGATTCCAGGTCCCATGTAAAAAAATGAGAGGCTGATATGGTGGTGGCCTGCACTTCTGACTCTGGTGGGCAGAGCTTGGGAAATCCCAGAAGAAGCAAGGAAGTAGAAGTGGTCCAGGATGATTCCTGAAGTCACCTTTGGTCCTCCACAGGGTCACCCAGTGCGTTCTCTCTCTCTCTCTCTCTCTTTCTCTTTCTCTCTCTTTTGCTTTCTTTCTCTCTCTCTCTTTCTCTCTTTCTCTCTCTCTCTCTTTCTCACACACACACAGAGTAAATAAAGAAATAATTTTTTTTAAAGTAGAAATCCTTCCAGGCATGTGAGCTTTACCCCGAGTCACTCTTCAGGGACCTGGAGGGTGGTAGTCAAGTCTCATGAGTCTGGAAGGTTAGGATGGGGAGAGGCGGAGGGGAGGACAGGAAGGCATTGGAAGGAGTGGTGTGGACAAGAGGGAACCCAAGCAGGCATTGTGATTGAGTAACTTCAGAAGGCAGCACTGTTTATGGAACGTTTCATTCTCGATGGCCGCTGTCACGTTCTAGTCATTAGACTGCACTTACTCGTGGGCTGTAGAAATTACTTCCCATGGGAAATGAAAGCAGCCCCTTTTCAAAGGATGCTTTGTTTGCTAGAAGAGGAAAGAGAAGCATGTGACACGGCAGAGACCGAGTCTGAATTCCCTATGAAGTCAATCTGGGTTGAAATTCGTGAAATAGGACCACATAAGGAAGTAACCCAGGACTGGTGGTAGTGTTGAGGACGATGATGATGGTGGTGAGGATGATGACGATAACTAACTCTTAATGATTACCTCCTGTATGCCAAGCCTCGAACAAGCCTTCATACAGAAATCTCAAGGGATTCCTACAAATACCCCTGACACTTTTGTTAGCCCATTTAACAGATGGAGTAACTGAGGAGCTGTTGGCCCAAGAGAATCCAGCTAGCCTCCGACTGAAGCAGCACATTTGCCGTATACTTCATGTGATCAGATGTTCCTTATCTAACATCTCCCCCACCAAACCCTACAGGGGTGAGGAGGAGCCAATGACCAGACCAGGAAATGGGAGAAATCCATGGGGGGGGGGGGCTCAGCTTTATCACATCCACCAGGTGAAGCCGCTTTCCTTCCATCCACCAGATGGTGGAACCTAGTGCTTAAAACATCTGCCTGAGGAGGCAGGGCTGCAGCCTGGCCCTCTGCAGCCCCAGCCAGCTGGACCCATCGTGCTAGTTAGCATTTAGATGAGGCTACTTCCCGCTGCAGCACCAGCGCATCTCGTCCTGCTGCCCTGTGCTTTTCCCATTTTGATTAGTTACGGTGAGGCCGTAATAACTGGCCTCGTTTCTTCGCTTCATACCTGACAGCATGCCGGGGGCTCCCAGGGCCCTCCCTGCAGCCTCACATCGAGTCTTGGATCCATCCCACCTGAGCGATAATGATTAATTAAATCCATCCATCCTTCTAGCCCATTTTCCAGTTCTCGGAACTTTCTAACACATTCTCTCGTTTGCAGCGACATAATTAGACAATGGGGGCCCAGTGAGAAGCTTGCTTTGCGGCTGCCCCATATCAGAGGGAGAATTTACTACTTCCTTTTGTCTTGCCAGCAGGGTATCAAGGTCCGGGCTCCAGTAGCCTTCACTTTGTTGCTAGAAGGAAGGAGGCAAGTTTTCTAACCTTCTTATCCAGTTAAGAGAGTCATTAGAAGCTCGGGGGTAACTGGGTGTGGCTGTCTACACTTTGGTGCCTCCTTGGGCTGTACTGTACCTTCAAAGTGGTTTGATCATTTAAATTGATTCTCTGGAGCTAGTCAGTAGGCCTTCTTTACAGTAGGCCCAGACCTTGCAAGGAAGGTAGGAAGGGAATCCTTGACACTAATGGCTGCTATTGGATCTGTCTGATATCAAGTCCTTCTCTTTAGTTTGTGCAGGACCAACCATCTCTTCCAGGTTAGCCCATGGGAACCTTCCAGATCACGGATCCCAGCGTGACTCCTAGGTTGGTCAGTCCGTGTCATCCTTCCATAAAAATATTTTATTCTATTTTAAACGCCATAAGGAGTGGGTCCTGTTGCTTAGCCAAGTGGATTCATGAGGCTTTGGAGTCATCCAGAGAAGCCAGAGTTGAGTTTGGGAACAGGCAATGAAAGAGCTAACCTGTTCTTCAGATTGATTTCTGTAAAAAAAAAAAAAAAATGTTCTGTTGCTGAGAACCGAGAAGGATGATTGGGAAGTATGCCGATGGCAGCAGGCAGACATGGGCAAAATGATTCAGAAATGAACATGTGGGATGTAATTGTTGGCTGTTTGCAGAGCTGTGATGTGAAGTCTTTCTGCTTCTCAAAAGTCACTGAAGTCTGACTTACTATACTCTATGCACAAAGTCAGGTGTTTGGTGCGAAAACATAGGGAGAGGATTCTCCTGACTGGGAAAAGGGTAGATGGCTATCCCAGAGAGGAGAGTGACAAAGTCTTCAGCAGAAATCCCAAAGAAACCACACAGATCTTGGCGTGGGATGGAAGAAGTGGATGAAGGACCCCAGTCTAGTGGAAACCCTTGGGGGACTGTCCCCATGGCCCTGAGTGATGGACAGGGCAAATGGTGAATAACCCTATTTTGTAGATAAGAAAAGCAAGACTCAGACAGGGTTACCATGCCTGCCCAATGCCACGCAGCTGCAAGTCAACGTGCACTGCATGTGACAGAACTCCATTCTATCTTTAGCTAAGCTTCCTAACCGAAGTTTGTCAACTAAGAGAAACCCCCCTCCCCCAAAAAAATAGGCTTGGAAGCACACTCCTGCAATCTCAATACTCAAGGGTGCCAAGGCAGGAGGATAGAGTTCTAAGCAGCCTGGGCAATATAACAAGACCTTTGTCAATAAAAACTGAAACTCAAGACAAGCCAACAAAAGGCCACCAGAAGATAACCCAAGTATCTGAGCAGAGTCTATGTTCCACCAACAGCTTTCCCCAGCTGTCCCACGACCTTCTTCAATAGGAGGCAAGGGCCACTTGGACTCAAGGGATATTCCAAAGGTGGGATCATTGAGTAGGACATCAGAAGCAAACACCGAATGGTGCGGATGAAGGGTGGGTGGTTACATGCCTCCTCCAACCCAGAGTTCAGCCCATAGGATCAGGGTCTGGGCACACTCACCATGTCCTCATTACCTCTGCAGAATCCGAAGAGCCTTCTACTTCGGGACAATCTTTAACTGGCAGCCCAGGTGCAGAATGTAGCCTTTGTTTGTGCCTCGTGATTCTTTTTCCCCATTCTGTTTGGGGACTGTTTACCTAATCTTTCACCTCTTCTGCTCATGTTCCAGACTGGGTTTCTCATGGGCACTTGCTTACTGGGTATTGCCTGGTTGACGTCCTGTGCCATATACATAATCCTAAACCAGAACCAGGCAATGCTGGTACCATCTGTCATTTGCAGGTAGTGCATGGGTACGTTTCTTCCAACTAAATGCTCTGGTAAGTTAGCATGGTGCCTCCTGATGGCTTCTGTCCCTGGAGATGTCCCCAGTGATTGCCGTCCCTGAGGCTATCTTCTAATGACTCCATTCCCTGAAGCAGTCCTTGGTGGCTGCTGTCCCAGAGCTGATCACGAAACTCTGCCTGGTGCTGACAAGGAGGAAGCCATCCAGCCCCGGAACAGGAGACCAGCAGCGCCAGGAAGCTGAGCCGAACCAGAACCTGGGTGTAGGTGGCCCAGCTGAAATCTCTTAGTGTGTAACTGTTACTAGCATCTCCTGTTGACTCTTAAAATACCCCAGTGTGCATGACACGGTGCACAGCTGTGCACTCCTCAGGGACCTAGAGGGTGTTAGGCAGGTGTCATGAGTCTGGAAGGCTGGGATGGAAAGAGGCGGAGGGGAGGATGGGAAGGCGTTGGAAGGAGTGGGGTGGACAAGAGGGAACCCAAGCAAGTGTTGAGATTGAGTCACTTTAGGAGGCAGCACTGCTTAGGGAAATGTTTCGTTCTCGATGGCCGCTGCCACATTGTAGTCATTAGACTGCATTTACCCTGCTTGGTGATCATCTAAAATCTCTCTCTCTCTCTCTCTCTTTCTCTCTCTCTCCATCTCTCTCTCTCTCTCTCTGTGCACATGGCTGTGTATGTGTGTAGAGGCCATAAATCAAGCTTGGATTTCATTTCTCAGGTGCCGTACACACACACACACACACACACACACACACACACACACACTGAGACAGGGACTCTCCTTGGCTGGTGACTCATCAAGTAGACTAGGCTGGCTGACCAACGAGCCCAGGGATCTGCCTGTCTCTGGCTCCCAGCATCAGGATTGCAAGGCATGTGCCCCCACACTCTGGGGATCAAATTCGGGCCTTTGTCTTACAAGGCCAGCATGTTACTGACTGAACTGTCTGCCCAGCTCTGAAGTCATTTTTAAAAGCCTTTAGCTCAGCCTTGGAGACCTTTTCTTTAAGCACATTCCTAAAAGTTGATGTGAAGAATGGACCGGAGAAGGGCTGTTCTAGTGAAGGGAAGGCCGAGACTCAAGCCCTGTCCCTTCACTATGCCCTGCCTACCTGCCGAGGAAGCCTTCCCACTGCTCAGAAGTTTAGAACTCAGTGTGCCACCTGTGATGCTCACTATTTTAATTTCATGGAGGGTGAGCTTAAGTTAAGTGAGTACTTAAGGTGAAACAGTTCAAAGTAGAAAATTCAGAGATGTGACCCCCACAGTCACCTCTCCACATGACGTCTTCCAATTGATCAAATGATCTTTAAAACAAAGTGGCAGTGCATTACATTGTTCTTGAAAATTATAAAGTTTCTACAAAGATTATGATGGTGATGGTTTCACCTGAAATTCCCCTACCCTCAAGGCTTGTGTTTTAATGTTTGTACTCCAGCTGATATGATGCTATTTTGCGAGGCTTTGGAGCCTTTAGAATATGGGACCTTCTTGACAGAAATGGGTCACTGGAGATGGATATTTGAAGGTTCCCGTGCAGCCAAAATCCCGGTCTTGCTCTCTGCTTCCTGCCTTACAGCAGCATGAGCAACCTCCTCCATACATTCCTGCCTGGACTCCCCCACGTCTTCCTGCCACGATGGACCAAAATTATGAGTCCAAATCAAGCTTTCCACTCTCCAGCTGTTTGTTCACAAAAACATCTAATGCAAACGTATTTCTTCCATGTCTGGCTTCTTTCTCTTAATATAATGTTCTCCCCTTCTGCCCATGTAACTGTAATGAGACGATTTGACCTTCCCCCTTTTAGCGGAATAGTATTCTGTGGTGAAAGTACACCACATTTTCTTCATCCATTCGCTCACTAAAGGGCACCTGGATTGTTTCCATAATTTGGCTTCTGTACTATAATAAACACGAGAATGCAAATCTCTTTTCTATGTAACACCTTGTCTTTGGATCTCTACCTGACAGTGAATATACTAAGATTATACATCCTCATTCATTTTGGAAACCAATAGATCAACCTTATAGAAGGGAATGGAGTAGTGGTTGTTAGAAATGGAGTTGGGGGAGGGGCAGAAGAAGTTCAACCAGGTAGAACATTGATTCTGACTCTGTGGCATAGCTATTGGTTAAAGTAATCTGCAACATGCTTCAGAATGGCTACAAGAACATGTAGTTCCCTACACATAGAAATGATAAATGAAGAGACACACATGCGCATTACTCTTATTTGATCCACTGCATGCTGTATGTATATGTTGAATTATTATAACATACCCTATAAAGATGTACTTTTTTTGAGACTGCAAAGAGGTGATTTATTGTGCATGTGTTAAACTTGGCTGCATGTGAGAACAGAACCAGTCAGAATGCCACAGGTCCAGAGCAAAGGGCCAACAGGGACTGTTTGGGTGGTAAGCAGATCTCCAAAGTGTTCTTGGTGATGGGATGGCATGAAGTTCCAGGTTCACTGAGTCAAGTCATGAAGCAACATACAGCCCAGCGACCTGGGGCCAGCGCCTCCATCTCCAGCCTCTGGCGTTCCTTGTATCTGCTCCTGCAGCCTCCATGTGCATCAGGCTGGTTCACTTGGACCTCTGTCTCCTCCTTCTTCTCTTGCGCTTCAGCCTGCGCATTCACTTCTTCCTGCACTTGGCTCTCATGGCGCAGGAGTTTCTGCAAGGAAGATGGCGCTAAGGCGGTAAAAGAGAGAGAGGACAGAATTCCTCCTTGTCAAGATGTACATGTTTAAAATAAATAGATGCATCTTCTTTGGGATTTAACTGTGGTGTTAAGTTCATCGTGGAAAAGTTGTCAACTGTTAAAACATCAGGCTCACTCTTGAGATGCCAAGCTGGCAAAGCAGGAACATGGGCATTGCTTTGTGCTGAGGTAACTTGGTATAAACTGTGCACTATTATTAAAGTCAACACAGGGCCTGGGGACAAATGGCTTTTCTAGGGTCTCTGTAGCCTTGAAAATATTTGGATGGACTTCATTAATCCTGACAATCAGGCCTCAGAAAGCCAAACAGGAAACAAACCCCAGGCTCCAGCAGAACATAAACACTCGCCCTCCAAGAGGCCTTCCTTTGTCTTAGGTCTTCACTTGGAACAACAGTTGGCAAAACTAGACTGAAACAAGGCCCCATCCCGGAAGCACGTCGCTTCCCCAAGCCCTCGTGCCTTTCAACACCTTCCCCTACCTTCTGCACTGTCCTGCCTTCGTGGACCCAGTCAGGAAGTACCCAGTTGAATCCCCTGCAAGAAAAGCAGATACTAAATGCAAATCAGACAGCCGCACAGATACCTTTATGGAAGATGTGTCCAAGGCAGTAAAGGTTTGGTTTTTGTGGGTTTTTTTCTTTGGATTTTATTTTCTTTACATTTCTTTACTTTTTTTTTTTTTTAATGTGATCCAAGCACAGAACGCTTCTCAGAGAAGCAGGTGTCCATGACGCCCCCCCATCCCCCTAGCACAAACCAATCTGTTTCCAATCAGGAAGCCTTCATCGCTTCTCCTGGTGCTGAAAGGAATGAAACTAGCCCAGGTGGGGTGTGCAGGCTTGCAGTGGTCCTTCTCAACTGCTGACTCACAGAATTTGCATGATTGGGATTCTCAGGAAACACCCAAGTTCATAGTGCAGCACTTCTGGGCATCTATGCAAAGCATGCTTCCTCCACTGTAGGCAGAGGCCACTGGCTTTCCATAAGGAAAGACACAGCTGTGAAGCCTAACGTGGAGAACTCACTCTGGGTTTGTCCATCAAGGTACGAGGTAGAAAGTGTACTCGCTCCTCTTGCAGAGGTAAGAAAGAGGAGCTTGATAGAGATGCAAGGGTGACCTCAGTCACTCAGCAGAGAAGTGGGGGAATCAAGCGACCAGCTCACATCCCAGCCCCAAGACTTGGCCTCTAGCAACCCAACATACTGAATGCTCCTGGGATCGGGCATCTTGGCTTCCCCGATTTGCCCATGCTTCCACATCACCGGGGCTCTGGTCCCAGGGCCTAAGATTCAGAAGTTCTAGAGGTGGGCCAGAAGCCCTGCATTCCTTGGGAAAAGCTCTCAAGTGATAGCAATGGTGTTGTTGGTTCAGGAAGGATCCTGGAAGCAGTCTCCAAGGCTTTTGCTGGAAAGATTAGATAGTAACTATTTTCCACTTGTGAGCCACAGACAGCTTTTACTATAGTTCTTTTGTATTATCTATCTCTTTTACAACCATTTAGACTATCAAACACTCAGATGTTGGTGGTCAGGGTTGCTTTGCGAATAGCAGTGGTTTTCTGTTCCTTGGCCTGGGGTACAAGATAGAGAAGTCCAGGCAGTGGCCGTCTGCCGTCATGATAGGGCATCCTGTCACCCAGCAAGGAAGTGCTGATCTGAAGCGGAGAATCAATCCTGCTTTGTTTCAGGGAGGTGTGCTCCTCAAGACCAGCGGATTCCAAGAGGGCCACAGAGGCTAGGTTCCCCAGCATGCAGAACAGAACTGGACGATGGGGAGGGCACCCGCAGTCAGAGAGTAGAGGAAGGGGGAAAGGTTCCGACCCATGAACTCTTCATGTGTGCTGAAGCAGGGTGAGAGGTTACAGAAGGGCTTCCATGATGGATGGGGGTCAAGCGAGGAGGCTCCTTTAGCTCACAGTCCCAGATCCTGTGATCCTAACGTGCAACACTAATCTGATGTGGCCACGAGATAATCTATGCAAACAGGATCCGATTTACCTCCAGCCCGTCAGCCACCACATCTTAAAGCAGCTGCCTCCTTATCTCTTGGTGCAGACAGGAAAAGGAGCTGAAACTCACTTCTGTGTGCTGCTGCTCTGGGGGAGAAGGGAAACAGCCAAGCTCCAAGGCTCATAAACAGAAGATGAGGGTCCTCTGCTTGAGAGACTCCTCCAGCCAGGGAGGACACTATTGATTTATCCATCTTCTCATAAGATTCATAATCGTCAGGAGTTCATCTACAGAAACAACTCTGCATATGAACACAGATGGCCCAGCCAGGTGCAGAGGGACTGACTTCTCAGTACAAGGCTCTTCCCTTCCTTGCTGTCTTTTGTCTCTGCCTTTTTCTTCATTTCCTTTTCTTGGCTGTCAACCATCTTGTTGGTACATTTAGCATGCATCTTCTCACATGCATGAACTCTTGGAAAAAGCCTACTGTTTATAAGCATACTTATTTATTTAACTTATTTAATGGGGCTGTGCACATAACTTATTCTATTTCTTGCTTCTTCGCCCTCCACCATGTTTTTAAGATCCAGCCCTGTGGCTCTTGATAGAATTAGGTTTCTTCCAGCTGCTGTACAAATTCCACATCTGATGCATTTTGTCTTTCCGTTTCTTCAATGATAAACGCACAATTTACCTGCAGCTTCTGGTCATTATATACTCACTTTGATAAAAACCCTCCTCCATGTTCCTTTTTGGTCATGGGTAAGACATTCCTGATGGGTCCTCCAGGTCTCCGCAGCAGAGTGCTGGCCATTCAATTTGATTTCATCTCTCTAAATGACTCTCCAGGAGAGTTGGTTCAGTTAACAGTTCCACCAGCACTGGACCAGGGTTCCTTAGCACTTAGCATTAACATTCTTCTCTTTTCCAGTCTAATAATAGATGTCCCGTGGTTGTTTTACTCTGTGCTAATTGATTTCTAAGTCTGAGCAGTTGTGCTATGTTTCTTTTGTGGCTCCCTGACTGTGCTATCCTTCATCTGGTGTCCCAATGCTAGTGCTGATTTTTGTCTTTTTTTTTCCTTTTTAAGTCTTTGCAGAAGTTTCGTGAAAATTCTAGAATTTAGATATTCATCCTTGCTAAAATTCAGACATAACATTTCTCATCTATTTGTACTTTTTCATGGACTCTTTCTTTCATTTCAATAGAAGCCTTTAAAACTGATCAAATCAAACATGTCAATTTTTAACCTGATAGTTTATCTGGTTTTGCACACATAGTCCAACCACAATACCCAGTCACAAGATAGTCTCTGATATTTTATTTGATGATTTGACATGTCACATTAAAGCAGCTGTATCAGCTGGAGATCGCCTCTCACTATAGTCATAGCCCCTTCATACATTTTCTGTTGCCATAACAAACTCTCTGAAGCTGAGTAATTTATTAAAAATGTTATTAGTATGGCCTCCCTGGTCCAAGGTTAAAGAACCTTGTGTCTAAACTCTGCTGAAGTCTTGTGCTCCATCATTGTCACTGACAAAGAACAAAGAGGAGGAGCATACAAACATAAGGCTTGTGTATATGAGAGACAGAGGGGCATGCCGGTCCTGTGGCTGAGCAATCCGCTCTCAGGACAACTAACCTGGTTCTTACAGATCTCCCTCGCTCCTGGGAGGCCTAATCCAGTCTTGATTTCCAGAGAAACACCAGTCTGTTCAGGAGCCACACAAACCTCGTCACTTCTCAAAGGCCCTGCCTCTGACATGGCCACATTCACAAATTAAGCTCAAGGTCACTTTGATGGGGTCAAGTTATAGTCAAATGAGCACATAGGGGAGGGTCTAATTCTTTAAATTGAGGCAGGAAGATTGAGTTCAGTGCCAGCCTGAACTACTTAAGGAGACCCTGTCTCAAAATACAAAAAAAAAAAAAAATACAAAAAGTTAATAATATTTTTCCCAGATGTGTATACTGATGTGAGAGCATGTTATCTTATGTAAAGTACTTAGTTGGTAACAAAGACTTAGTGTTAATGATATTCATACTCACCATACTATCCATAACAAAATAATGTAATACTTCAGATACATTAGTTAATGCACTTATTTGAAAGTAAAAACTCTGTAACTTTCACAGGGAATTTTAACACAGTATTTTTATTTAAAATTCTTTATTAAAAATTAACCCTGTGCTGCCAAATAGTGTGCTCTGAGCATGACGGACGGCTGTAGCCATGAGCTCCTTGCGGCTGTGTTTATTTCCGTAAGACCAGAACAACACTGCATCATGGAAGGGGGAAGATCTCACGAGACACCACCCTCCATGAGGGACTGGAAGGGCGAATGCTGGCTGTGGGAAGAGCAGCTACATTCTCTTAGTGATAAATGCACTGATATGTCATCCATACTCCAGCAAATGGCAGACCCTTTGGCACCAGGGTTAGGTATATTTATACATTTAGGCAAACCCCAGAAAAAATGGCTTTTCCTCACTGGTTAACTCTAGTTTCTGTAAACCTGATTTGAGCTTTTGGTCCTCTCCTTCTCATTGGTCTGTTCACATTGGGGCCCGACCCAGTCGTTCTCGTTCCCACCTCATGGTAGGGCTTAGCTACAATGGGTAACTAACCTCCATATCCTTTCATGAATAGAGGGTTGGGGAAAGTTTTAGAAATAAATAAGCTGATAGCCAACATTATTTTAAAAATTACCCTGGTATATAACAGTTGAAGATTGGTTAAATAAATAATACTCCTTCTATACGAATAAAATTCCATGTGAGTTACAAGTGATTAATGAAGAGTGGATGAGAGTACACACCGTTACATTATTACCAATTCAAATAACATATCCTCAAATAGCATACAGGAGTATGGGGCTTCTTCAGAGGGAGAACAATTGCCTAGGCAACTAGAAGACTTGCGTTCATATGTAAAGTACCTGATTATTAACAAAGATTTGGTGTTAGTAATATTCATCCTTACCATACTTTCCATAACAAAACAATGTACACTTACGGGGGCTGGAGAGATGGCTCAAGGGGTAAGACTCTGTCTTGAAAGCAGAAGGTCCTGAGTTCAGATCCCAGGTCCTATGTAAAAGTGCCAAACAGAAAACAGAGGCAGCCCAGTTAAGAACACTTGAGGGTTCTTAACACTGAAATGACACATTTATTACTGGCTAGTGAAAAGCATTCTAAACTGTCCGATCATGATTTATAATCTTCTGTATGTTAATCTCCCTTTTGGTATACAGGACGCCCATAGCTGGGTAACTCACAGAGGAAAAAGTTTATCAACATCAGTGTTGGAGGCTGAATATCCAAACGGCATCTCATTTGAAAAGGAAAGATCATGTGTTGAAACGAGAGGCCAGAAAATGGGGAGTGGTTACTCTTGTCCTTTTAGAAAGACTGTATTGTAAGAATTAACCAGAGTCCCCCATAAGAATTACATGCTTTCCTTGGAGGGACAGAACCCCCAAGAGCCTAAGGATCTCCCACTAGGCTCCACCCCCGTAGGATTCCCAACCTCTCACATTGCCACATTGAAAACCAAGTTCTTTCACATTATGTACTGAAGCTATACCCTAGCCATAGCAACGTAAGTGTTGATACAATCAGGTCGCAACCACAATCCTGTGGTCAGCTTCTCAGACCTTAAGGCTCATGACTTACCTGGGATCTGCATAATGCATCAGCAAGAAGTCCTTGCTTTCCTTCGAGCTTCCTAGGTTGCTAACAGTGTTGTTCAGGCCTCCTTTGGGCAACAGAGTTTTTGCCTGACTCAACTCTTCTCTGCCTGTCAGGTGCGAATTAGCCTTGAATTGTGGAATAATGCCTCTGTCTCACAAAGGGGTGCACTATACTACCTCCTTGACCGTTGCTATAGCTTGGAATCTAGAATGTTCCTTAAAGACCCATGTATTAAAAGGTTTTTCCCCATCAGCCTGTGGCACTATTGGGAGTTGGTAAAGCCTTTAAGAGGTGGGGTTTAGTGGGAGGTCTTCAGGTGATTGGGTGATGGGGGTTTCAGGTATGGGACGCAGCCCTCCCCCTTCCCGCCTCTCTGTCTCTCACTCATCTCAGCTATAATGTGAGCAGCTTTGAAACTCTGCCACATGCTCTCATCCTGATGTCCCACCACAGGCCCAAAGCAAACTCATTCTAGACGCGAACCTCTCAAGCTACGAGCCAGATTAAACCCATCCGCTCTGTAAGCTGATGAGCTCAGATGTCTGTCGCGGTGCAGAAAGCAAACTACAGACCTGTGATGGGGTTGCCTCCTCAGAGGAAGGGGCTTACAACTTGGCTGAGTTCGAGGAGCCGAGACAAGACACTTGCACTGACTTCTGGAAGGACCTGGTTGGATCGCATGAGATCCTGAAAAGGGAAAAGCAGTCAGAATGGTGGTCGAAAAGAGATAAAGAGCAGAGAACAGTCAGGGAGGTGAGATATTGCTATATTGTTGGCTTGGAGGATGGAATGTGACCACCGCAAATTAAGGATCCCTCTATCTTGTCAAAAAAAAGCAGATTCCCCCCAAAATGAATCCAGCATCTTGATTTTAACTCCCATAGACCACATCAGATTTCTAACATGGAGAACTGAACCATAATAGTACATTACTTAAGCTGCTAAGTTGCTACTAATTTCTTTAGCAATAATTGCAGATGAGACATTGGCATGAATGTGCCAGACACCCCTTTTCCTTTATGGTATATATAGCACATGGGAATGTGAGTGGAGGATCTAGAAAGATCCATGTGCAAATCCTAGCTCTGTCCGCGTGACCTTGAGCAAGTCCCTTAAATTCCGAGTGTCGGTCGTACCAGCCCGTCTAAGCAGAGGTTGACAAGAGTGCCTCTCTCTTGCAGAACCGTCGTGACATTTCAATGAGGCTGAACAAGCGGCGTGCACAGCGCAAGACTGGGCAAGCGAAAGTCCCTGGATCAATGGTAGCCATTATCATATTTATTGAAGGAGAGAGATCAAGGGCCTTGGGAGTCCTCTGGGGGGAGGAATGCCCTTAAATCAAGTGTATGGCACTTTCAGTTTGAAGTCGAGAGGCATGTGATACAGTGGGAAAGATCACAGACTCCAAAGCCGATCTCCCTGGGGTGGAAGCTGGGAGCTGTGTGACCTTGGGCACATGATTAAGCATCTTAGTTTGGCTTTGCTCAGAAGCAGGGCCTGAAATCACCATTGCAGTGCAGGTAATTTATTTGGAGGTGATTCCAGGAAACACAGAAGGGAGTGGCAAAGCAGGACAGGAAAGGGAAGGGGTCAGTTAGTGTATGTTACCGAGTGAGTTACTGACGGGCACAGGTGGCGTGCATGCCATCTGAGCCAATGTGGGCTACGTGTAAAACAGGTGCCTTTGAGTCGTCCCACTTAAGAGTGAGACATCTGGGCAGGTTACAGATCAACTCCCATGAGTCAATGTGCGACGGCTGCTTTCACAGGACATTAAATTCCCCAGCACACCTGTCCTGCCACACATGGGCAGAGATGGCACAGGGGGCACCTGGTCTGGCGTGCACTGACTTGGTAAGAGATGAAGGGATGTGGAAGATGGCACTCTGCCCCAGTTAGCTTCTTCGTTAAAGTGAAATCTTGAAAATATTGACCCCCTGGGATTACTGAGAGAGACGTGAGGTTACCAAAGTCAACAGCTTCCATTCGAGAGTATCCATATTTGAGAGCTGGTTATCGTCGTCTGAAGTAACAAGTTGTTGAAAATTACCGATGCTTTGGAGGAAGGGAGCTAAGTGGAAGAGGAAGAGGTCTGACATTCATCCCTGGTCCATGTTACACACACAGGCTTCGTTCCTGTGAGGCTGGAGCCATGGAGAAGGGGTGCTAAAACCAAGACTCCTCAGCTAGTGGTATGCATAAAGTCTAGAGGACTTTAGGCTTCTGTGGGCCATAGAGCAGAACCCAACCTTTCTCTGTTTCAAAGTACACAGAGGCCACAACAGCCATTGCGATTATACAATAGGCCGTGAATTTCCTGAAGACAGGGCCCGTATACTCACGGCTGACTTTTCTCTCTTGCCTCGCACACACACACTTAAATGAGTGCCTGTTGAACAGGCCTAAGAGAACTTGGAGACCCACAGAGTGACACTTCCTTTGAAGCCAGGGGTGTGGGAGCATCTTGGTGCTGTCCTATGATTGGTTGCTTCCCCTGTCACTCAGGCAACTAGGACGTTCCCTCTGTCTGACCCCTGCTGATGTTGGCCACCTGGGTGACCTCTTCACACTCAACAGTACCTTCTAGAGTACAAAGGACAAGCTGTCCCTATTTATACCAACACATACATTTTAAATGGGCCCTCACTTCTTCCTGAAAGGAATCCAAAAACTCTGTTGGAACTGAAAACATTTTATATTTGTGTATCCCCAGTTATCGAAGGAACAAGAAGTACTCAGCAAATATGATCTCATTAGTCCTCATAAGAGCCCTGAGGGGAGAAGTTGGCAAAGATTCTGATCCTCTGCGGAGAGGTGAGTGTGGAGGCGCAGGGAGTCAGTTAATGTGCACCCGAGCCTCAGAGCAGGTGCCCCAGGGGTCGGGATAATGCCAAGGGAATGTCAGGTTCAGAAGGCCTGGGGGAGCACTGCAACCGGGAGCAAACACCAAGAAATGGTCCCAGTGCCTCTCAACATGAGATGGACTGACAGCTCATGGGGTGAATTATAATGTTATTTTGATGTTTAAAAAAAAATCCATGCATTTGGCATGAAAAGATGTCTGGGACATTAAAGTAAGAAGCTCAAGCTGAATAAAAGTATGTACAATATAATCAGCATTACTGTAAGATAATCAGTGTGCATTATTAAGGAGAAAATCTGAAAAATGTATATTGAATTATATATATATAACTGCTCATTTCTTTTGCACTAGTATTTTCAAGGGAAAACTCTAGAAGAAAGTGTAAAAAAGAAGTGCAAGAAAGTAAAAGAAGTTTATAGGCTTGATTAAAGAGACTTTCATTTTTTTAATCACTCAATGGAGTGCAACTGTACAGGACACATATTTTTCTTTGGTAATCAGCTTAAATTTTTCTAAGAACTAAAAAGGGAAATCTTTCATGTTACCTCAAAAGCAAAAAATAAAAATAGCATATAAAACTATTAAAATATGCTCAGATTGTTTTCTTTCGTTAAAAAGAACACCAGGAGTGCTTTCCTTGATGTGAAGAATTTGGAAAATTTCCACCAGACTGCCGATGCAGTTCCTTCTGCATGGAGGAGCGTGGATTGGAGCCTCTGTTTTGTAAACATATGGTCCCACGTCTGCGAAACCAAAATACAGAATGAAATCTTTCTGCTCTTTTTCCTGTGTGCATTTAAACCCAGACAGACCGGACTGGCTGTTGAGCCTTTCTACCATTAAACAACCCCAACGAGAGACTTATAATGTCAACAATTGAACTGTCACGGGCTGTTGGACAAGCGATAGAAAGTGTGTTGTGTCATTGAGTTTTCACTTAAAGTTTAAACCCACATCACTGTGACCCACAACCATGTGGATACTCATAACATGACCGATTTGTACAAGTCAAATGCTCAA
Organism: Typhlomys cinereus; assembly: GCA_023101885.1. Lineage (NCBI taxonomy): Eukaryota > Metazoa > Chordata > Mammalia > Rodentia > Platacanthomyidae > Typhlomys > Typhlomys cinereus. The sequence continues at coordinate 7,883,536 of JALPQD010000059.1, read as the reverse complement.
GGTGATAAATTTTATCTTATGCATGTGTTTTCTACTATAGTTAAAAAAAATGAAGTAGAACCAACAGACCAACCAACCCCAGCCACTGCATCCTATCAACCATGCCATTCGATGGGTAAAGAAAGCTTCGAGAGGTGAAGTGACTTGCCCAGATCTCAGCTAGAGAGGGAAAGGGTGAGCCCAGCTTTCTCTCTGACCCCGAAGCCTGTATCATGCTAAATTATGACCCCAAACAATGAAAATGTCTGGGACAGAACCCAGTCTCAGGCCTGTCGCTGGGACAGCACATGGGACAACCTCATTAACATCTATCTGCCTGTACCCTCTCTCCCAGTCCCAGAGACTGTTGATATGGGCATTCATTCATTCATTCATTCATTCATTCAAGAAATATTCCGGACCTCTTTGCTAGGCTCTGTTTTAAATACTAGAATTAAGTAATGAGCTAAATTCAAGTATTTTGACTTGCATTCCAAGATCTGGTCTCTTGCCTCTCCCCCTCCTTAGCCTACTTATCCACATCTTATTCCTTTCTAGAAATGGATGTCTTTGGTCCGGGAATCATTGACAGGGCCTATGTGCAGGGCTCTGCTAGACCATGCAGTGGTTGGATGTATCCGAGGGAAAGTCACTCCGTCTAGGGGAACAGAGAATGGGCTGGATTTCAGCCTCTACCCAACCCTGAGGACAAGCACCTTGGAGCAGGGAGTCCCCTCTCCCGTAGCACGCAGTTCCCCTCCCCCGCCCGCCCCCAGGCGCTTCCAGAGAGCAGCAAAGTCCCTTACTACCCAATCCCAGCCCTTTCAATCCCATGCAGGCCCATAGCCGTGTCCTTCTTTGTGATCCTCCTGGAGCATCTGCCCATCTATTTGTGGTCTGAATGCGAAATGTTCCCCACACGCTCCTATGTTTGAACATATAGACCCTGGGGAGGTCGTGGGATCTTTAGGAGATGGAAGATAGCTGAAGGAAGTGGATCACTGGGGCGCAAGGCCTGGAGGTGAATAGTCAGAGAGCAGCAGGGGTGCGTGAGCTGCTTGCTCATTCCTCAGGGGGACAGGAAACAGGACAGAAAGGGGGGGTCTGGAAACAGTCCTCATGGCAAGGAACACACGGCGAGCACTGTTTCTCCTCAGACCATGAGACAAAATCAAACCATTTCTCCCTTAAATCACATATTTAGTGTCAGAGAAAAGACACTAAAATGCCATTCTAACATTCATCACTCTCAATTGTGATCCCCTGCTTGCTTCCGTCCCAGGCTGAGAGCTCTGAGAGCAGATCTAGCTTGCCTTTGTATCCTCAGCATCCAGGACAGAACCGATTTCCTCTGACAGGACGGCCTGCTGTCTGCCAGGAAGAATGAGAGACAGAGACACTAGCCTCGTCAGCGCGTCCAGACAGACCGCCATGAGTATACGCCATGCAGCATTGCCATCTGCTCATTCATCCTAGCCACTTACTGAGCGTTTCTCTGAGCTACATGCTGGAGATTCTGCACAGAGAAAGAAGTTTGCATATGCTCCTCTGCTAGCAGAAATGGGAGGGCTTGGAGCAGCGTACCTATCCTGACAGGAGAGAGGCTGCTCTAAGGTGAGATGCTGGAGGCTGCCAGACTACTAGGACAATGGATCCCAAGGAACTGTCATTTCCCCCAGGAAATGCTCGGAGAAGGAAAAGGCTGGGTTCTCGGTGCTCGCTAGCAGGGGAGCCGGTCTCCCAGAAAGAGGTCATGCAGTTCCGAGTTGTCAGACCATCTTGCAGAAGAGACTGGAGCTGAGACAATGATCGGTGGATGACAGGCCGGACGCACCTTGACCAGGGCTGCCGAGTCATGCATACCTCTCGCTCTCTACTTAGACCTGAAGCTCAGGTCAGGACCCTAAAGATGGACTGGGAGAATGTGGACTGCTTTATTTGTTCCTCTTCCCAATATGGACGCACTGTGGAAACCTCTCTCTACTTTTCACCATTACTTTTCTGTTTAATTGTCCTATTCACAACAGGTGGCTGAGACTAGTTTGTTAGGGCTGTCAGGCTTCAAGCTGTGACTCTAACGACTCTGGTAACACAGGGAGGGACGGGTTGACAGGGAAGACAGAAGGCAATGAGTCCCTAACCGATAATATGAAACACTGATACAGTGAAAATCAACTGAACGGCTTTCCCTTTGCCCAAACCCATTTGCAGACTAATAGAGTGCTGTTCAGTAGAATAAGCCGTGGAATAAATGCTTAAGCTACAGATGATCTTGGAATCTTCATCTCGAAAGCACATCCTTAATCTAACTAGTGAAATTACTGATGGACAAGCTACTTGTCTCAGCCTGTTTCCCCACGAGGGGGTACCTCCTGCCCTGTGCCTCCTCTGCCTGGTGAGGCCAATGATGCTTAGTTATGCCCCTTCCTTGCCACTTCAGGATTTGCAAGTATTCAGCCACCAGTTCATTTGCACAATACCAACACAAAGGCATTGCTTCTTGTTGTTTTTCAGTCCCGTGGACGGAGTCCATGACTTTGTGCATGCTTGAGAGCAATGTCGTGTGAAGCTTTTCCTGGGGAGATGCAGCACTGGCGCTCTTCACACAGATTTCTAATGACAGACCAGAGTAAGGATAACATCAGTCTCACTTGGTGACCAATGGATTTATTGGGGTTACTTACAGGAGAATGGATAAGAGTTGCTTATATCAGCATGAGTGACTCCCCCAAAACAGTCACAGCGGAAAGATTCATCCCCAACGTGGATGACAGCGACCCTATAGCTGGATAGATGGAATTTTTTTCCTCAAGGAACCTTCCTCAGTGTCTATACTGTAGCTTCTCACCAGACCTCAAGGCTTTGCCATGTGCAACTAGGGCGGAATTGTTACAAAGAGCTGGGAGGTACATGAGGGAGCAGCCAAATTCCCAGGTGAGCGGCCAGTGACACTCATCCCATCTGCCTGTGAAGGAATGTCAACAGTCAACAGATCTGTTGGTGATGGTTTCTTGTAAGTAGTTACAGCTGATCAGACAAAGATAGCAGATGTTTTACATTTTACAATAAGGTGCTCTACTATTGAGGTGTATTGTCAACCTTCTTTTTACTATTCATTTTGTGACAACGTTGTCCCTGAAAGACCTTGAACTTGTGGTTTTCCTGACTGCGTCTCCTGAATAGCTGAGATTACAAGTATTCACCCCAAAGCCCAGCAAAGACTCTCTTCCCCCAACTCAAACCAAGTGTGGCTAGAGTTAGCTGGCTTACACTTTATTTGCATGGGGTCTTTGGTTCAGCTTCAAGTCCCCAGGGCCCTTGCAGCAGATAGAGAGCTCTGTTGGTTGGCTTCAAGCAAGAATCCAGGGAGGATTGCGGAAGGAGGACCCAGGCCTGAAGGATTGTCATGGAAGTCCTGGGGCTAATTTCCTCTTATTATTGAACTTGAAACAGCCAGGATAAATAAAGCAGATTTTAATCAACTGCATTACAAACAAAAGGCACAGATGGCAGGGAAAGATTGCCAACATCAGAAAGCCCCTAGGCGCTGGCGAGACCCCTGGGAGGGGTGCTAAAGACTGCTGCCCGTTGCTTCCTTTCGTTCTTGGCATTTATAAATTCCAGGAACTCTTTTCTTGGGGCAGATAGCCGCCATCAACAGGATGTTAGTTGGGGGGATGCTCTTGGAAGCCAAGGAGAAAAAACTGTCACTCAGGATCTAAACAGGTCAGAGGGGGCAGCTGGCTATCCAAAAGGTCTGCAGTAAGTAGGGAGATCAGACAGGGGTCTAATGCAAGGTCCTTGTTGAGTCTGGAAAATGGAATGACAGAGGAGGAAACTGAATAGTATGAGGGAGATTTGAAAAATGGTTTTCTAGAAGGTTGTAGATTCGTCGGACTGTTCTCCGCCCTTCTCTCCCACAAAGCACACATGAACACACAGTCACACGCACAGAGAGACGTCTGCTGCTTATCTTCCTGATTCCGGGCTGCCACTCTTGCAGATTATCTGGCTTGTGCTCATCCAATCCCATTCTGGATCCTGATCAACCTGCATCCGCAGTGGGATGGCCACAGGTGAATCACTCCAGAAGTAACCCTGAGGACATGAGAAACTTGCATGCTGCAAGGCATGCAGACCGGAAGGTGCGAGTCAGATATTTCTGAATTTAAACAGGTGGGAGAGGAAGAGCTCAGCAGAAATGGGCTATGAAGTTGAACTGGTAGAAACACACTGAGTCTTTGGGCTGATCCAAAATGGGTGGGTCAATAGCATCAAATTCCCCAAAGGGAACTTGTGTATATGTTAGAGAAAGAATAGTCCATGGTAGAGTGATGGTTCTCAAAGTGTGGCCATAGTCCACACAAGGGTGCCAAGATCTGCAAAGTGTCTGCAAAGTGAAATCCATTCTTATAAAAATATTAAAGTATTATTTGCTCTTTCAGATTCAGTTTCTTATGGCTTCAAGAATCATTGCAAGCAAATTGTGAATTTTTTCAGAGTCTACATGGCATCCGGTATCACAATAGACTAAATGAAGAAGCACAACAGGAGAACCCAGCTGGCTTCTAGAGACCCAGACATCAAGAGATTTGCAAAACATGTAGAGCAATGAGATTCTGCTCATTACGGTTTTATTTTTTTAGTTTTGTAAACTGCTATTTCTATGTAATTTGTATTTAGGTAAACATATTTATTGTTGTTTATTCCTACATAAACAAATCTTGAAATGTTTTCATGTTAAAATTCCAAAAAAAGCAATACTCTCAGACACCTGCATATCAACAAAAGATCTAGTTGCTTTCAGAGTATGAAGGGTCCTGATACCGAAAGCTCTCTGAACCATCACGTTAGAGGGTTTGAAGAGTGAACACATTTCCTTGGTGTTAGAAACAATGCAGAGTAAGTCAAATTACTTCTGTAACCCCTAGGCATAGAAGGATGTTGAAAAGTGAAACAGGAAAAAGACCTTGGAGAAAAGGACCATCAGAAGCCCCGATGCTGGCCCATCACAATGTCACCTCACAATGTCACCTCACAATGTCACCTCACAATGTCACCTCACAATGTCACCTCACAATGTCACCTCACAATGTCACCTCACAATGTCACCTCACAATGTCACCTCACAATGTCACCTCACAATGTCACAGGATTTAGCTGGAGCCACAAAGTCTGGTCCTGGGGAAATCCTAAATTTTAAGGGCTCCTAATGGCCTGTCCGTGATGGTGCACAGTGGGTTCCTTCAGCCTAGCCAAATCCTCTCATGTCCAGGCAAACATGTGCGATGAGTGTGGAGGCTGAGGAGGAAGGCCTCTCTTCTACAGGCCCTGGGCTGTGTGCTTTTCCTGCTACAGACAAGCTCAATTCAGACTCAGTCCAACCGATCAGCAATGTAACAGCCTTGATTCATCTGAATCAGGTCTGAATCTAGTTGGCGTTTGCAAAATTAGTAGGCGCTCCTTTGAGGCCTGCGTGCCTGTTGGGAGCTCCCCACCTGCAAAGAAGGGGCACAGCTGACTCCTACGGTAGTGCAGAAGCCCTGCGCCTAATTGCCCAGGCGAAGGTTAAGCTCACAACTGATTGTCCCAGCCCCGGTCTGGTGCCAGGTGGCTCCGTCCTTTGTACTGCGGGGGCGGATCCCCCATGCTCTAGCCAGTGGCCTTTGCTTCCAGCTCAGTGGAACGGAGGCTTCCAATCTTTTTTAGTTCTTTATTCCTAAGTCTTGTCTCTGGTCTTTCCAAGATGATTCTCTGCTCAAGAAGTCAAGTAAATGTTGAATAGACATCTCAGAAAACCTCTCCAGAGACATGAAAGGGGTCAACAACCTCCATTTACAGAACTTTTTGTTCATAGAATGGCGACAAACTGCTCTCTTAAATGGTTGAGAAAATACAATGGAGGTGTTTTTCTGGCCTGTACACATGAGCTCAGGGATCAGCTGCTTCTGGAAGAGACTGGAGGGAGCTGGTAAGGCAACTCAACGCTCATTCTCCTCGTTAAGGAAGGAATCTTTGGCTGTATTTAGAGTCCAGCTTATCGGAAGAACTTAAGTCTGCTTATAAAAATACACGACGACATAATTGAAATGGATGAAGTCAAGTCATTTGCTTTTCAAGTAGCCTGAACTCCCGGATGTGATGCAAATGAAGAGCAAAGGAAAACTCAGAGGTCTCCAACAGTGGCGGGAGCCATTCACTTCTACCACAGTCACTAAAGTGGAGTCATGATGTGGGATCCAGAAACTTTTATTAAAATAGAAAAAGAGGGACTAGTGAGATGGCATCGCAGGTAAAAGAATCTGCAGGCAGACGTAACAACTTGAGTTCCATCCCGAGAAAACGGTCTTCTGAAGTTCGTCCTTTGTCTTCTATCTCCACCACATGTTTGTTCTCCCCCTCCCCACACATAGATAAAATATTAAAAATAAAGTGAATAAAAGGGCTGGGGATGTAGCTTAGTTGGTAGCGTATTTGTCTAGCATGGACGAAGCCTGGGTTTGATCCCAACACTAAATAAACTAGGCGTGGTGATACATTCCTGTAGCCCCTGGGTGTAGAGAGATCCGAAGTTCAAGATCATCTTCAGATGCTTATGGAGTTCCCGATTAGCCTGTGTTACAAAAAACCCTATTTCAAAATTAAAAAAAAAAAAAATGGTGAGGGGGGAGGAGGAGGAGGGAGGGAACTGGTCTACCTATTAAGTTTGTATGAGCGGAAATAATAATAAAAATGTTATAAAAAAAAACAAAAAAAATGGTGAGGTGGGGGCGGTCAACTTATCATACGTAAGCATATTTGCACAAACTGTGAAGTCTTAATACTAGATTCTTGTAAAATATATCCAAATATCTTAACTCTTAATTTTGTTTTTTTTTTTTTAAAGAGAGGTTTTCTATTGAATAAAGAAGCAGACAAGGTTAATCAGACCCAGGATTCAAGAATCAGTGATGTTAGAAACAAGAATCAAGAGGTGACTGGGGATTAGGAGAGACAGGAAATCACCCGTGTGTCCTTGGGGACCTGGCATCTGAGCAAGAACTCCATAGACCAGCTGTTTCTTGAGGTTCACTAGACAAAAACAGACCCTCACTCAGTCCCAGTGTCATGTGGTTGGTCCTCAGGCAAGAAGATGACAGGTTCAACTGTGTAATTCAAGATCTTGTTATTTATTTTTAGCTAAAGAATTGGATGTTCTTTCATCCAGGTGGCTAAAACCTCAGTAGGCTTAGTATAGAGCAAAAATAATTGTCCCGCCAATGTATAGTCATTGGGTTGGGACATGTCTCCTGCCTTCTTTTTCCATGACAGTGTTAGTCACATTAGTCTTCTACATTTTTGTGAAATCTGGACTTTTAGAAAGGAATAATCCTGTGTGTGTGGGGAGGGATTATTGAATGGAAAGAGTAATCAGGATAAATATAGAGAACATTGTACCAGAAAAACTTGAGTTCTGGTTCTAGCTTATTGGCTGTGCTCTCTGTGAGACTTATTTTCTTGCCTGTAAAATCATAGCTATAATCATAATTCCTACCTCCTCTATCGTGAAGACTAAATAAAGCAGAATTTTTGTCTGTGATTACCTGTGTGATTGTCTGTGATTTTGTCTGTGTGTTTGTCATCTTTCCAATACTGTTACCAGACCTTTGGTGAGGTCTTGTGTCTGTGTTTGGGCACCTGTAGTTAAAAATAAATTTTAAAATAATGAAATTAGAGGAAATGAATTTAATATGGCCATATTGAGAAGGATATTGTCCCAAAGTCATAAGGATTAAAACTTTTTTTTATTTGTGTGTGTGTGTATGTCTGTGTGTACCAGAGGGCACTGTGTGTGTCTGTGGAGGCCAAAGTGTGACTTTAGGAATCATCTTGGATTGCTTCTACCTTCTATTTGCTTTGCTCATCCACCTTCTGGGATGGGGTATACAGGCGTATACCCCAGTGTTTTTATGTGGAATTCAGGATCTTCTGCTTGTGAGCCCTGAGCCATCTCTCTGATCCAAAAGAGTGAAGCTTAAACAGAAGGCAAGAGCTGTGAATAGCTAAGTATTACTATTGGAGGTGAAGGTTCTGCCTACTGTTGGCTGGCTCCAGTTTCTCCCACAAGGTGGTCTGAAAAGTCATCATAGCTGTGTGAAAGTTTTTTCTTAGAGACAAATTCCTGTTCTGGCTGTCACCAGATGGAAGAAATTTTAGTATTCTGTGAAGTCCCTCACTCTGTTCCCAGTATGAGATCCCAGGGGGAATTCCAATGTCCCACGGTCCATTGTTTTCATTTTGCTGTATCCAGAGTTGGAGAAGGGCACAAGCATTGCTTTAGAATCTCTGTGCCATCTGGTTGCAGTACTGTAACAAATATCTGATTAGCTCAACCTAAAAGTAGGTAAGGTTTCTTTTGTCTCACTGTTTCTGAGATTTCGGTCCATGGCCAGTTGTCCTCGTGGCTTGGGCCCGTGGGGCCACAACATATATTGGCAGGGGTGAGTGGCAGAGAATGTTTCTTCACCTCGTGGTGTCTGGGAAGCAAGGTGAGATAGGAAGGGGATGGGATGCTGGTATCACTTTTTTTTTAATTTTTTTATTATTATTATGTATTCAACTGTGTGCATATGCGTGTGTATGTGCGTGCGTGTGTCTGTGTGTGTGTGTGTGTGTGTCTACTTGTGTGTAGAACCACGGACGAATTCGTGAACCACCATGGACGCCTCCACCTCCTTCTGCCCCGGGATTCACAGGCTCCGCTCTACCAGGACCAGAAGCGCAGGCCGCCCCCGCTTCCGCCTGGCATCTATACGTGGGATCTGGGATCCGAACTCAGGAGCTTCCGCCTGCAAGGCAGAGGCTTAACCCCTGAGCCACCTCTCCAGCCCCCTGATATCACTTTAAGGGCGGATCGCCCTCTCACCTAATTGCTTCCCACTAGACTCCATCCTGAGAAGTTCCACCACCTGCCAATCATTTCACAGACTGATGACAAGCCTTTAATACAGTGTGTGTGGTGAAAAGTGCTTGTGTGTGTGTGTGTAATATATGTGTAGTGTATGTGTGTGGTGTGCTCAGTATGTGTAGTGTATGTGTATGTGTAGTGTGTGATATGTATGCGTATAGTAGGTGTGCAGTGTGTGTGTTTGCCTGTACATGTGTATATGTATGTTGTATAGTGTGCATGTATGTGTACAGAGTGTATATATGTTGTATGTGTAGTGTATGTGTATGTGTAGTGTGTGGTGTGTGTGTATATAGTGAGTGTGCAGTGTGTGTATGTGTGCATGTCTGTACGTGTGTATATATATAATGTATGTGCATGTATATGTGTATAGTGTGGTGTGTGTGTGTGCGTGTGCGTGTGTGTGTGAGTGTGCGTGTAGGCAAGCACACGCCATAGTGCATGTGCGGAGGTCATTTCTCACCTTCCATCTTGCTTGAGACCAGGTCTCTCTTGTTTTTCACGGCGTACACCAAGCTAGTTGGTCCACGAGCCTCTGGGGACCCTTCTGTCTTCAGCTCCCCTCGCCCTGTAGGAGCTCTGGGATCACGGCGCTCTCCATGTGCGCAGCTTTCACGGCGGTTCTGGAGATTCTCCTCAGGTCCTTGGACTCACAAGACAAGCGCTTCCACCTCTGAGTCCACTCCTCAGCTCCCAGCCGAGGTTTCAACTGATACCTTAAAAGCAGGATGTTAAGTTAGAAAAAAGCAGTTGGTGAATGGATTCAACAAAATTTATGGTGGCCGTGCCTGAACAACTGAGGTCTGAAAACTGCTCCTTCGGGAATAAAATCTTGAACTAACATCCAAGACTTCTCTACTGTGGTTTCTGCTTATGTTTCTAGGGTCTGTTCAACATTCCTATAGTCATATGAAGGCACTTGCTTTATTTCCATTGAGGGTTTTATTTTTGTCTCTGTGTAAGTTACCACCACTAGTTGGAATACTTGTCCTTTCCTGGTCTTCTGGACGAGCGAATTCCTGCAAGCTTCCTCTGCAAGTCTTTCTAGACATCAGGGATCCAGGATCGAATCCCCTCTCAGACGCTCTCCCCACACTAAGCAGAGCAGATACGGGCCGCACAGCCTTGCATTGCTCTCAGACCAGCTCCTGAAGTATGTGACTTGTATTTCATGTGAAATTACTGTGCCAGTTAGAAACAGATATCAGCTTGATATCAGAAGACTGAGTTTTGGGCACATCTGTGAATTACATCATACATATGTACACATAAAATAATTTTAAGTTTTTTAATGAAAAAGAACTATAAAATCAAGATAGTAATGTTTATTGTCTTTAGTAATAGTGAAATTTAATATTCATAAAATTTTATATTTGAAACAATCTAGAGTAGAGATTCTCCTGTCTTAACCTGAATGCCAAAGGATAAACAATGATTTTACAACAAAAAATCCAGTTGTAAACAGCGTAAGTTTTCTAAGTGGCCCATAAAATTTGATCAGCAAAGATAACTTTAAATGTTAACGGTACAAATATTACATTTCAAGTATATTATAATAGTGTTCATATGAAGAGAGCCAGGGTACCTGGGACACTGAGAATCTGGAAGCGGGCCTGGCTGTGGGGGATAACAGACGGGGCTGGCCCTTGAGCTGGGCTCTGTAAATAGGGAAAACCTCAGTCCAACACTGTAGAAAAGAGAAGAGGCGGCTGGCATGGGCCTCAATACTGAGGCCAAGCGCACCAAGGCCTTGAGAGAATGGGAGGAACGAGGAAGGGGTCTGGGGAGACAGGACTGAAACTTTCCAGCCCCGAAAGACTCCGGATGCCTTGTCTAAGGTGGAAGAGTCACTTTTTTAAATACAAGGAACAAAGAAGGACCTAAACCTGCCTCTCAAGGTCGTCTACCATGAGAAACGGGCGCTAGGTTTCTCTTCCTCAAGTGAATTTGTTTTCATTTCTGTCTTAGGCCATCTGGCTTTCAAATTGGCATAGTCAACATAAAGAAGCTGTGAGGCCAGACTGGACCACACAGCTCCCTTTCCCCGGAACATCCATCCATTAGCACACAAAGAATCCCCTGGCCTTTTCAAAGCCGGGACCCGCCCCCTCTCCCGGCCACAGCAATTAAATCCCTGCCAGTTAAAAGGCCAGAGAGGACAGGTGTGTTTCACACTCGGCTTCACTTCCTGGAAGGTGCCAGACGGCAGCCCAAGACCACAGACGCCTTTGTTCATGCAACAGGCGTCAGCCTCCGATGGGAGACAGTGCTTTGTTTTGTGTTGTTTTTCTCCCTGGCATGTATATATGGGGGGGACACAGGTTCACATGTGTTGTGCACATTTATGCATGGGTGCACCTATGAGCAGATGCGGCTAGAGACCCAAAGTCGACCCTCTACCTTTTATTATTGAAGCGGGATTTCACAAGTGAACCCAGAGCTCGCCAGTCAGCAAGCTAGATCATCTGCCCTGAGGGATCCCCTGACACTGCAGGCAGCCCCAACTTTCATATGAGTTCTAGGGATCTGAACTCTGGGGCTCACGCTTTCAGGATGAGCGCCTTATCCACTGGGCCATCTCCCCGGGCGGCAGCCCTCAGACGGTTGTTTTGTTTTCACCTGTGGGCACCAAAGACAGGGCCTGGTTGCTTCTGTTAATTCCTCTACTGCAAGGCTTGGCATCTTGAAATAAGCCCTACCTGGGCCCGTGGCATCCTGAAATTCTGCTCTGTCCTAGCAATCCTTGCCCGTCTTTCCCCTCCCTCCCTCCCTCCCTCCCTCCCTTCCTTCCTTCCTCTTTCCTTCTTTCCTTCCTTTCTTCATCGAGTCTGGAGGAGTCAGCCCTTTTACAGAAGAGCTGGTAGAGATAAGAAGTGACCCCACCTCTAAGGAAATTAGTCTCAAGGAGGAGATACTAATACTGCTTAATATAACGTAGGAGGTGTAGCAAGAAAGGCGTGGGGGGGGAGGAACATGGCTCGACGGCGCAGTGCTTGCCTACCATTTGAGAAGCCCTGGATTAGATCCCCAGTAATACACACACTAGCAGGGTGTTACATGCCTATCATTCACTTAGGATACACGAGAGCCTGTGTCAAAGGAAAGAGACAGTAAGGTGGCTTAGTGAGTAAAGATGCCTGTTCTTAAACCTGCCCCGAGTTCAGTCCCCAGAGTCCGCTTGATGGAAGGAAAAAATGACTTCAAAAGTTGTCCTTTGCCGGCCACATGCACACAATGTCATTCATGCACATTCCTTCCATCATCACCATTTTACAAATATGGCAACAGAGATGCTAGCAGCTTAAGTAATTTATCCTAGTGGGCCCAACAAGCAAGACAGGGAGCCAGAATTCGAAACCGGGCAGTTCAGCTCCAAAGTGCATGAACGCAAGCAGTCTTTTAGGTTGCAGAGAATACCTGCTTTTTGATGCAGAAACGTGATTCTGAAAGTGCAGGCGGCATGTCCGTTAACAGTAATAGACAGAGTCATGTGCAGACACCCGCGTGTTGGGTTTTGTTTTGAGGCTTTTCTTGGGTCATCTTATTCAATCTAATGAGGGTTCTATGCAGAGCTACTATTATTGACCCAAGTTTACAGTTCAGAAGACTGAGGCTTGGATAAGATCAGAGTTTTGCTCCCAGCCACAGAGAATTGGCAAGATACAACTTGATTTCCATTTTAACTAGCCGCAGACACCCTTGGGAAGCCGTCCTGCTCGGGATCCCCTAAACATCACTGTGGGAAAGAACTTCTATTTCCCCCAATGGCAAAACCCTCTGGAGCTCTGGCCCAGGTCTCCCCAAGGTCATTTCCCGGAACAAAAGTGCACCAAGTGTTTCCAGGGTTTCATTAGCTTGAGTAGAACATAGCTTGTGGACATGAACTCCATGGGTCCCAGGTTTGAGTCCCTCAGCCCCACCCAATGGTCATAATACTAATAAACCAAAAATAAACCAAAACCCAAATCAGGGCTGTCTTGGCTGCAAGTGGAGAGCAGGGGCTAGCCAGGGAAGAAGTGAGGTTTTTGCACTTGTCTGTGTCTGTACTTGCTGGTTCTGGGCTGGATACAATCGTACCTCTCTGATCATGAGACCAGGATGTGACCAAAAGCCGCTCTAGGGAACTGGGATAATAAGCCATGTTTCCTGACAACTTCTCCAGCCTTGTGTGACCTCCTCCGCCTGCCAGTCAATTCCAGCCTCATGACTGGGTTTGAGTTTCATTGTTTTCTAGCAGAAGAGCAAGATCTCAAGCGAGGGGGAAGAAAGGGTTGCTGGGCAAATGGCAAGGAGGTAGGTTTTGCATTTCAAGGGGCAGTCAGATCTTCCACTTCTCCTTTGAGCTGGTGAGACCAAAACCAGTCACCAAAGCACCAAAATATGGAAGAATTTCCAACTCCTGCAGCTCTCGAGTCTGCTGTTAATACGAATAGCATGTAATTTTTCACTATCCTGAAATGAAATACGTAGCTAATATCACCACCCTCACACATGACTTTGAGAAAATCAATATAAGTGTCTGACTGTAATATAAAAAGGAGAAATAACATTTATAATAAAGTCACGTGTTTCAGTCCACAAATGCTAAAGCACAGCTCACGGACCCTCTGAAAGTAGCCGGCTGCTTGTATCCTCTCAGACTGTGAATGCATGTTCACTATGCAGGAAGTCACGCTGTATTAGGTCAGCAGTTTGCATACCATGAAGGTATATAATTTTCCAAAATGATGAATAATCTGTTAAAATTCCCAAGCAATTTGAGTATGACCATCCCTTGCTTTATGTGAATATCACACTCCAGAAACTCACATTATAATGATGCAAAGAACTCGGTGTCTATCAATATAACCATGCTCCAGTTTCTCTCGACTGCTGTGATAAAAGACTCTGACCTAAACAACTTAAGGGAGAAAGAGTTTATTACTTTGGCTTACGGTTCTTCCCCTGGCAGGGAACACACAGTAGCAGGCAGGGAAGGCGTGGCACAGGAGGAGGAGGTAGGCGTTGCATTGAATGATAGAGAACAGGAAGGAGGGCTAGGTTACAAAGCCTCCAGACCCATCTCCAGAGACATACTTGTGGTAAGATTCATTTCCTGAAGGTTCTAAACAGTGCCACCAGCTGAGAACCAGTGGCTCAAACACATGAGCCTGCGGGAGACATTCTCCATCCAAACCACTACACTTGGTAATTTCTGCATTTATAATATAAAGATTCTTTTACACCTACTGGTGTTTCTGGAGTGAGATGTGGGTGGGACCATCCTTTGCATTGCCAACAGCTCTTTTTCCACTACTGTGAAAGTAAAGACACCCCACCTGTGACCGGATGCCTCTTAGGGTTCTCTCCTTGTCACTCAGTAACAGTGAAAAGAGTTCCCTGCTATAAACAAAGAATATTTACAAGAGATCAACCTGCACATATTTAGTCACTTGCCCAGAAAATTTTTATACAATACTTATGAATACTCTTGAATAAGAAAGTATTTTATTTAACAAAGATTTATTGAGTATAAGCCAAGAGATTTGGGTTAGATCAGATATAAAATATTCGTCCTTTCTCTCAAGAATAAGTTCTGTCAAGATAAGTTCGAAATACAAAGATGGTATCAAAACAATAAATTACTGCAAAAAGAAAAGAAACAAAAGCAAAAGAAAAATAGACCAAAGTTTTTGGTAATGGTGAATGGGTCTTGGTTTCCAGTGGTGAGGATTCCTTCTCCTATCAGGTCTTGAAGGATACAATTCCAGAGTTTTATCATATATACAACCTCCCCCAGATCACAGGTATTCATATACTCACTGCAAGGGTTAACCTTGATCATCGGCCTGTTTGATTTGAGAAATGCATAGGAGATTGGTAAAACACACTTTGAGGTATGTCGATAAAGGCATTTCCCAAGATGATTGGCATTTAAGACAGCCACTGAGGGTGGAAGACCCAGCCTAATGTATTTGGAACCATGTACTTTATGCTGGTCCCAGATGGAATGAAGGCAAAAGAAGAGGACACCTGCCAGTGGTTGCTCTCTTCCCTCTCTCTGCTTCCTGGTTGACATGAGGTAAGTAACATTCCTTCATCAGGATGCTGGGCCTTGCTTCAGAATCTAAGCAATGGAGCCCGGGATCACAGGCTAAAGCTGTGAGTCAAGATAGATCTTTCCTCTTTTAAGCTATTTTTCCTCAGGTATTTTGTCACAACAATAGAAGCTCACATGATTTGCATGCAATTTAGGGCCCCCATGAGCACCAGTGTGTGTCTGGAAGAAGTCAAAATCCTTTGAGCTGCTAAGTCATGATCTAACTTCGGGGGTGGGGGGGACAGAAAAGCAGAAACAATCAGAAGATGGCTCATGATGGAGGAAATATTCTGGTTGTATTTGGTTGGCAAAGGGAAAATTTTAATTAGTCACCAAAAAAAGGCTTTCATCCCTGAGACACCTTCCCAGCCATCTTTTCCACTCTTAGGGGCACTAACCGCTCTTTTCATATCCTTACCCAATATTCAGAACAAGATTTGAATAATTTGGTATGCTTCTTTCTTTCATGGATTTGACTCCTCTTGCCATACTGTCCACGTAGGATAGAGGTTCTTGCTTTTTACTAGGACCCGAACAAGAAGCCGGAAGAAGCACAACAGGTACTAGAGGGACTACTGCTGAGTGACAGAAGGAAGAGAGGGGGAAGGAGAGAGCAGGAGACAAGTCTTTTCTCAGAAGTTCTTCTGACTCGGGCCCACCCTCCAGGTATTCCAACCCAAAATAAAAAGATTCACTCTCAGCATCAGTCAGAAGAAGGAAGGAAGGAAGGAAGGAAGGAAGGAAGGAAGGAAGGAAGGAAGGAAGGAAGGAAGGAAGGAAGGAAGGAAGGAAGGAAGGAAGGAAGATGAGAGATAGATATAGATGATATAGATATAGAAAGATAGATAATACAGACAGATGATATATAGATAATAGATGTAAATAGATAATAGATGATTATAGAGATGATAGACATTAGATGATAGAGTTGATAGAATAGATGATAAACAGATATAGATTGAGATAGATGATAGATATAGATAGATAATAGATGATAGAGATGTTAGAAGTTAGATAGATGATAGATAGAAATGATAGAATATACATAGATAGATGAGATAGTTGATAGACAGATATAGATAGATGATAGATAAAATGGAGTTTTAAACAAGGCCTAATAATAATGGTGGGTTCTTTCTCATTTTAGACTGGGAAACAAGCAGAAGGTTGGGAAGAGTCTATTTTTGGGGAAGGGTGACTTTGAAGGGAAATGTCCTTAACAAGAGGACCCAGGCTCCCAGAACCAGCTCTGCCTAACAATGTAACCCCAACTCTGCGCTCTGACAACCAGGCTGTAACACCCTGAACTGGCCTGAGTAGTGTCCAGGTGCCAGAGCCCCTGTTCCCCTGGTTATTTATAAGCAGATAATTCAAAAAGACAATATTGTCTGACGACCCCAGGCAGGCTGCCTAAGAAGGTGCGAGGGAATGTGGAGGAATCTTGAGATAAGCTTTGCATTTCACAAGCGCTCCTGGAATGTTGTTTGAGCCCTGTAATTAAAGAAGTAAGAGAAGGCCTGGGTGAGGTTCTGAGAAGAACTGGGAGGATATTAAAGGGTTGAAAACAACAAAGCTTATGAAGGAAAAGGTTAAAAGACCACGATTATGTATATTGAAGGACAGAGGGTCAAGGAACAGGTTCACAATCATCCTTAAATACACTCCTTTCTGTGTCAGGGAATACGGCTAATTCCTCCTTGATAAAATAACCATTTGGGGACTGGCCTCCCCTGCAGGAAGGGTTTGTCAACAAATGGCACAGCGCCCACCTAAAACATAAGAGCTGACTGTCACCCTGCTATCTTGAATCTTGCACACCCTAGTTGATAATCACAGGAACCTGGGACAAACCAGAAGTCTGGAAGAGAATGATCACTTTAAAGTCTCAATGGCAGGAGTGAACACCTTTGTGTGAACCTAAGAATTATCCCCGCTAGGTCTATTTAGCTGTTAAACAAAAGTTTATTCTTTTTTCCTATCATAAAAGTTAATGTACGACCCACAAGGAAACTAGCTTGTTTCTAAATAAAAGCAAATCCAGATTTGCAGAGCTAAAATCTAGGGGCAGAGCCAGGACAATGGGAAAGTGAGGCTTTCCAATGCAATCCAAGGTTAATAAGGCCTGAGCTTCCCTGGAAGCCCACACCCCCTGCTGAGATGTCTTCTTGCCTGCAAGCCTGGGGCTTCTGGGTAAAGTCAGGTCTGCAGCCTGCCTGTGAACAGAGACTGCCGGGGCAGGAGACAACCAGACCCCAGCTTCCAAATCTCTGTCCCGATATTCCCGTTATTTACAGTTTTAGAATACCTGAAAACGAGCCTGCTGAGGAAGAGGAAAAGTATCAAAAGCACTTGGATGAGGTGGGTGGGGAAAACGTTCTGTCTGTCTTGTAGAGGGAGACGTTCAGATGTGTGTTTTCTTTACAGCATTTTTCCTATTGTTGCACTTTGGTTTACATAATCTCATGACCCATATTTGATTTTCAGCTTTTTTTTTCAGATGTTTCCATTAAGGTAAGCTAAAATGATATGCATAGTATGAAACCCATTTTCACACACACACACACACACACACACACACACACACACACACACACTCAGGCACACACACGCACGCACACACACCTTCACATAACACTAAAAGTGAGGTCTGGGGAGACAGCTTAGTGGGTAAAATTCTTGCTGCTCTAAGTTTAAATACACAGCACCAATGTAAAAAGCCAGATTTGGGGGTATATTTGTAACCCCAGCACTAGGGGAAAGACAAAGACAGACAGATCTTAGGTGTTCACTGGCTGGTCGATCTAGCCCAAAAGGCAAGCTCAGGGAGAGATCCTGTTTCAAAAAACAAAGTGAGGGGCTGGAGAGGTGGCTTAGGGGTTAAGCCTCTGCCTTGCAGGAGGAAGGTCCCGAGTTCGGATCCTAGACCCCACGTATAGATGCCGGACAGAAGCGAGGGTGGCCTGCCTTTCTAGTCCTGGTAGGACGGAGCCTGTGAATCCCGGGGCAGAGTAAACAAGGAGGAGGTGGAGGCGGTCTATGGTGGTTCCCGAATTCGTCCATGCACAGGAGAGTACATCCACACACATGGCACATATACGACTACCACACATGTATACACACACCATACACACAGAGGGCAATGAATCCAAAGTAATATTATAATTATTTTGAGATATTTTGCTTTGATGTGGCTAGGATTTGCCTTCTTCAAAATTAGCATGTTTCACTTATTGATATGTTATCACAAAATGTCAAATGGTTATTTGGTCAAGAATGTGATTGATAACTTCATTCAGTTATTCTTCCTGCATTGCCCCAGCTGCTTCAAGGCAAAGGACTTGGTTTCAGTGGGATTGGCCCAATTCAACAAGGATCAAAGGCAGGTTCACAGAGGGGCAGCTGGCTAAGTGAAAGGACCCATACTGCTAAGTCTCCCAGATATTTCTGGTTTTGATCCTTCCTTCCTTCCTTCCTTCCTTCCTTCCTTCCTTCCTTCCTTCCTTCCTTCCTTCCTTCCTTCCTTCCTTCCTTCCTTCCTCTCCCTCCTTCCCTTCCTTCCTTCTTTCCTTTCTTTCCTTCTTGCTTCCTTCCTTCGCTCTTGCTGTTGCTTGAGGGTTTTGTTGT
This sequence comes from Typhlomys cinereus, assembly GCA_023101885.1. NCBI lineage: Eukaryota > Metazoa > Chordata > Mammalia > Rodentia > Platacanthomyidae > Typhlomys > Typhlomys cinereus. The sequence continues at coordinate 7,864,907 of JALPQD010000059.1, read as the reverse complement.
TTTGTTTTCTGATGTTTTGTGGAGACACAGTCTCACTCTGCAGTCCCAACTGGCTCCAGCTCTCAGTCTTCTGGCCCAAGTTGTGGCAAGTTTTAGCACTTTGTGTCTTTGTGACTGAATAATATTTAATATTCCATGGCGTATAATGCCATAATGTGCTCATTCATCACTCCTTGATGGATAGTTGCCCGAAAGACAGCACAGATGAGTGAGCCTAGTTAACGACACTGCTATGGGGAAACATGGCTACTTCCTTCCTGTCTCGGAGCTCTCTCTGCTTCCTTTGTGGATGTCTCAAGACACCTGGCGTTAGGGCTTTTCCGGTGAGCTTCCTCCCAGCTCCTGCCAAAGACATGAAGCTATTATTAGCTTCCAAACCTCCATTTCCGCTATTTTGAAACTTAGGAGGTAAGAAAGCAGTAACAAGCATGCTAAAGTGTCAGGACCATGGCATCTGCCCTGAGGGGCTGTCACAAACAATAAATGCTTTCTCTGGAGACACCATGAACAGCCTCAGCACAAATTCATAAACCTAAGGTCATTTGCACACGTTTGATGACATTTCTTTGATGCCTTGAACACAGGGCATGTTTTCCATGCACATCTAGACAGGCTGCCATAAAATATGGTAGGTTATTTTTAAGTTTCCTCCAGTGCATGTGACTTACAGACTGCTATAGATGGAAAGATGCGGCCCCTCGCTTTCCCTCAATGCCTGAAGGCATTAGCCAAACTGTCCCAAGGAGAACACAGGCATTAGCAGCTTGACCGCAGGCATTAGCAGATGTACCTGCACTGAGCACTCGTGACCTGGGGGGGGCTGCTTTCTGGAGTTACTGTGTCATTCATTCTACATTCATCCCATCCTTTGCTTTTCCTTTGACTATTACTTTGGGCCACGTTCACAGAATTTCAGGACTTTTTAAAAAAATAAATATCGGTGAAATTCATATAACATAAATTAACCATCTCAAAGTGAACAACCCTGTGACATATTTAGGTTGACAATCTCATCACCATGTCTATCTAGCTCTAAATTATTTTCATCACAGTGTCCCTGCAAATTCCATTAAATAGTTATTCCTCTTATCTACTTCCCCCAAACCAGTCTGCTTTCTACCTACCTCTGTGGATGAATGAATTACACAGAAGGTAGCCTTTATTATTAGCATAATATTTCTCATGGGTCATCTCTGTTGGGGTAAGTTTTAGCACTTCCTGTCTTTGTGACTAAATAATATTCCACGGTACACATGCCATAATGTGTTCATTCATTCACTCCTTGATGTATAGTTGCCCGAAAGACAGTACAGATGAGTGAGCCTAGTTAACTACATTGCTATGGGGAAACATGGCTACTTTGTCAAATAATGGGGGACAGAAACTACCAACAGCGAGATAGGATGAGGAGTCAGTGAGCTATCCAGCTGCAATTGATAGATGATAGCTTCTCAGAAAGAATACAACTTTGATGTGTGTGTGTGTGTGTGTGTGTGTGTGTGTGTGTGCGTGCGCGCGCGCACATGCCTGTACCCACACACAGGTATGCATCATGTATATATGTATATGGGGTATGTATGTGTGCATAGGCATATGTGCATATGCATATGTGTACATCTGTGTGTGCGTGTGCATATGTGTTTGTGTTTGCCTGTGGCCACACACAGGTATGAGGAGCCAATCTCATGTGCCCTTCCTCAGAAACCATCCCGCCTTGTTTTTTGAGCCCCAGTCTCTGGCTGGGATCTGGGGCTCAATGTCCAGGGTAGACTGGCCAGCAAGCCCCAGGGACGCCTCTGTCTCTGCCTTCTCAGCACAGGAATGACAAATTCAAACATCATACCTGGCTTTTCTCATGGGTGCTGGTTATCAGACTGGGTCCTTGGCTTGCAAGCAAGATCTTTGCCAGCTGTAACATCTCCTCAGCCCCCAGGTTTGATTTTCTTAAAGACTTTTAAAAATTCAGCTCTTCATATGAAGTCTTTTCATTTAAAACTGTTGACAATTTCATATTTAATTACTCTACACAAGCCAAACCAAATAGCTCTACTCTTCCATTTAGCCCTTTAGCTTATAAAGTCTGCTTAGCCATTTGGAACTTGGCACTGGGAACTCTATCTTTTCACAAAATGTAGTACTGTTGCTACAAAGAATGCCTTTTGTGAAAAAAGATAAAATTAGGCAGAAGAGTAACCCGGTGGAATTGTTTCAGTCGTCATAACCCCTGGAGCTGTGGTTTTTGATGTAACCGTCAATTGGATATTGCATTGGATGGAATATTGGCTCCCAGAGATTGATGCAGCTTACAGACTTGTAAGTCACAGTAATGGGATAAAGATGAAGTGTTCCACGCAGGCTATAAATCTGCTCTTCACGTGAAGTAGCCAGGCAAACACTGTACATTTCATAATATGACACTTTATTTTGATCGAGAAAAGTAATACAAAAGGTTCATTCATTTTAGAAGATGTGAAAAAATATATAAAAAGATTACGAGCACAGCAACCGTTCCCAGTCCTACTGCGCATGGTCGACAACAACATCTGGGCAAATTTCCTTATAGATTTTTTTTTTGTAGACATGGATTAATTTTCAATGATGAGTCTCATCTCAATGTAGCATGGAGATTTTAAAAACTTGATTGTAGTATGAATATAGATTCAAATTGCAAGTTCAACTCTGCCTGGTTTGAAGCTATCGGGAGTGATTCTCATGTTTTCAGATTAGGACAGAACAAGCATTTTAAAGTTTTTTGAAGAGGTGTCCTCCCCCCCAACCCCTGTCTTTTCCTTTGTTTTCGGTTTTCTAATGTTAAGTCTTAACATTAAACTCAAATTTCGGTGTATATATGAATAAAATAATTTTTGTAAATTTTTTCCTCAGACTCTCTTGACAGCTCTAAGTTCTTTTTTCAAAGTCGCTGAGACGGCTCAGTAGGTAAGATGCTTCTCATCATGCCTGACCACTTGGGTTCGCTCCTAGAAACCCACATGATGAAGGAGAGAACCCACGCACACAAGTAAAAGATGCTGATTTCATTTATTAACTTAGAGAGAGAGAGAGAAAGAGCGAGAGCAAAAACACATGCATGCTCTCTCTCTCTCTCTCTCTCTCTCTCTCTCTCTCTCTCTCTCTCTCTCTCTCTCTCTCTCTCTTTCTCTCTCTCTCAGGTAATTGATCATGAAAGTCCTCAACTAACAAATGAGAAGTTTCTCCACCAATGCACAGGTGAAGATCAGAATTCAACTTTCCAAAGTCAGTTTTCTCCTTCCACCTGTGTACTTCTGGGGATCAAACTCAGATTTCAAGGTCTTAAGCAGGTGTCTACTGAGCTGTCTGGCTGAGGAAAAGAAGTTGCTTTGTTGTTGTTGTTGTTGTTGTTGTTGTTGTTACTGCTTAAATTGTTTTGTTTGCTTGTGTGTTTGTTTTAAAGAAAAAGAAAGAAAGATAAAAGACTTGGATGGCAGGTTTGAGTGTGGTCCAACTTGCCCATGAATTCCGGGGTCTCTTGTCTCCTCCTCCCATCTTTCCATAAGTGGGCTAGGACTGTACACTGTTGCCCTTCTGTGCCATGCTTTTCAAGGGTTCTGGGAATCGAACTCAAGCCCTCTGGCTTGTCTGGCAAGTGCTTTACCCACTGCACCATAACCCCAGTGTGGAATAAGATTATTGTCATCAAAAGACTTTTAAGTTGGAAAAACAAGTAAGGCATAGAATAATATGCAGATTCTGCTATGATTTGTGCTAAGAAAGCAATGGGAAGAGACCTGAATACACAGGGATGTGAATATTGTGATGTGAATCTATTATGCACAGTAGGTAGTGGTCTTGGTCACGATGGGTCATCTCTAGGGACAGAAGCGGCATGTAGCAGAAAGGCATGGGGAGTGAAAGGGACAAGGGAGACCAATTTTTTCCACTGCATTTTTTTTGAAAGAAAAAAATAACATTATTATTTTGGAGTTTGGTTCGGTGACAATTCCAGGAGCTTAACTTACTGATGGATGTTATAATAAGCCTGGGACAGCCAGGTGCCAGACTGGAGCTGTCTGCAGGGCTGGGTCCTCGTCCAGCCTGCCGTGCTGTTCAGTTAGTATAGTGCCAGCACTGCAAGATGCTCCCCTGCTTGCCAGTCGGCGGAAACATCACTTCAGACACAGGTACTGGCCTCTTGCAAACTCTGGGCTAACATCTCAGGACATCTATGTTCTTATCTACTGCCTGGCAAAACAACTGAAGAAAAAGAACATCCAATATGTGTTTGAGCAAGCATACAGCTTATTCTTTGAAACTTAATCATGGCTGCTGTGTGTGTGTGTGTGTGTGTGTGTGTGTGTGTGTGTGTGTGTGTGTGTGTTATTTAGTTAGCAAAGGTTAGTCATTCTTGCTCCAGAATATCTAATCCTCTTCATTGTGCAGGAAAATGTCTGTTTCAACTTAAAGCCAACCCATGGTGACTAGTGAAAGCATCAATGGGAAGGAATACCAGTCAGCCAGGCAGCAAGCTTTTCTCCTATGTATCCATGTGACCTTCAGAGCTGCCATTGCATCAGAATATGCCTCATTGTATATTTTTTTTACTACTGCAGTGCACATATGTACTATCTATTCAGACAAATTAATTTAATTGTAAAGAGTCAGGATACCAAATAAGCAGAGAGTTAAGAAGAAAATGCTGTTTTCCGTGACACCATCTCTATCCTTTTGAACTATTTTTGTAGTTGTAACTTGTAAACTTTCACTATGTTATGGTTTACCTAATGGCTAATTGTCCCTGGTCTTGATCTCAAGAGAAGGTAACTGATCTTATTCTCTTTCTGTCTCTCTCTCTCAAGTAATTGGCAGTTGATCATAAAAGTCTGCAATTAACAAATGAGAAGTTTCTGTTTATCTCACTACCTAACATAACTGCTAATTATCACATGATACAATAATGACACCAGATTTTACCCAATTGAAATTTCTTTTAAATTTTTGTTTATATATTTTAATATATAATTCTCAACATTTGTTAATAAAATAATCATCATAAGTCAGATTCTGTGTCAACCAGTCCAGCGATTTGTGACTTGAAGCAGTGTGGCTCACTGGTTCTTTTTTTATTCATATAATATTTGATATAATACTTTCATCAGTAACAGTATAATATTTGGTGATAAGAATAATCATTCTATAATTGGTCTGCTTCCTAAATTCAAAAGTCTAAGTCATAGATTTCCTAAAGCAAGCTTCAGCTTTTCTTGGATTAACACCAAAATGACAGTTTTCCCCCCTTGGGGTACATTTTTAAATTGTACCTCATTTTTCCTTTTTCTTTTCATTACTAAATGAAAGTGAATGCAATCACTAAAAGGGAGGAGAGATGGGATTATAAAACAAAACAAAAGCATAATCCTAGACTATTGAGAGTGAGCTTTGCATAACAATGAGGAGAGGAGGAAGGCCGTCTTGGGGGGGGGCAGTTATTTGCCATAAAGCAGAGGAGGACACGTCAACTGGGCAGGTGGGGAGGGAAGAGAGAGAGAGGACAGACAGAACAAAAGTGAGAAAATAGTGCCGTGCGCAACTCGGGCTCTGTGGGGCTGATTGTACTTATGTGCGTATTGGAGGAACCCTGAGTTTGAGGTCCTTCTCAATGAGGATCTACCTTTGTCTAAAAACTACAAGTGAGCAATGGTCCCGTGAGGTGGGCAACCACGTCTGTCGTTCCCTGCTACTCAGGACCAACATGACATGCCAGGAAGCTCACCGCATGACAATCAGCTCTTCTATTACTTCGATTTTGTTGTTTTCTAAGATAGATGTTTGTTTTTGGTTTTGCTTGGTGGCTTCCTTTCTTGTTTGGTTGCTACATGTGTGTGCATTGACCAAGTGATTAGAAACAGCCTAACTCCCACCTCTATCCATGAGGAAACAGCTTCCCCCCAAATCTCATTTCCACCTTTGTCTTGTTCTCTGGAATGAACGCACAATCGGTGGGTGGAGGGAGACATCAGTTATACTCTGCGTTTATTGTCTTTCTCTGTCTGCTTGAATGTGAACACTACAGGGCCTGGATGGATGGCTGCTTTCTTCACTGATACACGATGTATTCCCAGACCTAGCACACAGTGCCTGGCACATAGCAGGCGCTTGGTAAATATTTGCTGGAGAAATGAATGAAGTGGTTGCCTGCCTGTCTCATTCTCTGGCAGGAATGACAGGAGGAGAGTGTGGGGCAGAGTGCTGACCTGTTCACATAAGACAGCTCGTTGCTGAGACTTGACCTGAGCCAATTTGGTCATTCTACAGTCACGGGTTATTCTAGGAAACATGAGTCACCCCTGGCAAATGAGGATAAAAGCCTTGAATCCTTCTCCTTAGCCATCTCCAGATTATCACTTACCACCCAGTAAGGTGGACGGCACAAGGAAAGTATTCCTAGACCAGCGTTTTCAGCGTAACCGTTTATTAGCAGATGGTTACAAAACAGTCATCCGTTCTCTTCTTGTAAGCTCTCAAGAGCCTGCTCCTTACCCCTAAGCCTTCTGACCACACCGTGTGTGAGAAACTCACTTGAAGGCTTTCCCTAGCCTTCCGACTTGCTGGAAGCTAACGTGCTCTATATGTCATAGGGGACAGACCCCTCTATGAGCCAAGAGGCCACCCAGGACCGAACAGCTCAGAGGGGTGCTCCTCGGAAGGTACCAAGCCCGGCCACTTTCAGCAGGAGCAATGAGCCTGCTGCAACTGTCTAACCAATGACAGACATATCCTGAGCATTAACGTGACCAAGAGACAGATGTGTGATATCCCTGTATTTGAAAGGACCTTCTGGTGTCTACTTTATTAACAATTTATGGTGAGTTTAAGTTTCCTCCCCAGGAAAGGGGATCCTGATCAGGTGCTTTAAACACTGAATAGTCATCCTTCTTGCCTTACTCCTCTGTCCCGTTACAGGGCAAAGTTAATTCAGATATGCACAGAGAACTTAAGATTCCCTTATAGAACTGTCCAGGTCTCATCTTTCCAAAGTGAAATGAAGAAGAAACACTGTAACATGCTCAGTCTCACTCACACAACCTATGTCACAATTCCACTATTATCCTAATTTCACAGTTGAGGAAGCCAAAGCCTAGAGAAGTGACGTCATGCCACTGATAGGCAGTCAAGACCAAGACGCAAGCCTACTGTGGGGTTTCAGCACCTGGGTTTACGCTGCCATATTCTACTATGCTTCCTTCTGAAAGTAAGGGTTCTGCAACCTTTCCTTGACTCATTTAGGCTTTTTTTTTTAAAGACTTCATTTATTCATTCATTCATTCATTTAGAGAGAGAGAGAGAGAGAGTGTGTGTGTGTGTGTGTCAGAGGGCACTATGTATCCCTGTGGAGGTCCAAGGGTGACTTTCTGAATCAGCCTGGGTTGCTTCTACCTCCTTTTTGCTTGAGTCTGGGATTTTCCCGGCTCCACCTACCAGGGGTAGAAGTGCAGGCCACTTCCATTTCCTCCTGGCAGGTTTTTTTTTAATGTGGGACTGGGATTCGAACTCAGGACTTTCAAGGCAGAGTCTTAAACCACCTAAGCCATCTCTCCAACTCCCATTTAGGTTTTGAAGGCAAGGTCCTGATGTTCACCTGACATCTCCGTGAAAGTTTAAGGAGCCAAGCAACAACAGATTGAGCGAATTCATATGTGGATACCAATTCAAGAATTACAACCATTTTCTATATGTCTCCGTGTCCTTTGCATTCCAAATATAAATTTTATTCTTGATCCTCAGAATAAACAACATTTTTATATTCCTTGGCCATGTTTCAACACAGGAAAAAAAAATCATTTAAAACTTCAGGTTGGCCAAATTTAGTGGTTGAAATGTTAATATCTGATATATTTAGAAAGCAACAACTAACTGGGAGATAGCTTCTACCCTTTCAGTCTGCAATTAGCTACTAGCAAATGTGACCAAGTCCCAAGTGACTCACTTCTGTTGAAGAGACGAGAACTCGGGTTCTGGATTTACCAGTCTGGGGTGGAAACCCAGCTCCATCACTAGTAGTGAGCCTGCATACAAGCTAAAGGGCCTCAGCTCTCCACTGAGGAAAGAGTAGGAAAGGGAATAATGTGTGCACAGCCCACAGCAGCACATAAGACACAGCAGTAACCATCAGAATACTAATGATTCCTGGACAATTTGCATTTCGTCAAATGCAAATTGAGGACAAACAGCATCAACAGGAAGGAAAGATTTCCCTAACTCCCCACAAAACCACTCAGAACCTGGCTTAGCTGTTACTAATTCTGTGCCCTCTGCTCATTAGTATATAAACCACTCAACTTGGTTGGAATTAAACCTGTTTTATGTCCCAGATGTATTCTGTGTAACTTGATGAATATAATCAGACAGCAGAAGCCAATGCCATTTTAAAACAGCTAAAGAGGGCTGGAGAGATGGCTCAGGGGTTAAGGCTCTGCCTCATGAGAAGATCCTGAGTTCGGATCCTAGGTCCCACGTTAAAAACTAACTAACTGGGAGGTGGAAATGGTAGTAGCAGCCTGCACTTCTGTTGCTGGTGGGCAGAGCCTAAGAAATTCCAGAACAAAGCAAAAAAAGAGGTAAAAGCAATCCAAAATGATTCCCAAAGTCACTCTTGGCCCTCCACAGGATGCGCAGTGCTCTCTGATACATATACACACATTAAATAAATGAATAAATACTGTTTTTTTTTTAAAGAAACAGTTAAAGAGTTGCTTTGCGGATTATCAGAAATGAACTGCTAGTTGAGGAGGCAGAAGCAGACACAGCAAGTAAGAACTCTCCAGGACTGATGTTACGGCTTGCGCATCGTCTTTCACAGGCTTCTGTGTTTGAATTCTGGGTGCCTGGGTGCCCTTCTGTTTCCAGAGGTGGGGAAACCTCTGAGCCGTAGCCGTCTAGTGGAAGCGGGTCACGGAGACTGGCCACGATGGCGAAATACGCTTTTGCTTGCAGCATGAGCTCTCTCATCCACCAAGATGTGGGAACTGTTCCCTCATGCTTCTCCCTCAGTGACATCTTCTTCATGATGAACTGATGCACCCCCAAACCGTACTGCAATAAATCCTTCCTTCCTGATAGCTGCATGTTCAGAGGTTGAGATCATGGCGAGACAAAAATAATTAACACAAAAAATTCGTACTAAGAAGTAGGGTACTGTCATGATAAAAACTAACCGTGTAGCTCCTGGGCATTCAGAACTAGTTTGTGGGAACTAATTTGTATAAAAGTGTAGGGTTGGGTGCTTGAGAATCCCTGGAATTCGGTAAGCTGGCTTTAATGATTAATTCTGGTGATGGCTCAAAAGACCAGAAATGCAAACAGTAAAGACTATGCTCATGAGTTTCAGATGGAAGCAAGGACCCTTTAAAAAGCTGGATTAGAGACCTTTGCATTAAATACTGATAAAGAATGCACTACATTCTGCTCATATCCTAAAATTTTAAATGTGATTGATTAGACAGAGGAAATGTCAAGACGGTTTACTATTCAGACTACAGTGTGGTTGTTACTAGCTGCTTTAGGAAGGTTTACAGGGAGAAAACAGAACAGAAATCAAGATGGAAAGATATATTTATATATCTATATGTTTTTCATACATAGTTCCTATATATGAAAGAGTAAATATATTTGAAGTTGTGTGTAAGAACAACACACCATCATTATTGAAGAGACTTGGGATATTAATGGGAAAACACTTTGCATTGAGACAATCAGAACGATGCATTGAGAAAAAGACCCAGCACACTGAAGCACATTAATTTGAGAATTTTTCATTTAAAACTAGAGTTCCAGGGGCTGTGCATATAATTTAGTTGGTGGAGTGTTTAGTTGAGTATATGAGGCCCTGGGTTCATTTGCAAACACCACACAAAGAGGGTATGGTGACTTAATCTCAGCATCTTGGAGGTAGAGGCAGGTGGGTCAGAAATTCCAGATCGTCTTTGATTGTATAACAAGTTTGAGGCCAGCCTGTGCTACATGTGGCCTTGTCTCAAAAGAAAAAAAGAAAAATGAGAGAGAGAGAGAGAAAGGAAGCGAAAGACAAAGAAGTACTTACAATGTCGGGGGTACCCTACTCTAATAGGGTTGTCTGTGAAAGTGATTTCCCCAACTCAGCTGCACAAGGTATTTGGAGGACTCTCCAGCCTAGTTTAGGGAGAACTGGTACATCTTAGACATGGAAGCAAAATTTTCATTATTTATGTGGTGCTGGTTTTGTAAGCACGCAAAATCTAAGACAAATAGTATCATGGGAGCCGGTGCAAAGATTCCAGAAAAATCATCAATGAGTCCAAGCTGTGTATCGAAGATTGGATGCACTGCAGAGAAGCCCCGAGAAGTCACTGTGTGAAGCTGCATAGGGGAAGCCTAAGTTGCTGTGGAGATTCCAGGATGATAGAGGTGCCAGAATGTAAGAACATCTTCCAAAGAAAGCTGCAGACATCAAGTACAAGGGGCCTGAGAGTGAGCAAGCACTTGTGTGCTGTGGGCAGCCAGACCATACGGCTACAAGTTCTAGATGTTGGATATGAAGCTGCAGGGTTTGCTGTTTCTCCTGGTTTCCATTTGCTTTAGTCCTGTCTTGTCTTGCTCTCCTGCTCTCCCTCCGTCTTTTAATGGACTGTTTGCTTTGTGCCACTGGATACTGGAAGTATCTCATTTTCTTTTCTGATTTTGCAGAGGCTCCTGATTCATAGTTTGCCTTGAGCCTTAGAAGAGACTTTGGATATCATATTTAAAAACTGTGTTAGGACTGTTAACGTTTCTGAGGACCAGATGAATTTTGTCTTATGAGATCAACAAGAAACTGCGGGAACCACTGACAGCACTATGGTTTGGATGTAAAATGTTCTCCCACGGACGCATGCGTTTGAACATCTCCAACTAGTAATGCTCCTTTGAGAGGTGTGGAACCTTCGGGACTGTGGCTTAACTCCCAGAAGTAATCGGTGGAAGTAGGTCACGAAGGTCATAGCTACCTCTGGGTTTGGGCACAAACTCTCTGCTTTCTGGTCTGCTAAGATTCGAGAAGTTGCCCTTACTTTCCCACTAGAAATTCTACACTGTGAATCACAATAAATCCTTCCTCCCTGACATTGCTTCTGTCAGGTATTTTGCTCACAGCCACTCAAACTTAACTACTATAGACATGGACTCAACGGACTAGGACATATTGATTTCTCTTTGACTGGAAACTTCGTAATCCTAGTGCAAGGTGAGGAGGGAATTCTTCCTTTAGGTGGAATATGAGCCGAGGTGATAATGACCTTGTGAGTAGCAGTACTAATATTCTTGGCTTCATTTAGGGAAGCCATAGGGGACACTGCTCTAGATATTTCACAGATTTTAGTTTACCTAATGCTCATGGGAAGTTTTCTAATGCTATAGTGACATCCCTTCTACATATTGTTAAATCAACGCTCAGAGAGGTTAAAAAAAGCCAGTGAACTTCACACAGCTGACATAATCATCATCGAGGTTTAGACGGGAGCATGTGCTGGCTGTCATGATATCTTCCAGGATGATCTGACTCCACGATCTTCAAACCTTTTTTGATAACAGATTCTTTTTATTAAATAAAGATCAGCACTGTGCATCAATTTGCATACTTAAAACTGTTATATTGGGGCTGGTGATAAAGCTTATTGTGAGGGTGCCTAATCCCAAACCTGGTAAAGGGTTGATGATGATGAAGGGAAAAAAACCAACTTCTGAAGTTGTTCTCTGACCTCTACCCACGTAGAAGCATGCTTGTGTTTCCTTGATTTCTCTATCTATCTGTGTCTCATTTTTCTCAAGCAGATAAAAACATTTCAAAATTATTATACTAATAAAAATATGTTATATAGCTTCAGGCATACAATATTTGCTTATTATAAAACTGTCCATTGAGCAATAAAGCTATTTATTTATGAAAAGAATTGATATCTAAAGTTGTGAGTGCTATATATCATTTAATATCAGCCTCAAGAATGCAAGCTATTTTGTTAATCGGTTTGGACTACCAACTGCCAATGTACAGTGTTCTTCACTATCCACTCTGGTATCTCTGGACATTGTTCCGTTGGACAAATTCAGAAGCTGGAAAGATCATTCGGGAACTTTGTTTGAATCAGTAACAGTATCTAACCACCACATACTGCCTTATCATAATGCAGAAGTCAGGCTAGAAGTCCCCAAAGTTACAGAAAGTGCTCACACAATCTACGACATGATATGATCATCACGTGGTGGTTCCTCATTCAACAAATGCTGTTTCTGAGAGTTAGTGAAGCACTGCTGTTAAGCAGCCCAGATCCACCAGTTACTAGCAAATTGCCTGTAAGCAATGTTATATACTTTTTTTTAAATTCAATTTCCTCATTTGAAAATGACAATTTCCACAAGCCATCAAATTCTTTTGGTAGACAGAGGTGTCCTCCAGAAGCAGGTATTCCCATGTCATTTTGGCCATGCTGGTTGCAATGACCACGTTCTGCAAACACTTATTAAATACTTATTCAATTGTGTTAAATAGAAGATCAGTGAACTTTCAGCTTTTTAATATGTTGAAGCACTTTGCAAGAGGTTCCTCTTCAAACAGATATAGTATGGTCTAGCAGCAGAATTCAGCCATTCTTCTGGTTGGTCAGGAGGTATAATCCTCCATTAAATGTCTTACATCTGAAGTAACTAGAATTCTAAGCATAGGTGGTCATCCTTAAGTTTTTGTAATAGGCTATACGCTAGCTACTTTCTTATTTTCTGCATGCTCCAGATAAGGAATGGCTATTCCGTAGTTCTGATCGATTTACTGCTTTCTGAATGCTATTTATTTCTCCTCCATTGAAATGTCATTTCTACATCCATAACACTAACTAGAATAACCTCTGGTGCTGATCAGAAACAAAGACAACAGAGATTGAGTTGTGGGGTAGAATCTCTTTAAAATGCTAACTAACCCCTTGAATTGTGTATTTTCAATTAAGGAACTAAAAATGTTAACTACTAGCCCCCAGGATAGAAATTAAAGTTAACACACTCTACACTAAAGTATTTTAAAGTGAATTAAAGATAATATAATGGGAGTAAAAACGTCCCCCACAGGAATGTTTGCAAGAATTAACAATAGCCAATACAAGTTGAGTGTTTCCTATACACCAAGTACTATACTCAGTAGTTTGTGTGCATCTTCCCATCTAGTCATCATAAAAATGCTGTGAGGGTGATAATATTATTAAATGACCTCTGATTAAACACTCGAATGGCAGCCACTTGTTTAGGATTGTTTCTAGTGCATAACGAGCATGAAGGAGGAGCTGCTCTTCTTTTGCAGATCTTCAGGAGACAGGAAGGAGGCTCTAGCCAGCAGCCAAGGCCTGTCTGACACTTGTGTGGATGCCCCATGTGTAAGCTAATGCCAGATGCTCACCCTCACAACTGTGTCAGAAGTGTATAAAGACCAATTTAGATCTTTCTAATTAAAAGCACATCTCCGTAAAAGTCAAATATAGTCACACATGTGATGGGTGCTGCATCCCAACGTCCACACAAATTAAAGGAACCCACAGTACACGAATCTTCAGCATCTTTATGGTATCTGGTGTGTTGAATCTGGCCCAGTGCATATTGGGATGTATGCATATGTGCAAGCTTGAAAAGTCTCGGAATGTGTGTATGTGTGTGTGTATGTGTGTGTGTGTGTATGTGTGTGTGTGTGTGTGTGTGTGTGTGTGTGTGTGTGTGTGTGTGTGTATGTCTGTGTGTGTGTTTACAGCTATTTAAAATTTAAACTGGAATCAGGGATTCTATGACTATCCTCCCATCAGATCTCAGATTGATGACTATCTGGCACCCCGGGTTCATCTCTGCAATAAAAGCCTTTGATTCTATTTATAAAAGGTAAGAATCTAAGATCTAATCCTGCAGATCTTTATTCTACAGTCTAGCCACCACGGAGAACATGAGAAGCAAGTTGCCACTCACAGTTTTGTCTCATTAAATAAGCATGAACATTTACAGGTTGGGAGTCATTTGTCCCCCTCTGTGTATGCTTCATGCCTGGTGAGTTCTTGGCTTTAAACATTACAGCGACCTCATGAAGTTTTCTGATCTATACTTTTCAAAGGGTCACATGCTCTTCGCGCACAAGACCAGCTCAGTATCACGATGGAAGGCACACTTTGCCACAGGGCTCCTCATGCCACATCAGAAGCTCCCAGACTGGAGGCCAGCACTTTGAGCAGCCTTCTGCTCCTGATGAGTTGATTTGTCTGCTTTGTAAAACACTTTTCCTTGGAACGGCAAGTCCAAAAGTCTCAGCTTCTTGAATCAGAATGGCCCCACTGGAGTAACAAAAGAGAAGAAAGATGACTTCCATCATGAGTATGTAGACACTGGCGGGAAGCTGAAAAAAGGAGATGGCTTTCCAAAGAAATCAGAAAGCAAAGTGAAACAAGAATGCATGCTTTTTTAAATATGGAGGCATGCTACCAATTTTTGACAGGGTCTACCTTAAATGCTGGGTCTGGGGAGGGACTCAAAAGCTAAAAGGCATGGATAATGTGATGGACTGTGACTAGTTACAGAAGACTCAGAGCAAGAGTCTTGGCAACCAGTGCCTGCCAAAAGGAAAGCTAATTCCAAATCCCACATGCAATTACCCAGATTAAAAGAGCAAGTGCCCTTCCTAAATTTGCAGAGAGAGGTTGTAAAAATCGCTTCATTTACAATAATGCATACCTTTTGGTGAGGAACCAAACACATCCTGAGGCAAAGAAAGGTAATATAATTAATTTTTATTTCAATTTTTTGAGTGGAGGAGAATATTTTTGCATTCATTTATCAAACTTGCAAACATTAGCAAGCAATTAATGACTCCTAAATTCAACAAAGTCATTACCAAACTAATAAAGGCAATCAGAGCCAAGATCCATGGTGAGTCGCCCCAAAGATGGAAAAGACTGCATTAGCTCGATGGAGTGAGATGACAGATTAAAGGGAAAAACAAAACAAAATAAAATAAAGCTACCATTCTCATTAATGGAGAAATTAAGAAAACTGTGGCCAACTCCTGTGAGTTTCTGTCACCGCAGGCCATCTTCGCTCCTCCTTGGCTGCTCATTGTCGTACTTCGATTACTAGGCGCTCAGGCAGGACACATCTCGCAGCTCCATTCCACACTGAACATCGCCTTGGCACTAAATGGGATGTATTTTGTGGTTCATTAGTTCATTCATCCAGGAAATGATCGCTAAATGCATATTGAAAGCAAAGCATTGATTTGAGTGTGCTAGCTATACAGAGATGAAAAGACAGGACTCTTGCCATTGCAGGAGTCAACGGTCCACTGAAACATACACATACGAAGATAATTACAATGTAAGACGTATGCATACATACATAAAAGCAACGATGATGCAGAAGGTCTTTGCAAAAGGTGTTCTAGGGACTGAAAAGGAGGCTTTCTCGGGGAGGTAGAAAGCACATGGAACTTCAGGAAAGACCAAAAAGCTGAAAAGTTGGCCGGAAAATTAGGGGCTCTGCTAACTCACCAAAATCTACTGGGTCAAAAACGACTCTTGACTTTTTAAAAATTCTTTTAGAGTTTCAAACAGGAATACAATGAATGTATGATATTGTTCACACCTTAATCCCCAATGCCATCTTCCTTTCTTTTCCCATCATAACACTTCTTTCTTATCAGTCTCCCTCCTGGTTCCAGGTTGTTTTGCATGTGAGGCCCACTGCGTTTCATCTGGGTTGGCTTCGAGGGCGTGCGCCTGAGCATTTGCATGCATGATACATCAGTGGATAGACCACTGAGGAAAGCATCCCCCATCCAGCATTAACCCTCAACGCTCTCTCAGGGAGGTGTGGAGCTCTTAGATCTTTCCCCTTCCATGGTGAAATGTTGATAGGCCAAATCTTGTGGAAGTATATATAGCTGCAATGAGTTCATGGATATAACAACCCTGTCATGCCCAGAAGATACTGTCAGCCTGCACTCTACTCAGCTTCAGGCTCTTACATTCTTACTGCCCCCTCTTCTTCAATGTAAAACAACTCTTAAATTCAAGCAATCTCTCTTTCAACACGAAACTATATGCAAACTATAACATCCTCTAAAACCACTAGTGAACATGGGCCATCTAGGCATTTAGCTTCCAGTATCATCCTTAAGGGACCGGGATTTCTTGTATCAGCTGAGGATGTTTGAGGTGGTGAGAGCTCACTTTTCCCTCCAGTCTCACTATCACTATGAAAGTGGCCTCAGAAAAGAAGATCTATTAAATATACAATATTTATTTTAAAAGTCACCATTGATAAGGAAACAAATCAGATCATTGTGTCCAATGGATGAAGTGTCTATTTGAGGACTTGGTGCACTCGAATGACCTCTGCGCTGTCAGGCAGGAAGAATCACATTTCAGAGTCTGAAATCTGTTAACAATGACTATGGCATTCCATAGCAATCCATTTTCCATTATGACCAAGTTACTGGAGCTGGGTAATATATGTTTTAAAAGAGGTTTATCCCGGGGCTGGAGAGGTGGCTCAGGGGTTAAGCCTCTGCCTTGCATGCGGAAGGTCCTGAGTTCGGATCCTAGACCCCACGTATAGCCGCCGGGCAGAAGCAGGGGCTGCCTGCGTTTCTGGTCCTGGTAGGGTGGACGGAGCCTATGAATCCCGGGGCAGAGTAAACAAGGAGGAGATGGAGGCAGTCTATGGTGGTTTCCGAAATCGTCCGTGGTTCTACACACACACATACATGCACACACAACCTCTTACTGAGCGTCACCTCTTGAAAGTCCCAGTTGTCACAGTGAGAACTTCACTTCTAACACGAAACCTATGCAAACTGTAACATCCTCTGAAACCACTAGTTGGACATGGGGCCATTGAGGCCTTTAGCTTCCAATATCCTTAAGGAATTGGTTAATTCTTATATGCTTGCATGCTGATATGAAAAGTGTCTCTAATATGTTCTATTCATCTGCATTGCTTCCGTTTTAAATATCCAAGCTATTCAAGAAACCATATTTCACCAATTAAATGAAAGGTCAGTCTTCTTTTGCACTTAATTCACAGAAATACAAGCATTGATCAAGCTCTGGCTAACAGAATACCTTGTAGTTGACTCTCTAGAGCCATATACAATGATACAGTAGCCACTAGTTAGGCTTTACTATTGCATTTGGCTCCCGAGTAGGACAAATCCTGTTCTGCATGTTCACAATGCACATCAGGATTCAGGGACTCAGTACAAAGCAATGACAAAACATTGTAAATATATCTCATTAATAAATTTATATTGGTTGCATGTCAAAATAATATTCTGTGTATATCAGGTTAAATAAAATATATTAAAAAACTAATTTCACCTGTTTCTTTTAACTTTTAAAAAATGGCTGCTAGCAAATTTAATATTAAATACATGACTTACATTATATTTCTATTGGGCAACACTGCTCTAGGGTCTAGCATATGGAATTCCAAATTAGAAGGCTTGCTGGTCTCTTGACCTTATATTCCTGGTGAAAATACCAGGAGCCTAACATATGGCTGGATATGGCCTTAATCTAAGTAGTATGCTCATAACATCAAACCATATATGTATATGGATAGATATATATATATATACACACACAAATATATATGCACACACACAGACGTGTTTGAAAAGTTAAATTTAAATTTGTTTATTTGCTTGATTGCTTAACAAGACAGATGAAATCTATACTGTCATAGGAGTTTAAATTCTCTCTGCAGAGAATAAAAATGTGATCCGTTGAAGAGTGACTAGGCAGCTATTTCCAGCTAGACAGTCGGAGAAGGCCTCTCTGTGAAAGTGGCATTTAAGATAATACCATATGAATGGTACACAGGAGTCAGGCATGTAAGGATGAGGAAGGGCAGGAGTGAGGGGTGATCTAGGCTAAGGAAATGGCAGTCACACCAGTTCAAATGTGAGAATGAGTAAGGCTGGAGGAGAAAGGGATTGATACCCTAAGAGAGCATTTAGTACCACAGTATTTAATGGAGATGGAGGGAGAGGGTGCAGATGGAGACGGAGAATGGGCCCAGCTTAGGCCCTGAAGAGTGTCTACAGTTTGCAAATGAGTGAGGACCACCCACAGGAGAAGAATCAGAGATGGCAGAGGAAGGAAAGGGGAGCGCGCGAGGCTCTAGCGCGAGGAGCAGCAAGCGTGCTCACAGGGTGTCTGCAATGGAGTTCTGAAGCAGGATGCTGGCTGCTCCCTTCCTGTCCTTGTATTCCTGGTAATAACTTCAGATATGACTGCATATGGCTCCATCTAAGTCACATGTCTATAGCGTCATAGAGTTTAAAGGCATTCGGTGGGATAAAAGCAGTCACGACTGACTCCAACTCGATGGGGGTCATCAGGTAGTCAGCAAATGCGCAACAATTGCACAGCGGCAGTGGTGTTCCACAAGGAACCAGCTGAGAAGAGAACGTGAAGCAGAAGAGACAAAGATTGTCAGTGTATGGGATGGGAAGGACCCTGTCAAGTCCAAGGAGTCACGGAACAGCAGAATGCAGACGTATTGAGCAAGCACGTGTTTGAAGCTAAGAGGACTCGAGATGAGAATATTCCCAAGCAGCAGCAGGACCAAGTTCTTCTATTCTGAAGGGAGATCTTGGCATTACACAAGCATAAAATTGAATGTTCTCTCAATTTAAAATGCCTCCCAGCTTTATTGAGATTAAAAACACTACACATATTTACTCTTAGCAAGTTAGTGACGCTGGGCAAATGCATATACTCATATGGTCAACACTATATTAAAGGTAATAGCATGCCCATCACAGTTCCCTATGCCACATCGTTACTGAGTTTTTCTAACTTATTTAGAAATTGATATTTTTGTTCACCACACATTTGCATTAATTGTAAAGTTTCAAAACGTCATGCTAAAATGTCATTTGTCTTGGTGATTAAACTGTTTGGACTTCTTAAGAAATTTTATCTAGGGCTAAAGAAATGACTCAGGGGTTAAGACGCTACCTGACAAACAGAATGTCCCGAGTTCTGATCCCAGGTCCCATGTAAAAATGCCAGGCAGAAATCGTGGTGGCCTGCACTTCTGGTCCTGGTAGGTGAAGCCTGGGAAATCCCAGAGCAAAGCATAAAAGAGGTAGAAGAAATCCAAGATGATTTCCAAAGTCATCCTTGGTCCTCCACAGGGACACACAGTCTCTTTTGATACACACACACACACACACACACACACAATTTAAAAATAAAAATTTACCTCATTCCCTCAGCCTAATTTCAGCACTCCTCCTGGTAATTATGTCAGCTAATTAGCCATTTGGGAAAGCAAGATGGAGCATCCAGGGACATGTAGGTGCCCTATGATGATGCGTCCCACCTCCCACATCACAGCTCAGAGAAATTATCCCACTCTTCCACAAGGAGACATTTTTAAGGATGTACTTCTGAAAAGTATTTGTGGTAAAGGAAAGAAGGAGAACTGGTGACACCCAGGTGTCCCCACAGATAGCAAAGGGACCCAGATGCATCCTGGGAATGCAAAGCTGTAGCCCAGCTCCATGAGCTAAATGAACAAACTTCACCATGGGTGGATCCTTAAAATATAGGGCAAGAAGCAGAAGGCGAGTACAGTACCATTTCAAATGTGTAAATTCAAAGCAAATGCATAGCACTATTGAAAGGGTGGAGGCATTTTAAGGACATGCAGCAGACACATTAAAGTGAGTCCCCTGTGGAGTCAAGGAATGGGAGTGAGTACTGGAGATGAAGGAGGAATGCATAAACAAAATAAAACACAAGAGGAACCTTGCATGGGCTAACAATGAAGATGGTTTATGAAGAGGTTTGATTAGCTCGACTCTACTACAAGAATGAAAATAGATATGATTTGTTTTTAAAATGTAATAGTAATTAGAGTCTAGAAATAACAGTTCGGTGGTAGAGTGGCTTACTTAGCAGGTGTGAATTCCTGGGTTCAGTCACTACACTGCAAAAGAAATTGATAGCAATTACATTATACGAACTGGTTTAAGAAAAACTATGCACACTGCCACTGCTGAGGTCTAGGTTCAATGCCACACTGGCAAAGCTGCACTGGCTTACCCTAACTGGTTTGAAGCAGATCTGTCAATCCCACACAGTGGAATTTCAATTGTGCCTGTGACTCACATTTCAGACACTAATCCCTTCCCAACTGCCTGAAATACAAGAAAATAATTATTTGAACTACCTGATTAACAAATCTTTGAACTAAGAGGTACACAAAGACAATGAACTGAAATGAAGTGTATTTGAAGAGAAATGCATAAATCCTGTCACCCAGAGTACATGCATTCTAATTTGAAATCCTAGTGAAATTCTCATCCTTCAAAGTCATTGACCTCAAACGGAAAAAAACCTAGACTACTACTAAATAAATAGACTGGTCATAAGAAACAGCTAAAATGAATGGAAACTGAGCTAAAACTAAAATTAGACCTAAAGAACATTTAGAACTGGCCAAGTAACATTGTTTGAAAAATCTCTATAAAATCCGCCCAAAATAATCCCACCCGGAAGCAGTAATACAGATATTATGAGCAGTCAAGAAACAGGCCAGCTGATAAAGAAGACCAACTAATTTGAAAATCTGACTGATCACTTGGAGTTGACCTTCAGTGAACTGACATGCCGTTTCCCTTCCTCTCTTAAGCTTGCCTTCAACTGTGATCAGGACCGTTGGTCAGCACCTGGACCAAAATGCTGGGGGCGGGATGGGGAAAGGGGCACTGTGATTGGCTGCAGTATCTGTTCGTCATCAAAGGCGGTCCCCAAATTGCCAAGTGGCAGAATTTCAATACATCCGCATCTTCCTGAACCTGATTACAGGAAGCCAAGTGGAAAAAATTAACCTTGGGCAGAATCCAGTCCACAGCAGCTGCAGCCGAGTGGCCTTTTTCAAGCACACATCTGATCACGCCACTCCCGGGCTTAAGCCATTTCGAGGATTTGGAATCAACTTCCAACGGCATCTTGTGACCTGGAAGGCCCTTCATGAGCAACCTATCTGACCTCAGCTGAAGCTTTTTCCCACTCATTGCCCCCTCCTGTCTTTCTTTCTGCTCTAGGTGCCCTACGCTCTTGAGTATTGACCTAGTTCTCCATCATGGCTGGACTTTTCTCTATCCATATTCTCTGTATCAGAAACACTCTTTTCCTATGTGCTCCACTCCCAAATGCCTGATAGTTTACTTTTACAGCTCCCTTTAGGAAGCCTGGGATGGAGAACCATGGTGCCCATATTGCAGTATCGGGAAACAACCGCTCCTGTACTCCCCCATGTTCATGCACAACGCTGGCTACTCTCTGTTCCAGACTGCTTACTCTTTGAGGAATGCCTGGACAGTGTTGGAAGTTAGAGACAGTGACTCTCTACGGATCAAAGGCAGGGTAGCTTCTGTCCCAGATGATTGAGATCCTCTGTCCTCCATCCAGAATGAAGGGCAGGAATGCTTACTTCGCAGTATAAGACATGGGTTTCTAAGATCAGACTTCCTTACATAGCAAGTGTGTGTGTGTGTGTGTGTGTGTGTGTGTGTGTGTGTTATGTATGAAGATCTGTGCCTACCAATGTTTCCCCTGTGGGATTTGAAGGTAAGAGGAGATGTTGTAGTTTGAACATGGTTTGCTTCTCAGCAATCCGTGCTGAATGAAACTTGATCTTCAGTGTAAGTGCTGTGAAAGGTGGTGGTGGTGATGTTAAAAGATGATTATGTCATTAAGAAGGCTTAGGCTTCCTTGCGAACACTGGTTGTTCTAAATCAAGGCCACCCTGCATTATTCTTCCTTTTGCACGCGCCTCTCTGTCCTGCTTTTTACCGGGATATCAGATTATATGAGTCACCATGCTCTCAGACTTCCAAACTTCCAGAGCTGTAAGCCAAATAAAACTCTTTCCTTTATAAGTTATCCGACTTCACGGTATTGAATTATAATAACAGAAAATGGACTAACAGATAAGGACTGATGGATACGATGGATGTTCATGCTGATGCTTTGCGTGCAGTTGTATTCCTCTGTCTCTGGCTGGAGGCCTTGTGTCTTCTGCCCATATCCATAACACTCTGAGAGGCTAATTCACTTGTTTGTGTAGGGAAAATAGACCTTTTTCAGCTTTTGCCTGTAAAATGTGTTAATTTCCTGAGTCAGATGGTTACATTACAACTTAAAAGAATCATGTCCATGTTTGTAGAAAATATGGCCTGGAGAGCTTAAGAGTGATGGGTATCATGTGAGCACATGACTCTTACAGGACAAAAATTTTACTATATTGTACTGTAACTTTTCTGCATATTTGAGATTGTTTCATTTTTTTAAAAAATTGATCAGCGGGTCCAGGTGATATTAGCCTGATCCATCTAAGATAAAGTTCCTTATTAACTTTTTACTTTATGGCTTCAGCATCCATCACTGAACTATTACTGCCTAGATCCATTATTAGAAGTTCCAAAGTAATGACTCCATTACTTCTTCTGAATTTAGTAGCTGCATTTCTTCTAGAAGAAAGAACTCTTTTGCATCAACTATTTGGTTGCCCCGAACCCAAGTTTATATAGAAAGAGTAGGGGGGAAAGAGTGTTGATTCTATACCTTTATTTCCAAAGTAATGACTTGCCCCAGGGAGTTACTGATGAAATTTGTTTTTTGATTGTCTGCTTCATATGAGCTCGTAATATTTTATATATTTAGTGTTTTCAATCCATGGCTGTCCTTATTCCTCTTGGTGCTCAAATTACCTGCCCGAGCCCAGTGTCAGCAATTCAAGGTGAAGCTGTGTCCATTGTCGCTCTTTGATTGTCCCGTGCTTGAGGAACAGCAAGAGTCTTGTATATTTCTTGCTCCAGTTATGGAACAACCCATTTTTCCCTGGAGCAGAGTCTTCTTAAGGAATCACAGCATTTGAAGGCTACAATCTAAGAGCTAGAGGTGATCCTTGCTGCTTAGACCACCTTAATTCCGGGCTTTTCAGTGTGCTAAGTGGGAGCATACTGTCACAGTTCATGCTGGTTTACAAGGTTCCAGCATTTCTTTTTCTCATATACTAAAACCTTGAATCCTGAACATCTCAGCATAATTACCTATTTCTCTTATACTGCAGTATACTTTTATGATAGGTATGCTAGAACAGTTTCAATACCTCCAATGAAATACAAAGCATACCGAATAGCGTTATAGATAAACATTTTTTGTGGTTATTACTTTTCCTTACAATATCTCTCATTGGGGTTACACAATAAATTGTGGACTTGATCACCTTTTAAGGCAACTAACTGCCACAGTTCACCCCGAAGTGAGAGATTTGCCTAGTTCAAGTCAAAACTTGGCCAGTCTTAGAGGAACTGGGAGTGCTAGACAACCTAACTTAGCAACCAACGAGCATGATATAGAGTCAGACTCATTTGTTTTGGAATGTTTTGTTGTTTTAGAAACTCTTTTTTCGGGATTGCTAACACAGCTTAGTTGTAAGAGTGCTTGCTATATGACTGTGAGGACCCGTGTTCAGACCACGTCCCAGCACTCACGTAAATATTTATGTGTGTTTGTACATGTAACCCCAATGCTATGGGGGAGCAGAGATAGGATTATTGAAGTTTAATGACTGATAATCTAGCTCAGAGACACACGGGGAGAAATTCCTTTTAAAATTTTTTGTTAAAATCTAAAGCATTGATGTTGATCCAAAGTCAAAATTGTGTGATTAAAATTTTCCAGCTCTCTCTCCTCCATGAGGAAGGAATTACCTTCTGGTGTTTTTTTGTTTTATCTGCATTTTTTTTAACAAAACATACAAGCGATTGCATACGTAAGGCAGCAGCTCCGTTTCTTACAAAAAGTTTAACATTCTGCAAATACTATTTTCACACACCAATCTGCATTTAATCTAGACTTGCAAA
The DNA here is from genome assembly GCA_023101885.1 of Typhlomys cinereus. Classification (NCBI taxonomy): domain Eukaryota; kingdom Metazoa; phylum Chordata; class Mammalia; order Rodentia; family Platacanthomyidae; genus Typhlomys; species Typhlomys cinereus. The sequence goes on along the minus strand of JALPQD010000059.1, from coordinate 7,840,957 downwards.
ACCATCTGCCTAAATAATCACACCTGTCACCCTCAGAATATCCCTAAACTTAGGATTCCAGAATTGGAAGAAACAACCTAACAAGCCAGGGCCAGCAAGGTACGAAGGAGGCAAGCTGACTGTGTCAGAAAACTCCACACTTTCTCTCTGCACTGCGACCCTCATCTTATTTACTTAATCCCAAATCTCTTTGAAAAAAAAATGCTGCTGTGCACAGATACAGGCTATTTGGAGATTTAATATATTGGCGAGTGTGTGAAATGGTGAAAGAAACTGCTTTCGGCTTCCTGTTGGAGGAGACAGAGAATGCCTGCGGAGAGGGCAGCAGTAAAGGGCGCTGTTGAGCTCAGCACTGCAAAGTAGAGTATAGGGCGGGACACAAGGGCCAGAGCACAGAGAAGATTTGGACGAGAAAGGGAGTCATTTGTAAGATCCAGTGAGTTGCCTCAGATGGTGTTGCAGTTACCCTACATGGTTGCTGATAAAATCACCACCGAACAACTTAAGGGAACAAGGGGTTTATGCTCCTACAGTAGTCCAGATACAGTTCTTAGTCCAGCTTGGCAGGAGAGCATGCACTATTACCAAGGGCTAAGGGAACTAGACACACCATATCCACATAGCAGCTGAGAAAAGGACAATCCTTACTTACCAGACCAGCATGTCTAGCCAAGTATATACAAGGATGCCAATTTCCTCAACCAGTTTTCTGTGTTTTATTCACCTGCCAGGGCCTAGTTCCACCCACCATGGGTTGGGCCTTTCCCATCAACTAGACAATCTCTTGCAGGTTTGCTCTCAGCTTAACTCAACTACCAATTACCCACAAATGTGCCCAGAGTTTGCACCCTCAACCATCAAGATCACATCTGTGCCTAACTATGACAGATGGAGCGAGGCTAGTCTCCCATCTTTATCTATGAGGCACTATACTTGCACACTGGCAAATGGGGTCCAGGAAATAGAGACTGCTCATGGGCTGCTGTGGTTGAGACTTGGGATAGTTCTTTCCCCGCTGTCAGTGAAAGCTCCCTAAAACCCCCTGCATTTCTGCTCTTCTCTCTTTCCAGATTCTGCTCTCCTGTCCCACCCACTTCTATTTGGGGAAAACATAGTCTCTTAGCTGACAAAGAAAAAAGAATCAGATTCTTGACGATGATCCTATCATGTGCTTCCACTAAGGTAAGATTAGATTTACTTACTGATGATTGGCGAATCTTTATCTCCAGGCTGGACAGTCACATCGTGCAAGGCTGGATCAGAGTTTAGAATCCTTGTCTCTCCTGCTGGAGAACTTGGATGAAGGATTCCACAGCAGGATCAATCCTGCTTTCCGTATGTGAAATACCCTGAAGAATACCTTCTTCTTAAATTTTTTTTTTGAAATGACAACTCATATTTGAAGCACCTAGTTTTGTACTTTGCACATGGAAATGTCCAAAAACATTAGTTCCCTTCACTCCCAATATCCTAATTCTTACAGTATATGCAAGAGAAACTTCTAACCAATTCAATATGCCCCCAAATGAACTTGTTGAAATCATCCTCTCTCCACACCTGCCCTCCCGCTTCATTTCCAAATTAAACATCACCATCCAATTCAGACAATCAGGTCCAAAGCTAAACACACCCTAGGTGCTTCCCTTTATTTAGCCGATGCATCCAGAAATTCACAAGATGCTGTTGATTTCACCTTCTAAAGAACGTTCAGATCTGTTTCTTTACTGCCCCTGGCTTCCTGTAGAAAGACAGCGTTCTCCTTTGCAGTGCTGGGATGTCTTCCACACACTCTCTTCTCTCCTCTGTACTTCCACCTTCAGCCTCTTCAGATCAGAGCTTGTCATCCTGCTACTTTAAACCTTCCAGTTGTCCCCGGGAAGTGCGGTGTCAGGGCCAGCGAGCACTGAGGATGTGGGAGCTTGAAAGTCATCAAAGCTGATATGCCTGGGCTCTGTATTCCCCTAAGAATGGAAATGAAGAACAGAGGAAAAACAGTGTCTCCCAAGCTAGCTCCCCGTGTAAGTCACAGCCACCATTTTGTAAGGCCCTCCCTTGGCGGGACAGACCACACCTCCAGTCTTCACTCACTGCCCTATTCCCTAGTAACTCCTTAGCAACTCTTTAGCAATGATGGAGACCATGAAAGATTACAAACACTCAGGGTTTTCCATTCAGTCTCTCTGCCTGTCTCCCTTTCTTTCTTCTGCTCTTTCTCCATGTTGCCATGAGCTCTTTCTCTCCCCGTTTTCTCTGACCTTAAGCTTTTCTTCTGATCTAATGCTCTCCCACCTTAAGGCTAAACTATGGTTCCCGTGTTTACCAGGCCACCAACTCTAAATAAACTCCTCTTTGTTCAGCCTCCCCCTTACGTTAGTTTCTCTTTATTCATGGACCTTTATGCGGTGCCCACACATGATCAGAGTTGCTCTTCATCCCCCCACATACACACACCTAACGCCTGGTATACCCATCTTCTCCCTGCAGGCTGTTTTGAATTTATTGAGCACAAGAAACATTATTCTTTTCCGAACACAGCACTGAGAACCAGAGTTAGGAACCTGTCCCCCGCCTCTCTGTTCGCCGAAGTCTGCAGCGTCTGTGACGTGTCACCTGGGAGAGGGGCACTGTCATGGTTAGAACGTGAGCTGTCCCCCGCAGGCTCCTGTGTGCACATCTTTAGCTGTTGTTAATGTTTGGGAAGGTTGTGGCCCCTTTAGGAGGCGGAGCCTTGCTGAAGGAAGGCACATTCCAGGGGTGGGCCTTGAGGTTGGGTAGTCCCACCCTGCCCCAACTTGAGTTGGCCACTTGCTATCCGGCTTTCACGATGGCTCCAGCTTCCGCCACCACCATGCCTTCTGATACGGGATTCCGACCTTAATGGACGAGGTCTCTCCTCTGGAACCATTAGCCAAATAAATCTCCCTTTTCTCCCCTTTCATTCCTTGAGTCTGAGTGTCATCTCACAGCAGCACGCAGTAACCACAACAGACACATACAGCAGGAAATAATAAGAAAATACCTCCTCACTGCCACCTCCCACCTTCGCACACTCCCGCCACGGTTCTTGCTGTTTCCCAAACATACCACACTGATCTCTGTTTGGGGCCTTTGTACCTGCTATTCCACATTTTTTGTCAACAATTTTGGGAAGGTTTTCTTTGTTTTGCTTGAGAAGGCTTTCTCTGTGCAGCCCGAACTGGCCTCAAACTCACAATGAACGTCCCGCCTCGGCCTTCTGCCTACTGGGATTACAGGGGAACACTACCACATACACCTTCCTTTTTTTTTTTTTTTTAATTTTCCATTGTCTTTCCCTTTTAAAATGTAAGTACAATGATAACAGACCTGTGTTTGTCCTGCCATTTATATTGACAAATCAAATCTGTCTCCTTGGTGACCAGGTCATCATGACTCAGGCCTATGTATATACACACACATACAGAAGAGAGAGAGAGCGAGCAAGAGAGAGAGAGAGTCCTTCTGAGCATACTGTCCTACGCCTGATGCATATAAATAAAAGGGGGCACATCCAACTTGCATGGGTGTAGGGAGATGGTCTAGAGAAGGATTACTGGAAGAGGTACAGTTGGCAGGAGAGACATTAGAAGGAAGTCTTCACTGGAGACAAAAGAACAATGCAAGAAAGGAAAATGACACTAAACTCTGCCCTGGACAGGCCTTTGGAAAGTGCTGCTGAGAGTTACTGAGTTGCTGAGTCCAAAATAAGGGTGTAATAGATACAAGTGTCAATTTGACAGTTGAGGGTTTGAACTCCAGGCCCGTTTGTAGAGAATTAGTACTTGAATTAAGTCCAGATCAAACCTGCAAGAGAGAAGGAGATGGAGCTGATGGAGAAGGCCCAGGCCACGGTGGGCAGGACTAGTCCTTGTGCGGGTGAATAAGACGGAGGGAACTGGATTGGCTAGATGGGTGGGCTGGAAAGATGACTCAGGAGTTAGGCTGCTGCCTCACAAGTAGAAGGTCCTGAATTCAGATTTCAGATCCCCATATAAAAACACCAGGTGGAAATGGCAGTCAGTGGCCTGTATTTCTGATCCTGGAAGGCAGCGCCTGAGAAACTCCAGAGCTAAACAAAGCAAAGGTAGTGCAATCCAGGGAGATTTCTGAAGTCACCCGTGGGCCTCCAACACACAATGTCTTTGACACAAACACACAGACATTCAGACACACACACACACACACACACACACACACACACACACACAGAGAGAGAGAACTGTTGGAGAAAGTTGGCATCCTTCTGCATACTTGGTCAGACATGCTGGTCTGGCAAGTAAGGATCGTCCCTCTCCCAGCCATTACAGGGATATGTTATGATAGACATGGTGGGGCCAGTTTCCTTAGCCCTGGTATTGGTGTGAACTCTCCTGCCGTGCTAGGGGGAATTGTATAAGGAACCACAACTAGTCTATGGTAAGTCAAAAATAAAGCCCCTCGTCTCCTTAAGCTGTCTTGTCATGAGTTTATCAGCTACCATGGAGTTCACTGTTGGAAAGAGGCTGAGGAGGGGGATGCTAGGAGCCCTCTGTGTTCTCTACCAGAAGCCAGGAGCAGTCCCCAGCTGTCCCCTCACACAGCTGGGGTCAGGAGGGAGGAACAAGAACATGCAAATTGCTATCCTGGTGGCAGTTCTGCCTGGAGGCAATTTCTGAGCCCACACAATAGATGTTTTCAAATAGACAGTTTTGAGTATCCACAGTGTAATGAGATCAGGACTCGAGCCCGGCAGCATGTAGCACCACAGGAAAAATATCATTTGTGGCAGGCTCAGGAGTCCTATTTGCATAAAGCTGATGAACCCGAAAGCGACCATCAGATGTGGGGGAAATCATAAGGCCTGCTTTCTCCCAGATTTTGTTTCTCCCTGGATGGTGGCAGCTTGTCAGGAGAATAGTTCTTCCTCAGGAGAGTTCTCCAAAGGGAAGGAGGCTACTTCAGGCGAAACCCCAAGCATCCGAATGCATCCATTCGGGCACTCCCTTCATTGCTGTGTTAGATCCCAGAAGACCTCGCCTTTCAGACTCGACTGTTGTGCAACCTTTATGTACCTGAAGACTGATGGAAGCCCCTCCATACCGCTCGAGTGTCCCCCAGGCAGGCTGTGTGTACCACACATGCACGAGATACCTGTATGTGTCTCCAGAACGCCAGCGCTCATCACGGCAGACCTCACCACTCCAGGCCTCCTAAAACCTGTGTCTTCCATGCTTCCACCTGCAAACTCATAGGGGTCACAGTCCCATGGGGCATTGGTTTTCCTAGTTAGGCTAAAGAAACTGAATAAGGCAACTTTGAGCCCCCCCCCAATATTTTATCCCTCTGTACTTCTTAGCATTACAACAGTATATCACATTTAACAGAGGTACAGGATTTGTGATATAATCTCCTGGAGTTAAATAAATATGATAGAAATTAGAACTCTATTCCAAACCCTGTGGATAATGTCCTTTGTAGGTGTTTCTAGAGGCATGTGCTATTGGATCCCCTGGGTTCAATTGATTCATGGTAAGGACTCAGAGGCATCCAGTAAGAAGGTGGCCTCTCTCTCTTTCTCTCTCTCTCTCTCTCTCTCCCCCCCTCCCTTGCAGTTACCACGATTTTCAGTTTTCCTGATCTGTTTCTCTTTCAAACTCTCATAAAATGACCCTTAAGCTTCCTTCTGAGTCCACTTAAATTCTATTATTAATGAGACTATGAATCCCAAAAAGGGAACTTCTCTCCCTGATACCGTGTGGATCATCTTGAAGAGAGATGGGCCAGCAGAGAGCTAAGGGTAGAGCCCAGAAGGTGGTGTCAGAACAGAGGAGAGTGAGGATCCAACCATGTTCACAGCCTGTCCCCGAAATGGCGCCATGGGTTAAAAAGCCCAATCCTGGCAGGGCCCCCCCCCCCGCAGAAGGTACAGCTCCCGAGGTCAAGCACAGTGTCAGCTTTAGGTGAGAACTTGCGAGTCTGTTCAGGGAAGATCGCAGGCAGTGAGGGGACCTTGCGGAAAGCAGGTACCACCTCCTGCCAATCGTAGATTATTCACGCCGAGGGACTCAGCATTGCAAGATCTGCGATTTTATGCGGAACTCACACATTTGAAATATTAGCAATGACATCAAATTTAGAATACTGTGCATTCCAAACAAAACACTATTGTGGGCCAGATTTGGAGCTCAGGAGGGATCTGTGCATAATGCTGTGGTAAGCAAAGACATTCACCAGGAGTGGGACTTGAGCCTACCATGGGGAAAGGACATGGCAGGGAGCTCTTAGGTAATCCAAGTAGGAGGGCCAGTTAGGAAACTCAGACTACCTCCAAGCAAAGAAGAGGAAGATTATTTATACTTTCCTGGCTTCTGCAGAGAAGTTGCATGGTCAGCAGCTGGGGACACATGTGCAGGACACATATGCCTGTGGTTGATGTTGGCCCACCGGAGCTGCTCGGGAAGAAAAGAGAGGGGAAAAAAATACATGGTGTTTGAGAGAAATTGCTTCTAGTTTGCAGCACAGAGGGAAATGGGGTCAGAAAAGGGTGAGAAGAAATGAAAATTTTGGGTTCTTGAAAGAACAAGCTCACCTGCAAGACACAAAGCAATGCTTTCAGGAGGCTACACAGGCCTGTTTATCCACAGCGTGATTACACACAATTCTGGTGCTGAGATCTTTCCCGCTGCTGTCAAAAACCAGTGTGTTGAGATGGGGCTGGCGGCAGTGTGTTCTCGTGCACAGGGGAAGGAGATTACAAAGTAGGATTGGCAGAGTGCTGTGCTTTGATAGCCTCGATGCGCCAGGTTCCTTGTGGTGCCTTTTGCATGGTGGTAACTCTAGACAAAGAGTGGTAGCATGCCATAGCAACGTCACAGGACAAGTAGTGAACAGAAGAACTGACATTTAAACCGATTCAGATAAAAACAACAGCAATACTCCTCAGGAATAGTTAGTTGTACGATCACTGTGAACTAGGACACGTCAGTTGGCCTCTGCAGCCCTCGTTCATAAATCCAGAGTGCATATGTCAGCTCCACCAAGACATCTGGCCCAGCGTAGTGCGTCCCTCATCCTATCCTCCCTGGAGGACTCGGCATTGTTCCAATGGGTTAACAGGACACTGTTTGGAGCCTGCACTTACAGGCGAGGCAAACTGAACTCAAACACTCCATCAAAGCTTCACACCTGAATAAAGCCGTTTCAGCTGGCCATCTATCTCTCCTGGAAAGTTAATAGAAAGACCAATTTTTCTATAAACTTTTCTTGTCATGTCCAAGCCATCAATGGCCTATCTATATTTATAATCATTTTGTGTTTGAGACAGCTGTTAAACCAAGATGGACTGCAGTGTGTAGACTTGGACACCCGGATGTGCCAGATCAAAACAGCAGAAGTGATGTTTCCTTATGTCCCACGGGTCAGTTCTCAAGTCTTTTTGCAGGACTTGGCTTAATTTACTTGCACGATTTAGAATCGATATTTTTTGGGGCTGCTATTTCATTTTATTTGCATCAAAATTTTATTTGTTTTATTGAATCCAGCAATACTGGATAGGAGTATAAGTAAATACCTTAAATCTTACTCCCATAGCCTCTCTGTGCTCAAGGGAGAGGAAAAGAAAAAGTCTAGCGGATCCATAGTGCTACTCGAGTCCCGTCTTTGTAAGACACTCTGCAATTCATTGTGGACAAAGTAAATGGAAGAATCAGTCAGAAGTAAGTTCATAGTTTGCCAAAATACTACTGTCCAGCAAAGCTATGATATGGCTGAATATAGACATGCATACCTGTAATCCCAATATCTGATAGGCCGAGGCAGGAACACTGCAGGTTAGAAACCAGCCTGGATTACATCTGAAGTTCCAGGCCAACCTGGGCTACATACTGAAACTCTATCTTAGTCCATCAATCGATGATATATAGATAGACTATAGAGAGATAAAAATAAAAAAACTACAAAAAAGAAAAGTCATAATGTAAGCTCAGATTTTCTGTCTTCCATCCTGTATTTGTTTCATTTACTTTCATTGGTGATTTAGTTAATCACTCATTGAATTCTACCTACTCAGCAACAATAAGAACTGGGACAATACAGATAAACTAAAAGCAACAAAACCAAGTGAGTACGACTCAGTGATGGTATTCTGGTTGCAAAAGTTCAGAGAAGTCTGCCTAACCTGTCAATGTTTGTAAAAGAAGATTGATATTAATCTTGGATGCGATTATAGGAATTTTTAATGCAATTACATTTATTCTTTGACAATGTCATACATGCATCTTTTTTTCTCGTCTTTCTCTTTCCACATAAATATATCTTGATCACACACACCTCCCACACTCCATGAATCCTCCCAACTCATTGCCCCTCCCTCCTCATTACCCTCTTTATTTTTTATAACCTATTGAGTCCCATTAGTATGATCTCCAATGCACATGGGCGTGGGGCACCCACTGAAGCATGAGAAACTTGCCTGCAGGCAGCCCACCCAGAGAAATGTCTCCCTCCTCTACCAGAGATCAACTGCCATTAGCTCCTCATTACGAGTTAGGCCTCATGAGCTACGGCAGTGCCCTGCTGTCTATTACAGAATGTTGATGGCTGTGTCTCCTGAAAGTCCTGCATAGGACGCTGTGAGTTCATGGGGGCAGCAGCCATATCACATCCAGAGACAGCATTTTACAGCACCCCTCCTGTAATGGTTCCTCTTAACTATTGCTGTGAGAGAACATTCAAAGTCAATCAACTTAAGGGAGAAAGGGAGGTTTATTCAGCTTACGGTTCCAGAGAGAAGGTACAGTCTCTCAAAGCAGAGGTGGCATGGCTGGCTGGCCAAAGCTGGAGGAGGCTAAGTCATGGCAGACATCTTGGAAGCTGAGAGCTGCAGACTGCTTGCTGCAAAGGCTGACTTCTCCTGGAGGGAGGGTGGGACTAATCCACCTCAAGGCCCACCCCTTGTGATGACTTCCTCCAGCAAGGCTCCACCTCTCAAGGTGCCACGATGACCTTGCCAAACACATAAGACTGTGGGGGACACATTTCAAACCATGACACTCCACCCCTGGCCCCCACAGGCTCATTGGCATCTCATTATGCAAACCATACTCAGTCCAACTTTAAAAGTCTTCATAGACTACATCAGTAGTTCCAACACAATCCAAAAGTCCAAAGCCTCCTGTAAAATCAAAATACAAGTTACATACTTCCAACATAAAATGGCACAGAATAAACATTCCCATTCCAAAAGGAAGGAATGGGGGCATATCCAGGAAAGATCAGTCCATAACAAGACCAAAAACCAGCATGACAAACCCCAAATCTTGTAGCTCCAAGTCCAACAGGTGAGCCTCTCGTTGAAATCATCTCAGTTCCAAAGGGCTTTGGTTCCACCCCTCCAATGCAGCTGCCCATAGAATATGTTGCTCTCTAGAGCTGACTCCTCCCAGGGTATACAGCTCTCCTTGGCAGGTGTCCCATGTTGTCTCTGGAATCTCTAACATCTTTACTTCTCAATGGCAAACCAGGCTTTAATTCCACAGCACAAACTGCCTTTTTGGGCCTCTAAACTGCAGGCTTCTTGCTTCATGATGCCTGGATTCTGCCAATTTATAAAATCTTGGAGGAGGACTCCACGATCTCCTCCCTCTTGCATCACTGATGCCTCAAAAACCAGAATCACGTGGGACTTTGCCAAGACTGGCCCCCTTGAATCACAGCTGATTCTGCTTCTGTATGTTGACCATCTCTTTCACTCCTGGGTGGTTGCTTTGTAAGAGAAACCAACTCTTGCTTTGGAATTCCACCCTTTAGCTCCAGTCTTCTGAAAGGATTTGTATTCTTATGAGTGGGAGCCTTCCCTGAGGATCTTGCCCTCAAGCTAGGGCCTCTCCTATTATCCAAATGAGAGCAGGCTTTGATTTACAAATGGACCTAATCTCTTTGACAGCCATTTTGTTCTCTGCTTCTTCCTGGTTCAACTCTTTTAAGTTTGGCATTGTATTTTTCATCATCAGATCTCATAGTTTTTGCTTATTCCTCATTCTTTGCTCTTTTTCATAACTCTGAAGACAACTAAAAAGTAGCCATATCACATTGTCAAGAGTACATTGCTTTGAAATTTCCTCCGCCAAGCACTCCAGTTTAACTTCAGGCAAGCTTTCAGGACGAGGGCAAAACTTCACTAAACTCTTGGCGAACACATGGCTCCATGTGTCACCCGTCCAGTTGCAAACACAGTCTCTGTTCTCCTCTGGACCATCACAAGCTGGGATTCCACTACCAGTATCTCTCACAGCATTGCTCTCCATGGAGCTCTGACGAGAAAGGCCCCTTTGGCCCAACCGCCAAGATGCAAAGACTTTCCCAGCACAGTCCCAAAATTCTCCCTATTTCTCCCAACAAACAGTTCCAAAGGCACACTAGCCACATCACAGCATTGGCCATACTTCTGGGTACCAACTTCTCTCAGCTTCACAAACAACTTCACGTTGTGGTACCAGCTGTTCTTAATCTCACAGCAATAACCCACTACCCGGTACCAATTTCTGTAATGGTTACTCTTAATATTGCTGTGAGAGAACATTCAAAGTCAACTTAAGGGAGAAAGGGAGATTTATTCAGCTTACGGTTCCAGAAGGAAGGTACAGTCTCTCAAAGCAGAGGTGGCATGGCTGGCTGGCCAAAGTTGGAGGAGGCTAAGTCACTGCAGACATCTTGGAATCTGAGAGCTGCAGACTGCTTGCTACAAAGGCAGACTTCTCCTAGAGGTAGGGTGGGACTAATTAACTTCAAGGCCCACCTCTTGTGATGACTTCCTCCAGCAAGGCTCTACCTCTCAAGGTGCCATGACCTTGCCAAACACATGAAACTGTAGGGGACACATTTCAAACCATGACACCTCCCATCCTCCAGCTCCTACATTCTTTCTACTCCCTCCAGATGTTCCTTGAGCCTTGGACCATGTGGGGGGGGCGGGTAGTGTTAAGATATCTCGTGTAGGTATCCAAAAATAAATCTCTGTAATACCTACAGTAATTGCAAAGATTATAAACAGGAGAGAAGGGGAAGGAGGGCCCCCTAGAAATAAGGAGAGAGGGAATCATGCTACAGTAGAGAAAATAAGTCACCATCAAGTACTGCAAGTAAGTAGTGAGACATCTGGTTAAGCTCACAGACTTTCCTTCCTGGTCACTTGTGACTGAGGGTGTTTGATCTCACCAGTCAGGGAGAGGATAGAGTGTGGCAGATCGGTGGTAACCATCCTGCAAATGGGAGACCTCTCTCACTGCAGTCTCCTACTTCTATTCCATCTATCTTTGAATCTACTCTTATAATAAGACTCCATTTAAACAGCCTTTTGTCTCTGGCTAGGAGGTGACCTTCAAGACCAATCAAGATGGAGCCAAGGGTGGTGCAGGAACAGCAAAACTGAAAACAACAACAAACCATAATTCAGAACATCAGAGACCCAACATTAATCACCTGGAACCAGATAAGCCAATCTCTCCCCATCCTAAAGCTCAGGGAAATTTGCAGAAGAAGAGGTGGTAAGATTGTAAGAGTCTAAAGATGGGGAGGAGCAACGATATGCAAGATACTCCACACAAGTTAGGACCACAGTAGCCATAATTGGACTTTGCATGACCTGCACAATGACTGACATGTCAACGACCTCCCAAAGTCTAGCATGGATCACAGGCACTAAGATACTTAGAAGCAAGGGATTAACAGTCATAACAGAGCTCAAGAAAGGGCTCTGGGCAATGCCACTGATTCTTTACACCTCACTAGAGTGGAGGACACAGAGGGAAGCTTGACATTCGCACCAAAGGATGCTCCAGAGAATGGGAGGGGGGGAAGGGCAGTACTGGGAGAAAGGGAGGGAGGAGGGTGAAAGGAAGAGGAAAAGAGGGGGAGGGTGCAAGGGGGACTTGGGAGGGGTAAAGAGAGGGAGGGGACGGGGTACCTATAAAGCTTGTATGATTGGGAGAAAAATAAATAATTATAATCAAAAAGATAAGATATCTCATGTAAGGTCGAGTACTCAACAAGCCACTTACTATAAACACTTTGACCATGTATGAATCTCTGTATTGACCACTGCTCACTTCAGAAAGAAGTTCCCTGACAAAAGAACAGCACTCATCTATGGGTATTGTTGCAGTTCGCCTGCATGGTTGCTGATAAATGACCATCAAACAGCTTAAGGGAACAAGGGGTTTATTTCCTTACAACAGTCCTGTTACAGTTCTCAGTCCAGCTTGACGGGAGAGAATGCACCAATACCAGGGCTGAAGGAACTGACCACACCATGTCTATATAATGGCTGAGAGAGGAACAATCCTTACTTGCCAGACCAGCATGTCTGGCCAAGTGTACACAAGGATGCCAACTTTCTCAATCAGCTCTCTATTTTATTCCAGGGTCTAGTCCCACCCATCATGGGTTGGGCCTTCCCCATCAGCTAGACAATCTCCTGCAGGCTTACTCTGGGTCCGACTCAACCACTGATTCTCCACAAATGGGCCCAGAGCTCAAACACTCAACCATTAAGTTGACACCTGTGCCTAATTATGATAGGTATAAGCATAAATATTTAGGAGGCAGTTTGACAATCCATCTATCCAAACAACCAGTTGTACATACCTGACTAGGACCTGTGACGTTGTCAACTACTGGGTTTGGGCCAAGTATAGAGTACTATACATGAATTCCCCTTTTGGAAGGCAGCCTCAAACCCAATTAGAAAACAGTTGGTTACTCCATAATAGTCATGCTTATCTGGCATCCAGTGTTATAGTTTCCAAGGTGTAGCACTGGTTGAGACCTCTGATGTCTCTTCTCTTCCACAAGGGAAGGACTTTTTAGGGGAGGGTAAGGAAACTGTCTTGAACTTGTCAAAGAAGATGATCTACATGGCTTTGTTCTCTAAAATTCAAATGTTGTAACTCTAAGCCCTCCCCCAGAGTAACAGCATTAGGAAACAAAACCCTTGGAAAATGATTACTTTTCAATTTCTTAAGAAATTAATGCTTCCTTTAATCAGATACTAAAGAGGGCTTGTGAGATGGCTCAGTAGATAAAGGCTCTTGCTGCCAAGTCTGCTGGTGTAAGTTGGCCTCCCAGAACTCACATGGTAGATGGAATTATCTTCTGATCTTCGGATGTATATGTGCATTCAGAGAAAGAGAGACAGACAGACAGAGCGAGAGAGAGCGAGAGAGAGAGAGAGAGAGAGAGCGAGAGAGAGACGTATACACACAAATTAACACAATGTTTAAAAACAAACATGCTGATAACGAGCTAATTTCAAGCTAGATGGAGGAAGGCAGAAATGTGCAGATAGTGGTGACTGGTTTGAAATGTGCATTTTTTTTAAGAAAGAGTCCCTGAAAGGAGAGAAAAAGTCAGGAGATAGAAAGAAAACCTTGGAAAGGGGAGAGGAGACGAGGGTCTGCTACATGATCGGAATCTATTTCTGTGGCTTCCAAGCAGGTGCGTGTACTGTGGAGGCCTGCTGGTCAGAAGCGGTAACACTTTCCATCCGTTGAAGCTGGGCTGTGGGTGTTAGCGGCGCTCCTGCAGCAGGGCCAGCTGCAGGGCACGGAGCTTGCGTGGTTACAGTGGACTTTCTGCCCAGAAGGGGTGTAGGTTTGGTTTAGTGCTCTGCTGCTGCAGTCTTGAAATCCTGAAAAGTTGTAGCTTTGATTTCCTGTTTTAAGCACAGTCCCAGGGGACAGTGGTGGTGCTTGGTGTGAGCAGAGGAGGCCTTGCATTCCACAGCAGCCACAGCTTTCCCTGATACTCTATCCCCATATGACTGTGCGGTGCCCTGAGCACAAAGTCTAAGAGATCTACCATGCACAAGAGTTCAGAAATGCTCAAGACTGGACCCAAATCAGGGGGTACCGTCTGTATATCTGATAGACAAGTTGCTCACACAGTTGGTTAGAAGATCCGAGGGACCCCAACATGTTAAGGACCACAGCATACCAGCTCCTTGTCTCTTACAGTACCTATTTCACTTTCATGCACCTGTCCTGTATTAGGGACCCATGACCTTTGCAGAAAATGAAGGCAAAGTGAAAAGGAAAATGGAAGCTGTTGTGTGTAGTGGCTCCTGTCTCTAATCCCAGCACTTGGGGAGGCAGAGGCAGGAAGATACATAATTCAAGAACAGCCTGGGCTATATAGTGAGTTCTGGTATTGGACAATGGAAAACTAAGTGGCAAAATACATGCTAATAATTTAATTTTGGATTTTGTTTTTCATTTTGAAATACATTTTCTGTATATATAAAGCACCATGACATGTTGAGGAAAAAAAACATGAGGAAAAAACTTCATATTTTAGTATTTTTAATGCCTCACCCCCACATGGAGAGGGACCTGGCCTATTAAGTAGAAAGAACACTGTGTTCTAAAATTTGTTTCTTTTGTGTGGAGGCTGGAAAGAACAGAGCAAGGGACACCACTTCCTTCAGACCCACTGTCTGAGGCTGCCATCTTGGACAGTTTAGGTAACTTTTATCCCAAATGAAGACAACAACCTAAACTAGGATTTAAATAGACTTCAGGGGGCTTGTGAGATGGCTTAGTGGATAAAGGTATCTGCTGCCCAAGCCTGATGACCTTGGTCCTATCCCCACTGACCTCCACTTGTACGAGGTGACGCATGCACCCACCCACATAAAATAATAATGAAAATTTGCTTGAGTACCCCTATCGATTTCAGAGGTAGTGCTGGGTTTTGAGTTTTGATTAATTTAAATTTTATTGAGGTGCTATTTTCTTACAATGTAATACTTCAACTAGTATGCCATTGTTAAAATTGAAATAGGGGTCACAAATCCTAAAATTCACCTTTTCAAAAGATACAGGCCAGTCGATCTCAGCCTAACAAAGTCATGGTATGTCACTATCCATTCCAGTTCCAGAATGTTATCCTCACCCAGAGACACTCTGGCCTTGCTGGCAACCATCCCCACTCCCCCTTCCCGAGCTGCTGACAGCTTGTCTGTGATTTGCCTGTTCTGTACTGAGGGCTTGTCTGTGATTTGCCTGTTCTGGTTCATGTTCCTGACACCAATGGGCATGTGGCCTTTTCTGTCAGGCTTCTGTCACTTAGCGTGATGTGTTTAAGGTTCACCTGCGGTCATAGGCACCAATCCTTTGCTCCCACTGCGGCTGGGTAACGTCCCATTGTTGCACATGCCACATATTAACTGTCCATCTTCCCTTGAAGTATAAAAATTCTCATAGAGAAGTGGATAGTAGCTGCATCCTTATCTATTCCTCACTCAGTTCCTGAGTGAAATCACCTTCTACCCTTTTAGCTCTTCCTCTTGGTCTTTCCCTCTGTGCTGCTGTAGAGTACCTTCTCCTATGAATTGCTTTATAATTCTTGGTTAATATCTATGCTTTACCTCCCTTCACTCCTTCTTTACCAAGGATCCCCTGCTACTTGTGTACATCCTCGTATACCCCGTTCTTTTTCTTTCTTTCTCTTGATATGATAATACGAACAACTTTGTGTTCTCTTACTCATTAGTGGTTTGGTCTTTTGAGGCATGTTAATGGTGTTCAATTGGTAAGTCATCCATACTCCCAGGACTTGCCAGTACAGACATCCCAGATGAAACCCAGTGGGTCACATATGCAAAAAGATGTGAAGGTAGAAAGGAGACTGGCTAGAAAGGAAAAACTATGAAGAAGGACAGGAGGAGGGATAGGATTGGATAGTATGGAGCGAAAACACAAAAATTATTGTATTTATGTCTAAAAGTGTCAAAGAATTAAAAAAATCTAAAACAAGAAAATAAGTAACAACAATACTAACTAGCAAGGATGTGGACAAAAGGAAACCCTTACCTTTTTGGTGGGAATGTAGAAAAGTCCAGTCATTATGGAAATCAGTACGTGATTCCTCAAAAGACTCAAAGTATAACTACCATGTGACCCAGCTGTAGCACTCTGGGCTTTACCTGAAGGACTGCAGTGCACAGTCCCAGAGACACTCGCAGATCAGTGTTTCCTGCAGCACTGTGCACAGAAGCTAAGTTGCAGAACTAACCTAGTGTCTGCAGTGGAGGGCTGGATACAGAAAATTCTTTTAGCCATAAGGAAGAGAATAAAGTTATATCATGTGCAGGAAAATGGATACAACTGGAGGTCATCATATTAAATGAGTTAGAGCAGAACACAGTGCATGATTAATATACACTAATAAAGTAATGTACATTTAAAATTCAACTTATCCAAGCATTTCTCACCACCTCCTAAGTCCCAAGTCCAGAACAGAGCTCTTCTCGCATCACTGAAGATGATATCTTGACCCCTGGTTTACTTTCATAACTTGCCGCTACAACAAAATGCCTGACTCAGACAACGTATCAGACAAAAGGTTTGTATTCAGCACACATTTGCACGTTCTAGTCCGTCGTGGCAGGAGAGTTATCACGAGCCTCTCATCAGGAGCGGAGACAACCGGTCACGTCACATCCACAGCACGTGCAGAGGGCAGCGCGTCCCGCTTGCTTGCATGATTGCCTGCCGGCTTGTCTGAACTCAGCGCACTTCTTCACACAGCACAGACGATGGTCCCGCCCACAGTGGGTGGGTCTTCTCACCCCAGCAAAAGCCATGGAGATAATCTCCCCCAGGTTGCCAGAGGCCTGCCTTAACTTGGTAATTCCTCACAGGTATGCCGGGAGACCACTTCTTAAGTGTCGAGTTGACTTTCGAGGCCATCGCATCCTCCCCCACCCCCAACTCAAACTCATTTTCTCCACAGCATTCACTCACTCAGTTCTCTGCTTAAATCTTCCCAGCACTTTCCTGCCTCCCTCACATCAAAGGCACCTCCAGATCTGACTCCATTCTGCCTTTGGTCTCTTCCCCTTCTCTTTTGATACAGTGGCAGAGGTTTCCTGGCCATACTGCAAGTTCAGTCCAAACCTCAGGACCTCCATACTTCTATTGCCTCACCTGCAATGCTTCCTTTTTACATAGCCTGGTTCCTTCCTTTTCAAATGTCTGACCTATGCAACCAGCATTTTATTGCAGTGACTGCCCCCCCACCAAGCTCTTATAAATTAACAACTTGCTGTGACTGTTTCCATACCTCTTATCTTGCTTTATCTCTCCTCCCAATGTTTATCACCACCTGACACATGCCATATTTTTCCTTGGCTTCCTTCCCTGGGAAGAGCTGTCGATAGTGAGCACCACTGTATCTCCAGGGTCTAAACTGTGCCTGGAATACAGATGGCACTCAATACATACTTGATGGCGCGTGAACTAATAAGAAGCGTCAACGACGTGTGCACCACACCTACCGGCCAAAATGCCGCCTTAGCTGGGAGAATTCCATGTGTGAGTTCCTGTCTCTTCCACAAGATCGATGTGCCTCAGAGGAATTCTCTCTCCACATCTGGCAAAAAGCCAAACTCAATAACATGGTTTTAGGACCATAAGACCTTATTGATGTCAAGATCAATGGGCAGAACAACTCATCAAGGACGCCTATGTCCATTGCTGAGGCACACTCACAAGTGAAGGAATCCAAGTCAGCCTGAAGATCCACAGCCGCACGCAGCCATCCACGAGGGCGCTTATCGATCTGCTATGTATTGAGTTGAACCTTGACAGCGAAGCTCCAACCCCTAAACACGTTGTATTCCTGCATCTAAGTTACTGCCCCACCAACCTGCTTCCTACTTATGTTAAATATTGTTCCTTGCCCTGACCTCAGTAAAGTTGGGAACAGCTGCGTTGTAACATCTGTCTCATCACATTCTTCATCCCTGAGCAGCTGTTAAGACATGCCAGGCTGCTCTTTGCTGAGGCCTGTCAAATTTTAAATGGGAACCCTGGGTATTCAAAGCAAAGGGCCGTGCCTTTGGAGTACCTGACCCTGTGTTTGCAGGGTCAGTACCTGACACAAAGGCCCGGCTGGAGAAGTCACCGAACTTTTCGTGGTACTGATGTTGAGTTTGGTGGGTTCAAGCCACAGACAAGGAGCACATCGTCTGAAGTCATCACAGTAGGGGGAACTATGCTCTTGGGAGCCATAGTCGGCGGCAAGGGTCTATGCATGAACTTGAAATCTGTTCTCCTGATTCTGAGCAACTTAAAACTCTGCGGGGGAAGAATTGAAGCCTGGCTGGAAGCAGGACTCCGAGTCCTGCCGTAGGACGGCTGAGCAGCCCAGGCTTGTGTTCCTTTCCTGCGGTCTCCGGCTCTGGGCTCTTCCTTCTGGACTCCTGGCTTTCTTGTGAATGAGAAGGTGTCCCTGGAGAATTCCTGAAACTCTGCTCTCTGTGTTATATAGACAAATCTGTTTGAAAAGGAAGTCCCTTGGGATCTTTTCCTTGTTTTGAGGGGGTGGGGGGGGGTATTATCAACTGGTACTGTCTGACAACCGTCAACCACTGTATCTGTATTGCATTGCCAGTGAAATCCATGCTTGTCTCCAACAAACAAGAGTCAAAAGTCCCGTTCTTTCAAAAGAAAACACCACCACCCTCTGAACCTAAACCATTTACCCCAGCAGGGGTGTCTCTGAACAAGCAAAGTCCCCTGTTCTTCAGAAAGCACCCACAGATATGTTCCCACGTGCTTTCAATTCATTCACACTCAGCTTTGAGATCTGTTTGTCTGGCTCAGAGCAGCGGTGCTCTAGGCAGGTCAACCAGGACTTGGCCTCTTTTGCCTGGAAAGATGAGCTGGATTCCAGGCAAAAACAAAGCAAAGCAAAACCAACAAACAAAAAAAAACCTCTAACTCGCTGCTCTTTCCTGTGCTCTGGCCCTACTCTAACCAGGAGGGGCCGGGAAGGGGGAGGTGGCATTGCTAGGAAACAATTTGCCGGGCTGTCCTCTTGGAGTTACTCGGGGGTCCTGGTGGAGAGGCTCCTCTGTGGATCACCTCCAGGGTGAACTAGAGCTTCTTTTCTTATTCTTCCTGAATCCTCCAGAATTCTTGTCTGTGACTGGCTCCCCAGCGACTGTCCTGGGGAAGCGCTGGACTGCAGCCCAAGGTCAGCGCAGGTAGGATGCACATTTCATTTTTTTTTTTCTTTTTGATTAAAACCACATTTCCCCATTGGCCAGGCTGGACTTTTCCTCAGGACGTGCCCACCTCTGGTTCTCTTCCCATAGGTGTCTCTGTCCTGTACACTCTTCAAAGTGTTTTTGGAATCCTGTGTTTGTTTTTCTTCTGATCTTCTGGTTTTCTCCCTATCAGGTACCAAATTTCTTTCCCAAGAATGCAAGCCAGCCAGGGAACTTCTGCATAGCCCCGCCCCTGCACATGTGCAGTCAAGCATTGGTCTGCACAGAACTAAGCAAGCACTATTTATTTTTGATGATGATAAGTAATCAGAAAAGGACAGAAAAGACCCAAGGCTCAGGGACTTAAGCAACAGAAGCAAGGATTGCAAATTCCTTTTCTAATTCTTCATCCACTGCCAGGGTGACCTTGATTTTCCAACACTTATCACAAGTGTAGAGAATCTCAGATAACTTCCCCAGGCGATTCTGAGTAATACATATTAATTGGTAAAATCTACAACCATTACAAGTCATTTTGTGAATGCAAAGCTTTGTACATACTTAAGTGATTCTACCTGATTACTAAATAACTGGACTAAAAGAGAGAAGACCGCATTGTTTATTGCTTTTTGTCTTTTTTTAATGTATCTTGACAGTCAGCAAACATTAAGCCCTTATTGTGTACCACATGTTCAGCTTGGAAGATCTCACTTTATTTCCACACGAACTCTGACTTGTCATCACTGTCATCACCCCCATTCAGACATGACACAGAGACAATGCAGTTCAATAACCTCCCTAAGGCTTGCGGCCAGAAGTCATGGCCACGAGACAGACTCTGCTCCTTCATTTTCAGAATGCTCTTCTCCACCCTGCCCCAATGCCTACCTGTATCTGGGAGTGTCTCAGACCACTGAAGAAAAGATTTTCTCATTCTATTGCCTTAAAAAATTTGGGGTTCATTTGGATGGAATAATTTATAATAAACATTGAGTTATGGACAAATATGCATATTCAACCATTTAATTCTGACATTGACTTTATAGCATTGGTCTAGTGATTTCCATTTTAAAGTTGTAGCACAGAGATGTTAAGAAACATGTCCAAGATCATACAGCTGGGGTTGGAGCAGGGAAAGCAGAGATTACCAGACAGCAGTGGCAGGGTGCTCTGTGACTGTGAGCTTAGCATCAGGAAGAGACTAGTGAGGGTTCCATGGTTCTAGACAGGCGCGGTGGCACGCGCTTTAATGCCAGCACTGGCATTGTGAGGTTTCTCTTCTTTGGGGTTCTTGTGTTCTGGAGCCACAGAATGCAACCAGAACATGTTGAGAGGTTAAAGCAGGGATTTATTGAAAATGGGAGAAAAGGGAAGAAACTCTTAGATACCCAGTCCAAGAGAGGTAAAGATGAAGCCACAGCCTTAAGGCGGGACAGCATTAGAACAGGGGAGAGAGCTTGAGGTCAGAGAGAACAGGGAGAGAGTTGCCGTAAGCACATGGCTGAGAGACAGAGGCACCGTGGTGTGGCTGCATGATGGGAGAGCAGGAAGGAGAGAGATGAGGGTGGACCGTGGTCTTTTATAGTCTGGCATTGCTGATGAGTGTCCTAGAGCAACTAGGGAAGTGAGGTAAAGGCTGCAGGGGTGGTGGGCGGGTTTCCCACAGAATGGGACAATCTACTGCACCAGCTCTCCAATAGAAATTAAATTATTCCCCACTTGAGCAGCAGAGTCAGGGGGACTGAGTTGGACGTCAGCATAGGCTACATAAGGAGATTCTGCTTCAACCCCTTAGCCCCTCAAAAACCTAAACCCCAGACAAGCAAAAATAATAATAAAAAAGAAACACTGACAAAACAATCCCATCCCCCTGAAAATTCAATTTTTTAACAAAGTCAGTCTACAAAGAGCACATAATGGTTTGAATACCACCATGATTTTATAATTCCATCACAGGGCCTTAATTTTCTTGTTGATAAAATAGGAATCACCAGAGTATATGGTGCTTATAACCTCAGTACTTGGAAGAGGGAGGCTGGAGGATCAGGACTTCAAGATAATCCTCAACTATACAGCAAACTTGCAAGACAGAATGAACTATGAGAGACTGACTTGGCAGGTAAAGTGTTTGTGTGTAAACCTGACGACTTGTGTTTGATCCCCACATACATACTGTGGCACATATATGCACCCCATATACACTAATAATAAAATAAAGTTTTGAAATGCCAAAAAGATTAATAAATAAATAAGTAATTGACAAGAAAGGATCTTGGAAAACAAGTGGAGACAGGATTTGTCCTGTTTTTCAAGCCCAGCACACTTTGATTGCTTCATTTCCCCTATCTCGAAACTAACGAAATGAAAACCCCGCCTCGTGTAGGCAGGAATTAAGGCCTTTGACCTTGACTAAGATGGCGAAGGCATGGTCACCCTGCTGCCCCTTTCTAGTTGCTGTAGAGTGCGGAGCATTGTCCTGGCCTCGGGAAGGAAGATGGGGTACAGCCAGAGGCAAGCAGCTCTCCAGGAGTGATAGAGAGTTCCCCGAGCTACAGCAAGTGGTCTTTAGGAGCCGTCCTGGCTGGTATAGTCTGGATCTGTGCCCTAAACGCCATGCAATACAGACTCGGTCCCCACTTAGGAGTAGTTGTGGAAATGTTGGGAGGTGAACCTAGTGGGAGCATTTAGGCCATGGTGGAGGCGGGTCCCGGAAGGCATTGTGAGACCCTGGTCGTCTCTCTTCTATTTCCGGCCATGAGGTGAGTGGGCTCCTGCCATCATATGCTGTCTGGCCGGCAGGCTTCAAAGTGATGGCGCCAATTATGGAACATGAAGCATCCAAAGCTGTGATCTCCCATCCCTCACCTCTTTTTTTCCAGTACGGGAGATTGAACCCAGGACCTCACATATGGTGTCCTGATAGACAAGCACTCAGCCACTTAGTCTTCTTCTTACTATTTTTTTTTTTTTTTTTTTTGGAGGGGGGTGAAATTGGGAGAAATGGAAACAAGGTCTCGCTATATTGCTTGAACTCACTCTTTAACCCAGACTGACCTTAATCTTGTGAACTTGTGCTCCTTCTGCCTCCGCCTCTCAAGTGTTGGGTTCTAGGATAACAGCTGAACAGCTCCTAACTGAGCTCTTTTTTGTTTCGTTTTTGTTTTTTGTTTTGTTTTGTTTTGTTTTGTTTTAATTTTTTTTATTATTATTATTTATTCAACTGTGCGCATGTGCGTGTGTGTGTGTATGTCTGTGTATGTGTAGAACCACGGACGAATTCGGGAACCACCATGGACGCCTCCACCTCCTTCTGCCCCGGGATTCACAGGCTCTGCCCTACCAGGACCAGAAGCGCAGGCCACCCCCACTTCCGCCTGGCGTCTATACGTGGGATCTGGGATCCGAACTCAGGACCTTCCGCCTGCAAAGCGGGGGCTTAACCCCTGAGCCACCTCTCCAGCCCTGTTTTGTTTTGTTTTTGAGACACACCTCTTGTAGCCCAAGCCAACCCCAAATTCATTGTGGAGTCAAAGATGGCCTTGAACTTCTGATTCTCTCACTTCTACCTTCCGAGAGCTGGGAATTACAGGTAAATTACCAGGCCTGGATTCTGGCTGAACTCTTGAAACATTATAAGACCTTTTCAAAGTTTACTTTTCTGATCAAAGTTATAACTTGAGGAATAACACAGATTTCCAGACATCTCAACTCTTACAAATCTGCCTCTTTCCCATTTATTAAAGTTCTCACCAATTTCTTCTTCCTTAGCTCCGCCCAAGGCAAACCCATGCTTGAAAACTTTACAGAAGAAGGAATGATGCTAGGAAGCTGGGGCTTAGCTGTTTGAACAGAATGATCTTGTGAACCATTGCTTTTCCTTGAGCTGGGCTCCAGGCTGGGAGCTCCCTCCTCCATCTCCTTTCTCCCCTTACTGTTCCTCCCTCTGGACCAAGTTCAAGTCCCCACTTGTTGGGGACATTGCACCCCTGGGTCCAGTCTGCTGCCCACCCCTCCTCCGTTTTACCACAGAAGTGGAGAGGTGAAAAAAAGCAAACAAACCAATTCAGGCCATTGCAAGTTGTTGAGCACGTTTTTTGGGATTCCTTTAAACTTTCTTTGAGACTAACTCCTCAAGTAGTGTATTTTGGGTTGAGGGTCACAATACGATTTCTTCAACTGTAATGTTAGATTTATTTTTCTGTTAAAAAAAAAGCAAATGCACAAAGTATTTTGATAAGAGGCACAATCGTGCTGTTTCTAGCCTTTGGAATGCAAGGAACTGGTGATTCAAGATCTTGGCATTAGAGGAGGCACTTAGATAGGATCATGCCCTTGACTTTCATCTCTGTGAACTTGAGCTCGGTGCAAGTCAGTGTGCTGAGATGTTGCTACTAGTTGGAGTCTACTGTCCATTTCCAGCAAACTGACATTTCCTAGCAGAGGGTGTAGCTGACTTTCGACCTTGTGATTTTTATTTCCTGGAGAAACCTTCAGAAGACCAAGCAAACAGAGTCACAGGACTGGAGGGAAAAACCCCAAGAACACAATGGGTGTGAAATCTATGCCCTTCTCACCACCTGCAATGCCATCACCCTGGGGCCGTCACATAACCCCGAGGGCAGTCTCAGCCGCTGCCTTTCAGTGGGGTTGCTCCTGGGGTGGCTATCTAATCTGCTTGCATGGGCGCTTGCCTGACTCACAGAGTGCCTTCAGTACACAGGCAGCCTGGGTGATTTTCAAACAGTGTCCATTAGATGGTCGCTCCCTCAAGTAAAATTCCATAGTAATGCTTCTGTGCTTAGTGGAAATCTAACATTCTTTCTGTGCGTGATTAGCGTGATGAGGCCTGCCTGTCCTTCATGCTCAATCCATTATCCTTTAACCTAGCAGACTTCTAGTCTATAAGAAAGATCTTTCAGGTCTTTCTTTGCATAAACTGTTCTATTTAGAATCTTCTCTGCCTCCACCCTTCTTTGCAGTGGTTCTCCTCTTCCCTTATTCTTTAGAAGTCAGCTTAACTATGCTTCCTCATAGAGAGCTTCCCTGATTATCCTCTTTACACCACATTATTGTTCTTGGAATAGTCATGCTGCACAGCCCAGGCTGGTCTCCAAAGAAGCTTCTTAGTTTATTATTAATTCCTACTTGTTTTTGCTTCTTCTTGGTTTGTTGTTGTTGTTGTTTAGAGACTGGGTCTCCCAGTCTCAGGCTCTTGTGTAGCTGAGCTGACCTTGACCTCGTGATCCTCCTGCGTCCACCCACCAAGTGCTAGGACTGCAGGTGGGCACGCCCACCCTAGTTCTATTTTAGCCCTTTTCCATCTCATTTCCTATATCTTGTTCTTTTTATAGGTTAACTCTCTTGTTTTGGCCTTTTGTTATTTGCCTTCTGTTTCCCACAGGTGATCTCAGCAGGCTAACATCACATTCTTCTGGGTCACCATTGTATCTTTTCTGTCCAGCAAGGTACTTGGCACACAGGTAATGTGGCAAATATTTGCTACGTGAAAAAGTGCCTTCTTCTGTGGGAGTTCTAAGACGGCTGTATTCTCCATGAAGTGGTCTGCTTTTCAAGTTTTAATTGTATTGAACACAGTATAACATGCTGAAGTGTCAAGATCATCTAGCTGTAGATTTCTTTATTTTTTTCCCCATTCAGTTCCATATTTTGTTGTCTTGTATTTTGTAGATTCCAGGGGGTCACATAGAGCTTAGTTTCCATGATGCAGAGGCCAGAGCTACTGTAAGAGGTACGGTCCTTGTTGAGCCCTTTCCTTTTCCTTCCTTCCTTCCTTCCTTCCTCCCTCCCTTCCTCCCTTCCTTCCTTCCTTCCTTCCTTCCTCCCTCCCTCCCTCCCTCCCCCCTCCCTCCCTCCTTCCTTTCTTCCTTTCTATAGAGTTTTCCTGCTCCCAGAGCCTAGCAGTTGTACACCACCCCCCAGCTCTCTATCTGTCTTGCCCCATCCCTGACCCCCCAAAGCTCTTTGGCCACCACCCCTAACAGCAAGCCCTCACATGATTCTTAGTCACGTACCTCATGGTAATGAGGGCTGAAACAGAGGCTGACCGTGTACTTCCTGGTCTGGACAATTAGTCCTATATATAGGGGACAGCTTACTCTCCTTAGTCCTTCACCGTACCCACAAACCCAAAGACTATATACTCTCCAAATTCCTTTCAACCATGCTGTTTCCTTCCCCAGCAGCTGATTCCAATAAACCACTTTTATTTCCATCCGTATGGCTTATTGGAATGTGGGGTCTGAGGACATTACACCTTCCTTCCTTTTGGACACTGGAAATCAATTCATCATGGTAAGCCAGTGCTCTACCACTGAACTGCACCCACAGCATTTTCTTTTCTAACACTCAGTGTGATTGGAAGAATCCTATCCCATGACAACCATTATGAAAATTCTAATGAGATATTTTAAAATTAGATAAGTAAAGAATACTACCCAGAAAGACACTGCAGATGAAGAATGGACTTAGAAAATGTTTGTGCCACAGGCCAGAGAAGTCCTTCATAGACCTAAGACTTTGCAATTGGTGCCTTCAGTAGTCCCAGGAATAGAAACGATCTGCCAGTGATATTCTATATTGAAGGCTGACTTGGAGTAAGAAATTGACTTCTTCCTCATAACTCAGCTCATGATTACTCAACACCCATCATTCCTCCAATTTCCAAAGAGGGAATAATGTGAATACGGTGCTAAAATATATGCTTGGGTCTCATATATATGAAAGTTGGCAACAACGAAGTAGGCCTGATGAGATAAATCAAATTGCATATTCTAAGAATTGAAGATAAATTATTGATATCATGCTATCCTGGTATCATCCCAATGCCCACTCCATCACTATCTGCAATAGTTAGATACTAGTGTTGACTGGGCAACTGAGTTCTGAGCTACCGGGCACATTTGTAATTAGTAATTGAGCTAACCTATGAGCAAGCGTGCAGGAGATTGTCTAATTCATAGGGAAGACCCAGCCCATGGTGGGTGGAGCTAGGCCCTGAACAAGTAGGATAGAGGGAGCTAATTAGGGAAGTTGGCATCTGTTTTAGTCAAGGTTCTTTGGAAGAACAGAATCTCTAGAATGTAATATATATATATATATACATATATATATGTATGTGTGTGTGTATATATATATATATGTATATATATATATATATATAAAACACTTTATTGAATTGACTCACGATAAAAATAGTGTCCGTCAAAGTAGCTGCCCATAGCTGCTTCGTTCCTGAACAAAACGTCTCACAAAGCCAAAGAATCTTGAGAAGGTCTCAATCCTCTGTCTCACTGGGCTCTGATGTATGTGAAGAATGACTGGGCACTGATGTCAGTGATGAACAGCGAACAGCAGCAAGGCCTACGAGACCAGGCTCCAAGGGCAGTGGGAACAGCAGTGGAAAGGATGGAGCTCTGGGTCAGCTCTAAGGGCAGAGGTGGCAGCAAAGAAGGCAACGATTACTTGAAGACGTCAACAGCAAATCGACACAGCATAAGGGAAGAGCAAGTCCTTCCTCCTTGATTCTCCTATTATCTGGCCCACCCCTGGAAAGCACCACCCACTGTGGATTTCGGTTTCCACATCAATTAAGCAAGTACCTGCAGACTTGTTCAGGGATCTGCTCCAGCCACTGATTTTCCACAGCTGTGCCCCTAACAATCTGCAACTGTCAAGACATCCAAGTCTGGCACGTAAGGATTGTTCCTCTGTCAGCAGTCCTGTGACTGTATGGATATGGTCTGTGGCCAGTTCCCTCAGCCCTTGGTATGGGTTTGGACTCTCCTGCCAAAGTGGATAAAGAACATAGCCAAGAATCATAAGCCAGAATAAAACCCCTCCTTCCTCTCCTAAGCTCTGCGTTGTCATGAATTTATCAGCAATAATGCAGAATAAATGCAACGCCATCCTCATCCTCATCCCTATTAGTGGCCTTAACATCATTCCCAACCCATCATCACTCCATTACCATCCTCACCATCTCTTCAATCGCATCCCATCCCGTCATTATCCCATCACCATCCGCATCATCATAATCACCACTATTATGAAAATCTGAGTTTTAACATGAATGTTTGAAAACAAGCCACCTAACAAAACAAGCAACAGCTTCTGCTTGCTATACAAGGAGCTAAGCTAGATCAGAAAACATTCTGGCCATGTGGACAACAGGGTGAAAACACAAAGCGAGAAATGAGTTTGGTCCAAGAAAATCCGTGCCAATTTCAAAATGATAGTCAAGTTTATTGCAAGCATTGCTTTTTGAATTTTATTTTTTGCCTCTATTCACTTGTTTTGGTCACTGTGGGGGAAAAAATAGACCTGATGAGGGTAAAAACATCCAGTACTATTGAGTTTGATTTAGCCTAGCCTAGCAATTAGATACATTTTTATAAGTACTACTAATTGTCCCCTAAAATAAACTGGGATGCTGTGAAAATGGATGTCACAGTCTAAAATTACTCATCTATTTTGAAATCTAATTCATAGCTTCCACTTAAATGTTTACAGATTATAGTAAAAAACTAAGAACTATCAAAATTATAAAATGTTTAGTATAATTTATGAGGAATTTATCATTCATGATTTAATTAAGGAGTTCTTTGCAGCTGTTCAGGTTCATGGCTGAATAAAAATATCTTGCTCTAGCTGCGCTACTGACAACCAAAAGTTTCACCACAGCAGAGTTTACTCTTTTCTTCCTAATTTTTTTTTTCCTTGCAAAGTGTGAGAAAACAAGAATATGAAAAACTGCAAAAGAGGATCTCATGTAGCCCAGGCTGGCCTTGAATTCCTATCTCCTCCTAGCTCTACCTTCCAAATACTAACATTACAAGTCTGCGACACAATGTGCATGTTTATGTGGTGTGGGGGGGTCTGATCCAGGGATCCTTATTTAGTAGGTAAAGCTTTAGCAGCTGAACAATGTCTCCAGCTCATGGAAAATAATAAGAGTTTTAAACATGGAAAAATGAACACATGGTTTCCTACTGGGACAGCAGTACTAACTCCGACAGAGACTCGCTGGAGTTTCTGGTGCACAGTGAAGTCTCCCAGTTTCAGAAAGGTTGGTGCTGAGTTTTTTGTTGTTGTTGTTGTTTGCTTATTCACTTTTTATTTTTTTTAATTTTTATTATTATTTATTCAATTGCGCGTGTGTGCGTGTGTGTGTGTATCGTGCATGTGTTTACGTGTGTGTGTGCGTGTGTGTGTGTGTGTAGAACCACAGGCGAATTCGGGAACCACCATGGACACCTCCACCTCCTCCTTGTTTACTCTGCCCCAGGATTCACAGGCTCTGCCCTACCAGGACCAGAAGTGCAGGCCGCCCCCACTTCCGCCCGGCATCTATATGTGGGGTCTAGGATCCGAACTCAGGACCTTCTGCCTGCAAGGCAGAGGCTTAACCCCTGAGCTACCTCTCCAGCCCCCCCACTTTTTGTTTGTTTTGAGACAGGGTCTTGCTGTGTTTCCTAAGCTGGTCCCGAGTCCCTGAACTCAGATAATCCTCCCATTTCAGCCTTTCAGGTAGCTGGATTCTTAGATGTGTTTCTCCAAGCTGGGCTGACCAGCCAGAGCTTAGGAAAACTATCGATGTCTCTGGAGTTTCAGAGACATAGCTCAATGGCTGAATGCTGGCCATTTAGGCTTTTTATTTAGAGTATCTGACGATCAGTCCTATTAGGGAAGCAATGGTCTAATTCCTGAGGATTTTAAATCCAGGACAGAAGCCTGGATGCATCTGTCAGGCTGTCTTCATACCATAGGGAACTTGGGATCTGACCAGAAACTAGCAAGAGTCCAAAAGCTGGTATGGCCCTCTAGTCCAACCATCTCAGAATTCTAAGGTGTGTGATTCCCAAAGGGGGCTGACAATCAGAGGGCCGGGCGGTGGCCATCTTCCAGCTTGTAGCCGGCTGTGTGAGGTTGACCTCATCTTGAGGTTTCATCCCTAAAATGAAGCAGTGAGATAAATGGTCTCCAAGACTGAAGAGTACCTACTTGGTGACTTGGATCACATTCACCCTGCCAACTGATTTTATTCGAGATCACATGGCGTTGGCATGTGAATCTCAGGTTCAAAACAGAGATAGTTCACTTTAAATCTAGATTAGTTGATCTTTCTCAGGGAAAGCTGGAAATTCTCGCCAGCATTAGGCCTCTTGTTCTTACCAACAGCTGTCACCCGGGTAGAGCCGTGCTCATTCCTTTGAGGAGGAGTATGAGGAAGAGTTCTTCCATCCTTCCCATGAGCCTGCTGGTCCACCCAGACTTCCTGCTTAGTGTCTGGAGCTGCTGCAGTTGTTCGCTCTATCCCAAGGCCACTTGTGGGACTAGCATTTCTGGATCCTCTAGATTGCATTTAGAACTGCTCCCTCTTTTAGCAGCCTAGCCTGTGCTGAGGCTTCTGGTTCCTTCTCTCTCAGGAACTCTGTTTCCAATGCATAAAGAAGCAGAAGAGTAGAGGTTTGTAGGAATGTGCTGTCTGTTTCTTCAGGGAGAAAAAAAAAACCACTGAAATATCTATGTTTACAAATTCCTACTACAATAGACCTAAGTGGGTCCACTGTAGTCTATCACAGACTATATGCAGTTTGGTTGGGCAAGAGCAAGACATGACTAAATTGCCAGGTTTGTACAAGTGATAATGAAAATCGTGTGGTCCAAAGTCCAAAATCTTTTTACCAATATAATAATTATCGTCTGTCCAGAATTACTGAAAGTAAGTGGCTTTTCAGGGAAGACAAAAATGGGAATTTTTTTCCCCCAATGTTTTGTAAGCATTGGAAGCCTCAGGATGGGGCGGTGAAGGATGAGGGACTTAAGCTGGGGTTGCCTTTGAACTGATCAAGTCCTGTTTGTGAAAGAATCCAATCTCATAGTTATTGGAGGCATTGACCAAGTCAGAATGTATTTTTCAAGCCATTCCAGTCTGAACTCCTTCAAAATATTCCAAATGCCAAGAGAGGCCAGTGTAGATACTATTCTGCACTTCCCAAGATGAGTGCTTCAAAAGAAAACTCCTTCTGATCACTGAATTAAATAAATAAATAAATAAATAAATAAATAAATGATTTATTTAAAAAGATAAATAAAATTTTAGCCCAGAAAGGAGCATGTAATATAATTATCTATTCATATAATATAAATATCTCTTCAAGCGTCACATGACTCCCACTGGATATTCTAAAGGAGGGTGTTGCTCAAATTTAGCACTATGCTGTGGAAATGTTGGGTTGATGGGGTGTGAAATGGTAAGGAATGTTTACACAAAAGGTCTGACCATAGCAACCCATGGTTGAGGTCTGCTAGGATTAGACTTAGTTCCTTGTGTAGGAGAGAAATAAAAAGGAACAAGAATTGGCAAGAAATATTGTGAGAAGATAGGGTTGGACAGAGAGGAAAGAGTTAAAAATACCTTGAAGTTTCTAAGTTGGATTTGTCAATATACTGGTTAATTTATATTTTGCTTAGTTCTGTGCTTCAATGTTAACTTATGGAGAGACATAAATAATTACCCTTTCAGCAATTCATGTCTCCCTCCGGAAAGAACGAAATCACGAACGACAGCAAGTGAGGGAGGAGGGATTGAGGGATGGAGGGGATGGATCGGATGATTCTGGCATGGTCAGTTCTTTCTTCTTCGTTTATTTCTTGCTGTTCTTTATTGCTTGACTATTGCTATACTTTCTCTTTCTTTCTTTCTTTTTCTTTCTTTCTTCTTTCTTTATTTCTCCCTCCCTCCCTCTCTTTCTTTCCTTCTTCCTCCTTTCTTTCCCTTTTCCTTCCTTCCTTCCTTCCTTCCTTCCTTCCTTCCTTCTTACTTCCTTCCTTCCTGCCTTCCTGCCCTTCTGCCTTCCTGCTTCCTGCCTTCCTGCCTTCCTGCCTTTCTTTCTTTCTTTTTCTTTCTTTCTTTTGTGTGCTAGGGATTAAATTCAGGGCCTGAGGCATGCTAGTTAGTGTTCTGCCACTCTGCTATAGTCCCTTGATTTTTTTTTTTTCCATAGGATATAGGACTGGACCCCCCACAGGAGATGACAAAACTGCTGTTCTTGCTTTATCTGCATAGAGCTGGAAGCTTAATTGTAACAGCTATCTGTGTCTTAATATATTTTCTCTTACTCTGCATATGTTATTTTATATTATAGTCCTGCATTTAAAAAAAAAAAGAGGACATGAAGAGGAGAGGGAATGGAGTAACATCTGGGGTAGGAGAGAAGGAAGGAGTAGATATGCATTTTATGAATGCATGAGAATGTCAAGAATAAATAAAAATTTTAAAAAGACCTTAGCATAGTATTACAATTATGTTGACTTTCATTTTATGCTTATTTTGGTAAATTTCACAGCTGTGTTTGGTTAGCATGTTCTGTCTTAATAAATTTGGATTTGACTTCAATGTTTCCTTTAAAATGTTTACCTACTAAATTAATGGATTCTTTTATTTTGGTTTTTAGGGGGAAAATAGCACATATAGGACTGGGGATGTTGCTCGGTTGATATAGTGCCTGTCTAGTGTGCATGAAGCCTTAGGTTCAGTCCCAAACACCACATTAAACCAGGAATGATGTGAAGATAGAGGCAGAAGGTCAGAAGTTCATGGTCATCCTTGACCCCAAGTCTGGACTATACGAGACCCTGCCTCTAAATGAATAGAAAAAAAATATCAATTTTAACATGTTTCTTATTAAGGGACTCACTACCGATCAATATACTTCTTTTGTTAAAATATATTACTATAGTTCAGTTTTTTAAGGATCACTTCTGCTTTATGAACTTGCAGGCCCGTTCCTTCCTTTTGTGAATTTCCTGGGGACTTTTCTTTGTCTTCTCTTTTCCTTGAACTAGCATCTAAGCAATCCTGCAGTACTTAGAAGCTATCCGACAAAGTTTAGGTGGTCCCAGACCCGAGTGGCTGCGTGTTCTTCGAGAAAGCAGTTCCTCTTTGCTGCAGTAGGCTGAGTGCTGTGGGACATGGGGGGTGGAAACCATTAAGTCAAAAGCGGTAACAAGCAAAAAATCGGATTATATAAGATGTAAGGTGGTATGTGAGAGATCTCCGCTCACTGAGAAGAGCATCCACACATACCGACATGTCAGGATGGCTCACATTGGTCCATTATATGTGGAACCTGTTTCAGCCTTGTGGAAAGTGAATACTTTTCAGTAATCTCTACCAGTGAGTGTCATGAGGGACCTTTGAAGGGAGGAAAGAGCCTTTCCACAGGAAATAAAATAACAGCTACATGAAGCGTCTTATCACGGGGTCTGAGATTATCATTATCATGCTGCTCTGCTAAAGGCATTTCTTAAATGACCAATTCCTGTAAATACAGGAAAGGACAGCTGATAAGGGTTTTATAACTGTGTCATGAAGTTCACATAACTTAGGACACTTGCTGCCACCAGCATGTATGGCTGAAGAAAAGGTCAGGAATGGGAAAAGTATTTCATTATCTTGCTAATGCTTTCATTATTTTGGAGAACTACTCACAAACTCCTTCATGAATATTTTTATTAAACATTACTATTCCTAATTATAAATCAATATTCTCTTCTTAATAAAAATAATCCAATACCAGGATCTCTTAGTTTGAAAAGGTAGCAAAAGGCCCTTAGTATATGCACATATTTGACACTTATTTTAAAGTCTAATGTCCATTTTATTTATTTGCTTAAAACTTCATTTTGAGCAAAGAGAGAAGTTGGAATTGAAATCATTTGCTTCCAAATTCCTAACAGGTAACAGTAGTAGCGACTAGACTTTATTAATAATTCTATTTTTTATTTTATGAGAGAGAGAGACAGAGAGACAGAGAAAGAGAGAAAGAGAGAGCAAGACAGACAGACAGACAGACAGACAGAGAGAATGTGCCACATTATGCTTGTAGTAGACAGAGGACAAATTTTGGAAGCTTTGATTTTCTCAAAAGCTTTTGCTCGGGGACCATCTTGGCAGCCCAGGAATTCTGTTATTTAATATAAAAAAGCATCCTTCTTCACGTTCCCGTCCACCCATACTCCATTCTTCAGGTCAAGGCTTCAGAGTTAGACAGGTTGGACTGAAAAATTATCCTGTTGCTCCCGGTTATGAGGTCTGGGGTAAGCCACCTAACTTTCCCTGCTTTAGTTTTCTATCTACAAATGGAGACCATAATCTTCTAGTTCTGTCTTTCTGCATCTGTGTGTGTGTGTGTGTGTGTGTGTCTGTCTGTGTGTCTGTGTCTGTGTCTGTGTCTGTCTTTGTGATATGAGACAGTTTGGGGCCAACAAGATAACTCAATAGGGAAGGCGCATGCTCTCAAATCTCATGAATTGAATTCTATGACATTTATATGTTCTCTCCTTACCCCCTCCAGTAAAGAAAGAAAAATTTTAAAAATGAGATATTTCATCAAAAGCAGGCTTCATCGTCTTTGGCACTATTGGCATTTTTCTATGACCAATGGTCCTGTGCAGCTCCTGAGCCAGGCACTCGACATCAGTATCACTCCCCCTACCCTCTTCTCTCCTGGTCCTCAAGTCAAACCATGAGCTGGTGGACAAAACCATCCCCCTTTCCAGCCAATGACTTCAAGAATCAATCTGGCACATAGTAAGTGCTCTAAAGAGATGCGTTGTCATTATTATTCTCAATCTATATTGTCTTAAGGAGAAATAATTTTGTGCACCACAGACCCTTTGTTCCTTTTTTTGACCTTCACGAGAATGTGAAAAAGAAAAAAATCAAAATGGGAAGGCTAGACAAAGAATACTCCAAAAAGCATAATCGACTCCCAAACTCTTTGGCTAAATGCAGTGATTTTTCTCCCTCTACAAGAAGGTGACCCAATATGCAACCTTAGGCTTTGTCTCGATATTCCCAAATTTCACTAGTTCCTGCAGCTGCCTGAGCAAAGAGAATGTTGTCACAGGACCAAGCTTGGTATGGGAGCAGAGGAAAAGAGATAACATGGTTAAATCACTTGCATGCTATTATACAAGTTTCGCTCTGGTGAGCCAAGCCGTCCGCGAATGTAATTTCCGTGTATTTCTTCACCTCTCACCTTCCACCACAGTTATTACTTAACCCACTGACCCAGATAGCTGCTTATTAACATTTAATACATGTTGAAGTGTTAGTGGGCTTTGAACAAAACATGAAGAAGTTTCTGATTTGCTTTTAGCTCATCGCCCTTGAACCATCACACGGGTACTTCTGTAAAGCTCTGTTCCAGCATTGTTCTGGCGGTGGCACCAGATATGAGAAAGAACCGCCCCTCCCCCCTGGCTCATCCCTTCATTTAACGAATAGTGATGAGCTCTGTTATGTTGGCTTTGTTACAGAAGAAGGTAAGTCTCAGTGCAGAATGGAATTTATTTCCCTGTTGTTTTTAGTGAGGACAGACAGGAAGTTTGGAAACACAAAGGGGTGTGTGTGTGTGTGTGTGTGTGTGTATAGGGGGTTTACAATAAATTGAGAGCAGTGGTCAGAACAGAAGGCATATCCATCAAAACAGGTCCAAAGGCTCCTAGCCCAGTCTCAGGGACTAGGAATGTTTATTCCATTTAAAACCAAAGGAAAAGTGAACATGGTGTTAAAAATAGGTAATCCCAGCACCGAAAAGAAGGAGGAGGACAACTAGAGTCCAGCCTGGGCTACATGATGAAGTCAAGGCAAGAGAACTCTCTTTATTACTCCCCTATTCTAAATAAATTATCACACTGAGAAAAATAAAGAACTCACACAGGTGGACACCTGGAGGGTTGTGACATGCAAAGTGTGTATCCGTTGGCCTGGAGAGATGGCTCAAGGGTTAAAACTCCGCCTTGCAAATAGAAGATCCTGAGTTCGGATCCCAGGTCCCCTGTAAAAATTAGGTGGAAACAGCAGCAGCCTGCACTTCTGGCCCTGTTGGGCAGAGCCTGGGAAATCCCAGAGCGAAGCAAAAAGGAGGTAGAAGCAATCCAAGATGATTCCCGAAGTCACTCTTGGTCCTCCACAGGGACACACAGAGCTCTCTCTCTCTCTCTCTCTCTCTCTCTCTCTCTCTCTCACACACACACACACACACACACAAAATAAAGAAACAAAGTGTGTGCACCTTATACACATAAAACATGGTAACCTTTGAGGACAAGAATCTTTGATTTGACATAAATATTCATTAATTACTGTCATAGTTAGGCACAGGTGTCAACTTGACAGTTGAGGGTTTGAGCTCTGGGCACAATTATAGAGAATTAGTGGTTGAGTTAAGCCCAAAGCAAACCTGCAGGAGATTGTCTAGCTAGCTGTTGGGGAAGGCCCAGCCCATGGTGGATGGGACTAGGCCCTGGAATAAAACACAGAAAGGTGATTGAAAAAGTTGGCATCCCAGTGTACACTTGGCCAAACATGCTGGTCTGGCAAGTAAGGATCGCTCTTCTTTCAGCCATTATGTAGAGATGGTCGGCCGGCCCTGGTGTTGGTGAATGCTCTCCTGTCAAGCTGGACTACAAACTATAACCAGATTGTTGTAAGAGAACAAATCTCTTGTTCCCTTAAGCTATTTGCATCCAGGCAGTTGAACTGCAGCAATTACCAAGTTCATTCCAGAAAGCATTCGATGCAGCTAAATTTGATATATAGTAATTTTACTTTTTAAATAATAAAAGTAACACCTGAATATTTTTCAAAACTTTCATGGCATTAGTTTAGTGTGTGTGTGTGTGTGTGTGTGTGTGTGTGTGTGTGTGTGTACACATGCCATGGTTTGCAAATAGAGGGTAGAGGACAACTTGTGGGAATCAGTTCTTTCCTTCTTATCATCTCATATCACCTGAGATTGAACTCAGGTGAGCAGCGGGCATTTTTACCTGTGAGCCATCGCACTGGCTTCACCTGAGGTGGGTTTTTTTTCCCTTTTTCTTTACTATTTATTCATTTATCTATTTGTATATACGATGCGTGTGTGTGTGTGTGTGTGTGTGTGTGTGTGTGTGTGTGTGTTCTCACGTCATGGCAGATGTGGGAGGATAACCTTGCGTGTCAGTCCTCTCTTACACCTTGCTTTTACTGCTGCCTGCTCCTGCTTAGCTGGCTCCTGAGCTGTGTCTCTATCACCTCTCGCTACACCAGTGTGCCACCAAGTCTGATTTTCACATGGGCTCTGGGAGGTCAAACTCAAGTTGTTATGCTTGCACAAGTGTTTTTGCCTGCTGAGCCGTCTCCCAGCCACTGAAATTTTCTGAATAGAGACCGAAACAGTTTAGAGGCAAAGAGAACTAGAAATGAACTTCTCTGCCACCCTCCCAAACCCCAATTTTACCCTTCCAGCCAAGGATAAACAATTGCAGTTTGGGGAATCTCTTTTCAATGATACATGATCATGTAAAATTGTCCCTCCCCTTCCCCCCATCAGTCAAAAACAGCTGCAGGATTCAACCTAACATTTAACTTCATTTAAATCATTGTAGGAAAATTTTTCTGTGATGGCCTTTTTTTTTTTTTTTTGCCTTTAACAACATGTCTTTAATCTGAACAGAGATCGCTCTTATTTCTCGGGTATGTACCATCTCGAAAAGTTCTAGTCAAAATTGATCTTGAGAGGCTGGATGAAGACTACAGAGAGGCAATACTGACCACGGTAGAGATGCCGACAACATTGCTGGCTAAACGCTGCATCTTGGAAAAGCAATTCCTAGTCACTGGAGGTCAGTCAGCAGGCTCAGAAGTGCAGTACACTGGAAAGAGCCAAAGCTTTGCGTGTGCAAACAAAAGAGCACCCCAGTCTCCTTCCCTGGGCTGGGCTGGCTCTCCGTGGCTGGTGTAATTTACCTCCCAGCCACCAAGTGCTCTGTGCCGGGCTCCAGGCTGTCTGGAACACAAGCCGGCTGGCTCCAAGACCCAGGAGCTGCAGTCTGCCACACATACTAAGTTTTTGTGTTAATAACAAACGTTAACTTATTTTCTGATGGTTGCCGGACCTCCAGATACTACTTGATCCTCCTAGTTACCGTGGAGTCTGATCTGTCATCCTTTGCTATCTTTCCTGACAATGCTCATTTCCCAGGGCAACTGAAGCGGAAGCAAGACTGGATTTATGGGCAGAAACTTGTGCCTCAAGTCTGCTCCACTGTTTGTTAAAGCCGACAGACTTGGGCTAAATCACTCATCCTCACTGAGCCACAATTAGTTTTCATAGCTATTAAATCGAGATACTAAGAGATTTATCTATCATTGACTGGCTGCTTACTGAATGCCAGGCACAGCTAGCTAGCTCTCAGCCCTACACATGCATTAACCCACATGACTGTCATCATAGCCCAGGAAGGTAGTTATGACCCTATAGTCCCTCCCATTTTATAAATGAAGAACATGGGGGGGGGATTAGTTAAGTGTCCAGGTTTTATACCTAGGGGATAAGAGCAAAGAACAGATATGAAAAAGGATATACAGAAGTAGGTGTGGTTTCCAAAGCCCGTTTTTGGCTAGCACAGAGATGGTGATTTTTTTTTTCTTTAACTATTTTCCACAGATCAGAGAGTCATACAATTTTACAACTGGATGGGACCTCGGAGACTGTCAGAGGCAATCACCTTTCATTTTTAGCTTGGGAGACCCTAAGCCTGGAGCATCCGCGGGAACTTGAGTCACTTGAAGAGGAGTGCAGGGCATGGATCTGACTGCCTGTGGCCTAGTCATTCTCGTGTTTTCTCCATATTTTCAGGAGAAGAAAATCAGTAACAATTAAATCAGAAACAAAATACTTCTTGTAGGAAAAGGGAAACGACCCATAATAATATAATGTCCCCCCCAAGTCTTGTCTCACAGCTTCAACAACCACTTGCCCAGTCTTGTTTTCTCCATATTCCTGCTTACCCCCGTGTCCCCTCCCATTTTACAGATGAATGTGACCAGCTGCTTCCCCCACCACGATAAACTGTCCCTTCAAAGCGCGAGCCAAATAAAACCTTCCTTTCCTTAAGCGGCTTCCATCAGGCATTTGGGCACAGCAATGTGGAAAAATAATTATTAATAACCCTTTAATAAGTCACAGTCTTGCTTCAAATCATCACAAATCCTCTTGGGCTCAAGTTGTCCCGTTTGCCACACATTCGCATTGAAATCTTGATTTCTAGAAAGGCAGTACAGAACTTTTCTCCAGCGGCAGACCCTGTGGAGGGCACAGGGACGATGGCTTAAAGCAAGTCTTCCCTTTGGTTCTGAGCAGTTACCCATGAAGCTGGAAGGTTAGCGGGTGTTAGGATGGTCCCACAACGCACAAAGGGGCAGGACGGATCAGTTCATGCAGAGGCTGCCCGGGTCCCAAGTCGGCTGTACAGCCTGCTAACCAGGTGACCTTGAGCACAGCATTTCCTCTCCTATCTACTACCAGGTTAATAACAGACCTCCGGCAAAGGGTTGTTTGAAGGAGAAACCACTTGGGGCACTACATGGAATGTCATAACTACTTGAGAAGCATCAGTCCTATTATATCTTGGTTATGACCTGTTAATGCATCTTAAAGCCTTTTGTAATGAGATGGAGGCATTTTGGTTACTACATTCCAAAGAATACAAATACAAATAATAATAATAATAACAATAACAACAACATGTTATTATAATGGCAATGATGGTTACTTAAAACAAATAAACCAACAAGCAAATAAGGTCTTGCTATGGAGCCTTGACAGGCCTGGTAGTTGCTGTGTGGACCAGGCTGACGTATCTGCAGCAATCCTTCTGCCTCAGCCTCTCCAGAACTGGAATTATAGACATACCATGCCATGCTTAGTTCGGAATCTTTTTTTCCTAACAAAAGTCTCATATACAGCCAAGAATCATCTTGAACTTCTGCTCCTCTTTCAGCCTCCCAGTGCTAGGGTTATAGGCGTGCATCACCACGCTTGGGTTTTTTGGTGTCGTTCTTGTTTGTTTATTTTTATGTCCTACTCTGAGCATGCCAGGCCGGCACTTCACCAACTGAGCTGGAACCGCTTTCTTGCGTAATGTGTAAACCAGTCAGTCCTGTCTGTGACTGTGCACTGCTGGAGAACTTTCTTCTTTCTCCAGGCTGCCTCCAGACCCCTAGCCTGAACTCATTTATTTGCAAATTTAAGGAATTGTCCAGAGATGAAAGACAACAAGGCCTCTCAGACTCTCTAACAGTCAGAAAACCTGATTTATCTGGGCTCTTTCTTGTGTTAAAATCAAGGTGATTTTTTCCCCTCCTTTTTATTTATTTATCGTGTGGGTGCGAATAGGTGTAGTGTGTGGTCATGTGCTTACCATGGCACAAGCAAGGAGGTCAGAGGACGATTTGTAGGAATTGCTTCTCTCCTTCCACCACTTGGGCTCTGGATAGTGAACTCTGATAGTCAGTTGGTGGCAAGCACCTTTACTTTCTGACCCATGCCTGTAATTGCAGCACTCAGGAGGCTGAAGCGGGAAGCCCTTGAGTTCTAGTCCAGCCTGAGCCACAGAGTGAGTTCAAAGACACTCTGGATTTACAGATTGACCCACAAATAATCCTAATTGCAATGGGTAGCAGCTGAGGTGTCAGGACAGCCATCTATCCCGGAACGCCAGTGACTGCTGCCGTCACTAGAAAGGCCCTGGTGTTGTATCCAACTGACAACTTCAGATATGTTTAAAAAAGTGCAGATTTTAGGGTCATCTTTCCACTATTCATCTCCATCTTCTCACCTCCTCTTCTGGGGCCATAAATACTTCCATCTCCTGGGTCTCTTTAGCCATGGGAGGCTGCGGACAGGCCTCTGACCAGCCTCTGACCACAGTTCCTTCTGTGGCTGACGCCCTGCTATCTTTTCTATGGTGTGAATCTCCCAATTAGGAAGGGGAAGGACCTCTAACCTGAACTCATTTATTTGCAAATTTTAGGAATTGTCCAGAGATTAAAGACAACAAAGCCTCTCAGACTCTTTAACAGTCAGAAAACCTGATTTATCTGGGCTCTTTCTTGTGTTAAGCACATATTTGCCCCTCTTATTTACTCAACCATTTAAGACTTGTGGACTAAAGTATTTCAACTCCTTTAGCAACAAGGTGACTTCTTTATCAGATCACAAGGAAACTGTAAACTGATGAGAAGGTCAAGGTGTTTACTGAGATTAATGCAGATTTAAATTACATGCATTTGTTAATGTAAGAACAAGAATGAAGTCTTTGGGTTTCTTAGGGTGAGGTGGGGACAAAGCACGTCCAGATGAAAAAACAAACTAAACAGAAATAAGGAGCAAATGCCCGGATGCATTCGTCTAGTTTTACGAACATGCAGTGCACATGGCTTTGTTTGATTGAATTCTCCAGTGAGACCCAGAGTTGAATAATAGTGCAGTTTCCTTCAAGAATTTATTGCTTTAGTGCAAAGATTCCGACAAGGTTCCAAATAATTCTTCTATAAGGCAAAGAAAGACGTATGATTTAAGAGGCGTCCCAACCATGTTCCGAGGGGATTTATAGAACTCTGAATGGGGCTTTCCTCATCCCAGGAAGCAACGTAGATTTAGAGAAGAGACCCCACTGCTATTTAGTTTCATTTTCAAAAGGCTGGGGATCAGTTGCACATGGTAGGCAGAGGCTCTACCACTGAGCTATGAAGATGCATCTCATTAGTTGCTTAGAATAGCCTTGAACTCATTCTGTAGCTGAAACCAACCTTCAATTTGTGATCCTCCTGCCTCAGCTATGCAAGTAACTGGATTAGAATCCTAATTTTTTTTTTTTTGAGATTTAAATTTAATTTTTTACTTTCAAGCTGTGTCCATGCCTTAAGATGCTCTCAGGAACTAAGGTTCACAATAAAAACAGAGCAATGTTTACTAGAGTTGTTGTTGTTGCATGTGTGTGTGTGTGTGCGCGCGCGCGCAAGTGCGCGTGTGTTGCTATGAGTCTTCTCTTTTTTAAAATATGAGACAGAGCTTCACTAGATCCCTCAGACTGAACAGGAAGTGTGATTATCCTATCTTAGTTTCTGGTTTCATACACCACCACCTAGCCTGGATTTGACTCTAGACTTTCTAGCATTAGTTTTCTCAGGGACCAATCACATGCTAAATCCCCCTTGGGTTCTTTTTTCACTTTTAATGTCTTGTGCAGTAGAAATTCTGACCCTACAAACCAGCGTGGTATAAGAAAGCATATGTTTATTTATCTTTTTTTAATTGTGTGTGTAGAAGAGCGTGAGTGTATGTGCTTGTGGAGGCCCAGGGGTGACACTGGGAACCACCCTGGATTGCTCTCCCTCCTTATTACTTTGCTCTGGGATTTCCCAGGCTCTGCCTTTCAGGGCTGGAACTGCAGGCTGCTGCCATTTCTGCCTGGCATTTTTACATGGGATCTGGGATCCGAACTCACATATTTTTGTTTTCAAGGCACAGGCTTTAACCCTTGAGCCATCTCTCCAGCCCAAGAGAAGTATGTGTTTTATACGAGTATGTGCTTGATATTGGGATGGACATGTGGCTGAGTCAGGATGGTGTTTACTTAGCATGCGTGAAGCCCTTGCATTGCATAACACTTAGAGTGACAGCACCCATCTGATATCCCAGGTGGAAGGATCAAGAATTCAAGGTTCTCGGCCACATAGGTCAGTCTGAAATACAGGAGACCCTGCCTTAAACAAACAAAAACCACTTCAAGTTGGCCAGGGTTACAACAATTTACTCAGGTCTTTGACCACAAAGGGGGCAATTCTGCTTTAAATTGTGTGCAAGTTACTAAATCACTTCATACTCAGATTTCCTATCAATAAATGGGGAGAACAAGTGCGTCTCACATAACTGATTCAGTTCACTCCATGAACTCGGTGAACTGCTAGCAGCCATAGGCCTTGCTACAATTCCCCACCCTTATCTTGTTTGACCTTCTTCCTAAAAGGTCATTAGAATGCTATTTCCCAGCATCCTTTGCCACAGCCCCTTCTGTTGTTCTCCTCTACCACTCTGCCCATAGGGTTATTTCGTAGAGTTCTCCTTTTTTGAACTTGTCAAAGGATAAAATTACAGTTTATCATTTTGCTTTGGTTGGGGAGCAAATCTAGGGTTTGGGAAAATTTAAAGATTTTTGATTTAGCTTTCATCTTTAAATCTATTTATTTAGCATGTGCGCATGAATGAGCATGTGTCACAGCACACGGGTGGAAGTTAGAGAACAACTTCCAGGGATTGGTTCTCTACTTCATCTTTATATATATATATATATATATTTTAAGTGTGAGACTGCTCTTTTTATATTTTTTTAATTGTGTATGTGTGTGCGCAAACGCATGTGTGTCTTTATCAGACAGCACTGTGTCCCTGTGGAGGATCAAAGGTGACTTCAGGAATCATCCTGGATTGCTTATTACCTCCTTTTGGCTTTGTCTTGGAATTTTCAGGCTCCGCCCATCAGGGCTGGAAGTACAAGCTGCTACCAATCAGCCTGGTGTTTTTACTGGGGACCTGGGACCTGAATTCAGGACCTTCTATCTTCAAGGCAGAGTTTTAACCCGAGTCATCTCTCCAGCCCCTCTACTTTCACCTTTACTTGTGTTCTGAGGAACCAAACTCAGATCACCAGGCTTTGGG
Source organism: Typhlomys cinereus (assembly GCA_023101885.1). Taxonomy (NCBI): domain Eukaryota; kingdom Metazoa; phylum Chordata; class Mammalia; order Rodentia; family Platacanthomyidae; genus Typhlomys; species Typhlomys cinereus. Next base: position 7,798,339 of record JALPQD010000059.1, on the reverse strand, counting down.
CAAGCGCCTTTACCCACTGAGACATCTTGATCCCTAGTAAGCTGAGGGTAGGAAAGACAGAGCAATCACATTGCTCCAGTTACCATTTGTGTGTGTGTGTGTGTGTGTGTGTGTGTGTGTGTGTGTGTGTGTACAATTAAAGCAGGGAGAAGGACTTCATTTTCCTGACTAAAATTGCTGGTGTGAACAATTTGACTTTCCTATCTCAAAATCTTTTCTAGGTACACAAACAACTTTGCTTCTACTACTAATGTAGGACTTTAGCATGAGTGGGTCCATTTTAACTTTTACCTTGGTCTGTTGGGATCTGAGGCAGGAGCCAAGTTCCCAAACAATGGCTTCCTGTAATTTTCATTTAGCATGCTTGTCCCTTTTGTGTGGGCAATTCCCTACGGAGATGACATCTGCCCTCTACTTTCTTTGTAATGAACCCTCAATGGAGTGACCTCAGACAGACCTAGCCGCAGCTGCAGTGTTGCAGGCTACATATCTGGCTGGCTGCATTGGGCTCTTCCCAATTTCTTCCTGCTTTGAATTTTGCCCTCTTTCAGCTCATGCCTCAGTGAGTTTCCCCATTCTTGTTCTAAAATCTTACCCCATGTAGTCCCGGCGTGGAGTCCTTAGTGAGTCTGGATTGACCAGAGGATGGACATCATGTTTCTTATCACTCAAAGGCTCTTGCCCAAGTCTGCTTTTCCTCCTTGGGTGTCTCTATTTGTTATTCACATTTCTCAAGATGTGTCTGCTTTCTGGTCCTTTTCAATGACATTTCCCATTGTTTTTCCTTTCCCTCTTCCTGATCCTTCTGAATCTAATGGCCATCCCTTTAGGGAAGTCTCTTGAACTCACTGTACCTATTATGTCAGTGATCCTTCGAGTCAGTATTACAAGACTTTATCAAAGTAGTCTTCTCCTCACCCCCACATAATTTTTCCTCTTTCACTGGAAGTGCCAGGGGTGGCAGCATCTGTACCTTGTCTAACTTGGTATTCGCAGCATCCAGACACAGTACATCTGGCATGCTGAAGGTGTTCAATCAATCTGGGTGAGAGCTGGCTGCAGCAGAGACCACGCCTCGTCTCCTTTCATCTGCACAGCACAGGAGGTGGTTTTGTTAGCACAGAGTCTTTTAGGGAGAATCACATATGCATTCCTCTTTTATGGACAAAAGCCTTTCAGCTGACTATTGAAATAACAAGGACTATTAAGTAACAAAGTTGAGAAGGAATCTACCATTGGTATAATCGATTTACTTCTAGGAATCATTTCAAATAAATACTCAGCCAAGGGCAAACTTTGTTCACCAAGATGTTCATCACCAAGTAATTCATAATAGCAAAAATACTGAATAGAGAATTGAATGAACACAGAGATTGTTGTACAGCCATACAAGTGAGCATAGAATTCTAAGTGGATATGGAACAATGAGCATGTCAATTGTGAAAATGATTGAAAATAAATATACAAAGATCTTACATTATATATATGGGAAAAAACCTTCACAGTTGTACAGAGAAAGATGGGGAGAAACATAGTGATATGAACTTTTTGGTATTCATATCCTCAGTGGTTTTGTTTTGTTCTGTTCTTTATGATGGTTGCAATTTTCCAAGTCTTCTACCACTAGTATCTCTATTTTCAGAATTAGAAATATATATTTAAAAGTATATTTTTGTTCCCAGACGAGGGAACATGCCTGTAATTCCAGTCGTGGGGAGGTGGAGGCAAAAAGATCAGGAGTTCTACATAGCAAGTTAGAGGCCAATCCAGGCTACCTGAGACCTCATCAAAAACAAAGAAACAAACACAGAATAGGAAATCTTAAAAAGTTTTGCAAGCTAGAAATTTTAATCTCTGTAAGACCATAGTAAACATCTTTCAATCTATTTGTGGGACCTAAAGTTTTCTTTGGATATGCACTCTTTAGTATCTCGGCTGATAGAGTTCGGATGAGTGGAACCTCAACTCCAGCACACTTGGGGTGGTCATGTGACCCAGACTTAGCAGTCATTATCTTCTAACCCCCCCCCTGGTTTCCAAGAGTGGTTCTGGATGAGCACGGGATGTAAGCTATGCTGGTGAGATTCCGTTTCCTGACTTTTATAGATCTCGACAGGACAGGAAAGCTGCACCTTCACAGGCAGGAAGGAGCTGTAAGCCTAGAGCTGTGGTATACACACCAGGCCAGCAGAGGAACACAGGAAAATAATGATGAAGGAAGAAATCGGAGGGAAAATACACGTCCACACGACACAAGCACACAGAAGGGCAGGTACGTGCAAGCCTGTGCACACCATGCTTCAAGTCCTATAACCTGAGTCATTGGATGCCAGAAAGTCTGAACATGATTATCCCTGGACCTTTCTAAGATAAGCACCCACGGGGTATTTTTGTTTGCTTAAGTCAGCTTGGCCGGTGTTCCTGCAAGTTGCAGTCAAAAATCCTCACCAGAATAATAAAAACAGTCAAATATATAAAGCGCAATCATGCTAGAGTCAGGGCGATCAGAAAATATAATGTATAATCGACCCACTTAAGTTCCCCAAGATATAAAAACCATTCCATCGTTGTGAATGTTCGGTTGGACAATGCTCATCTATAACGTGGTTCATTCTCATAGCATAGCACTAATAGCACCTTACCCGTGCCTTCTTTCAGAGCAAACCAGGCAGGGGGTGTTATTGAAAATAGCTAACAACCCTAAAAGCTCAAGTACTGGAGGCTCTCTGCTGTGCTCAGCATTCAACCTGTAATTGCTGGACCTGAGAAGATGCAAGGTGTCTCAGGAGTAGGCTGAAGTTGGGGGGCACTTACGATGTTTAAGGGATGGCTTTTTAAAAATCAGTACAGAAGGATTTCAATATCCTACCAGTCAATATGACCACACTGGTGTGTACTGGCTGAATGTGAGCTCTGTTCCCAGATATTAGGGCTTCTTATTTGGTGGCCGCTGTCTATCTTGACCTATGAATTCCTATAAGCTGGGATTTTGTTTTATTATTTTTGTAGATCTTGATGCCTACCTGAGTCCCTAGTGTTCAATAAATGTTTGTGGAATGACAAATAGGGACACCACTTCAGCATCGTGTAATTCTTCATTCTGCTTTTTTGCTTTTCTTATAGAAATCTCTTGCTTGGAATTAAACTGCAATATGGTTTCTTTTCACTCATGCATCTACAGATATTATCCTTTCCAATATCAGTTGATTGAAGAAGAGAACTGTAATTTTTTCTCTCTTGGGCATAATGCTGATATTTTAACTTACAGTGATTTTGTTCTTCTCACCACAAAATGTATTGCAGTTATCAGTCAAAATCCCAGAAACTTATGATTGCTTTGAATGGTATCTTTTACCTCCATTATCTTTTAAAAAAATATTTTGAGAAATACTAAGAAAGAGAGACAGAGAGAGAGTACAGACAAATCTATGCCTTGGTACAAGGGGAGAGGTCAGAGGACAACTTTTGGAAGTCAGTTCTGTTCTTCCACCTTCTGGGGATTGAACTCAGATCCCCCCAGTTTATTATGTAGTCCACCTTGTCCACTGAGCTATCTTGCTGGCCCTACCTCCATCATCTTAAGAAAAAAGTATGATCTGATGCCCTTCTCCAGCTGTATGACTTAAAACATTACTAAGAAACTGGGGCAGGGTTCTCACACCTGACTCCAAGGCCCTTAAAAACTCCAAGGCTGTTGAGTAAATAAATAGAATGGACACGTTTAAAGACTGGAAACTACACACGTTGACGCTTTCGTCATTCTCTAGTACTGATAGGTTTTAAAGTGATTAGCTTGAGAGAGCATTTTTATTCCTAGGGCAGCACAAAGCCTTCTGCCATTAAGTTTTTCTTCTTTCTTTCTTCTTCTCTTTTTTAAATAGGGAAAATAACAACTGGTGAAAGTAAGGAAAATAAGTGACGGTGGACTGCAGATTCCTAAACAGGAATCAGGGAACATCCCAAGGTTCAGGGAACATCGTGGAAGAGGGGATGGAAAGCATGTGAGAGCCAAAGGGTTGGGAGGAATATCACCGAACAGGGATTTTTGGATAAGTCAGGGCCTTTGCACCCGTGAAGTAACTGCAGCTGCGTGTGCCTGCACAGGATTGAGCTGGTCAAACATGGCAGTGGGAAGCGTTCCTGAGGCCCTACCCCTCCCTGAGGGACTACTGATGGGTCACAGGGACTGTGGGAAGGGGAGCTGCTTTCCTCTGTGGCTACTCAATGATACATCATTCATGCTCATGTGCGCAACTGTTATTAACTCGGTAGGACACACACACACACAGAGTGGGAGGGAAGGTTTCAGTGACACTGCCAAAGAGTAACAAAAAGAAGTTACTTTTGTTAAAACAGCATAAATCCTGTCAAATCCAAAGGACAGGCTCAATATTAGAGGAGTCAGAGAGCTGGTAAGTGATGCTTTGGATGGTAGAGTCCAAGAGTATTCCAATTACTTTTTGTTTCATTTTCTATTCTTACATGTCTGGAAGCATGCTTTATTGGTTTATCAGACTGTAGGGAAATCTCATAATAGAAGTGAGCCTTAAAGTGAGGCCTCAAAGCCGGGGCATCCAGGCTATTATCATGTGATTTTGGGCAACTTTAAGAGCTACGCTGATGAATGTATTTGTTCCCCCATAAAGCTTAATTGTGAGTGAGAGCTAAAAAGGCACAGAAGAATTACGGGATCCTACACACAGGGGGGTGCCACCTTCGAATCAAGAGTTGCCCACATAAGTAAAGTGCTCCTAAGGCAGTGGGGTTTCCAGAGAATTATTTTACTTTTATTTTGTTCTTGGGACAGGTGAGAGCAGCCCAAAGCAGGGTAGGGTTCTTAACTCCCGGTTATCTGACACGGAAGCAGAGGAACCGTTGAGAAGAAAAAGGAAAGAAAAAACAACCCGAAAAGAGCCAGACACGAATGGGTTTAAAAACCCAGATTCCCAGAGCAAACTTCGCAGGGTGCCCCCTTCCCACTCCTCCGCTAGGGTCTCCAGAAAAGTCTCAGCAGGAGCTCGTTGGGCGGAGGCTAGGTTAGCCAATAGAAATCAGCTGGTTCTCACAGGTTTCCAAGCAGGTGAAGAAACTGAACGTAGAAATTACCTAAAGCCGGCTCTGCCTCTGGCCGCGGTGCTGGGCTACACGGTTGGTACTCTGGACTCTCATAGAGAAGAATGTTGGGACCCAATTTGCTAATTCCTGATCCCCAAATCCCATCCCCGCATCGCCTTCTCCACCAGCAGGGTTCATTCTCCTCCCGCCCGAGCAAGCTGGAGGGGCGGGTGACTCTCCTTTATTGTCTGGGGAGCACCTGCCAGGTGGCCCGCCGGTGTCCTAATGCGCGCGTGGCACTGGGCTTCACAAAGCGCGGGCAGCACCTCCCTGGTGGTCCTGGAACAGCCTGTGACGGGAGGATAACCGGTCGGGGAGGAGAGGTGCTGGAAGGAACGTGATCTCTCACGGAGGGTGCACCCGTCCGCCCTCGCCTGGCAGACGCAACCCTCACTCTCCGATCCGCACGCCTGGAGCAGGGGACAGCCGGCGCCCGAGCAGCGCGACCCAGGCGTGGAGGAAGGAGGGGCGGCGAGGAGGGGCGTGGCCGGAGCGCAAGGGGAGGGCGCCGGAGGAGGGGCTGCCGCGCGGCTCGCGGCTCTGGGGGCTCGGCTTTGCCGCGCTCTGTGCACTTGGGCGAGAACTGGATCGGGGAACGGAGCTCCGATTCCTGCGCAGCCACCGCGATGAGAGGCGCTCGCGGCGCCGGGGATTTGCTCTGCGCCCTGCTCCTCCTGCTTCGCGTCCAGACAGGTGGGAAAGCGCGGCAAGCAGGGGGACCGCATCCCCGCGGAGCTCAGCCTGGGCCCCGGAGGAGTGGGACACGCCGGGGTGTATCGGGAGAGGTGGCTGCTGGCTTTTCCATGCCCTGCCTTTAAGTCTCAGCAAGATTTTTGACGGCCGCGGGAGTCCGCTGCGCCCCGCCTCGCTCACCTGCGCCCGGAGCCCTTAACCGCTCGCTAGTGCTGGGGGACGCCGAGCCGGGGGTCTTCCGGGAGTGGGAGCTAGGGCTGCGGATTACCGGCTACCCGGGAGTTTGGGGTTGCTTTTGTGCCGACTCGGTGCAGTGGTGAACTGCCCCGGGGTTCGCATCGAGCGCGTTATCTTTCTGTGCGAGGCGCGGCCGCAGCTTCCTTTTGTTGAAAGTTGCGAGTGTGTGACCAGCGCGTGGAAGGACAGGCCCCCGGCTCCCGAGACGCCCCCGGGGCAAACTTAGCCTTTTCTTTTTGCTTGGTGGCGGCTGCTGCCCAATCGCGGGCGCTCTTTGTGCATCGGGCCGGCGACCGAGCCCCTGTAGCCCCTGTTCTCGCGCGGCGCCACCCGTGCAGGCGAATGCTAGGCTGCGGCGCTCCGTGGCACCGGCTTGTGTTTTTGCACCGACCGGGGAGCACGCGGCGTGCGGCTCCGGGGCGGGACCCCGCAAACCTGGAGGTGGCGACCACCGGGACAACTTGGGCCCGGCGTGTGGCGAGCAGCCGCTAGGTTGCAGACTTTTTCCTTTTGTAAATCCCGTGCTGGAGGCTCGCCCCTTTTCTACAGCCGTGCCTTTTTCATTTGCCACGCGCCGGGGAGTCGCTGGAGGCTGCGTTGGCCTCCTGCTCTTGGGAGGCGCGGACTGCGCGCAGGGTGGCTGAGGTCGCGTCCCCCTGCTTTCCCGCGCGACTAACCCAAACCCCGGGCCAGCTTAACCCGGTTCCCGGAACCCCTGGTCCCGGCGGGGTCGACTTTTAAACGCAGGTGGCCGTTTTCTTCGGGGATGCCGAGATTCACGACACCCCTTCCCACGTGATAGCCGTGCGTGCTCAGGGCCGAGAAAAGGGAGGTGGGGTGAACTTCCCCCAAGTCCCACTTGGTTCTTCAAGCTGTTGGGAAAATCGTTTTCTCTGCGCGGGAACTTGGGTCCTACGAGGGAGGAGGATCTGTAGGCTCCTTAGATCCCCTCAGTCCTGCCTCGTTTTTTGCCAGGTGTCGCTACTACGTCTGTGCTGGTCCCTTGAAACCTTCTCTCCCAGGTCGTTTAAATACAAAATCCCGAACCCTTTAAGGTTATCCTGAAACTATAAGGCCAAAGAGGGGTCCTGAGCTGCAATGAAGCGCCCCCACACTCCAAGCCAACATCATAGTGACCTGCTGTGACCACCACATTCTAGGGATCCTGCATCCCGGCTCCCCGGAGTAAGGCGTGGGCGGGCTTTTCTATGGGGAGGCCTCGCATCTAGACCCCTGAGCCAGAGGAGGGGTCACCAAGGGTCATCAGCGAGGGTCCAGATTCCTTGGAGGATTTCATCGCTTAGTTAAAAAATGATTCGTGTTCTATTTTCCTCCTTTAAAAAAAAAAAGATTATTAAAGGCGTGTGAACTAGACCCGAGTTGAAGGTCAGAAAGATGGAACCGAATAGTTCCTTTTGAAAAATCGAAATGAATCTATGGTTTGCTTCTTCTTCAGGATTAGCATGCACTGAACGAGCAGTTGCTTTGCGGAGAAGGGAATTTGAAGGTCTGTTTCCTGCAGGGCCTTGGGATACAGAGCCTGAACCTTATTCTGCCGGGCGATTTCCCGTCTTTTCTTTCTATGCCATACCCTGCTTGTGTGCCCTTGGGCAGGTCGTTTAAATTCAGTTTTTTCTAGCGTACTGGAAGGCATCAGCATCAGGAGACCCAGACAGAATTCCAGAATGTTCCTCTCCCAGTGGTGGGAGGGATCACACTGCTCTATCCCTGGCCTAGCAGGGAGCTGTGATTTATGTTGCTCCCACAAATTGTCCTTTGGGGGGGGCTAGCAAGTGCCAGCCTGCTCTGTAGTAACCCCTTTCTGCTTTCTTGGCGTTCACAGCATTTGCAATTCTGGGACTCAACAGGATGGTTCTTCAAGGAACAGTGAATCATGCCCTTTCCCTGTTCCTGCAGGTGCAAGGCCCTAGTCACTGCACCTGGCATTCTGGATTATGATTTTACTGGAAATAAAAGAGCTCTGTAAAGGGGTCCTGGAGAATTCCCTGTCCTATCTTTGTCCATCCATCCTTTTTTTTTATGGCATTTTAAATCATTCATTCTGCCCTCTGGTGTCTCATAGTCCACTTTCTAATGTGCCTTAAATTTCATGCCATGGGCGTGCTTTGTACTTGGTGTCACTTTATAATTGGAAGCTTTGCCAGGCCCCCTGTTGAGGACTTTTCCCTGCTGTTCCCTGTCAGGCCCCGGAGGTTGGACTACTACTGCTGCTACTGTTTACAACTGGAGAATAAGTCACTTGCCCAAAATAACCAGTGAAGGAGCCTCAGCTTGCTAGGCTCCTTATGCCCAACTGCATATCCATTTGCATAGCTCTGCAGAGTCTGTTGTAAAGTAAGACACTTGCAAACATATTTAATGTGCTTAAAGTAAGCCCCGCTCTGGTGGAGATCCTGGAAATTTCAGCATGGCTGATTGGGTTGGAAAAGGCTTTAGGACTACCTGTGTTAGGACACTAGAGTTGGTGTCCACAATTCGAGGAGGCTGTTCTGTGGGGGAGGATTCCCTGTAGTATAGCTCAGGTAGGGGCATTTCAGTCTGTGGTTACGGTTATGAGGACTTTGGATGTTAGGGTCCTTCAGGAAAGACATGTTAGCCAGAAAGACTATGTAAGTGAGTTGAAATCCATTTCTGTCGACATCCTTCTTGCCCCAATAAAAACAGTCCTAGCATTATGTTTTTGTGTGTCCTTGTGAAAAAGAGTCCCGGATAATGAATGATTCCGCAGGCTGTTTACCCTGGGTGAGCTTGGTGAAATACAATGACAGCTCGCTGATCTCCCAGAAGAAATTCCCATCAGAAGCATGCCAGGGATTTTGCAGGCTTCCCTTGTAACTCGCGTAGGTGCAGATGTTGTTGTGGTGATGGACTTGGCTGCTGTTGTTTGCACTCCTTAGAAGTGACTCTTAGGATTTTGACTCATTTCCTCAAGGCTCCTCCAGCTGATTACAGAAGGACAGGAGGAAATGAGCCAAGCCAGCCGTGGTGTCCCGGACGGAATTGGCGGAGCTGGACTGCCATGTGTAGGATCCCTTAGAAGTGGTGGACGGGGTGCTACCGTTCTTCTCTAGAATGAATTTAGTTCCAGAGTTGGCAGAGTTGGGATATGGGAAGTGCTGTATTTTGCTGCAGTCATGTACGGCAACTTTTCCAAAGTGGGATTAAAAGACATTTGCAGGATTCCAAGTATGCTAAATTTCATATGTGATTTCAGTAGCTCCAATGGATATTTTCACGGCTGCAACTCCAGATCGAGGAGGGCTTGGAAGGGAGTTACTGGAGGTAAAAGTTTGAATCGCGGGTAAATCCAGGGTGAAGCATGGACAGTAGGAGAGACTGCCCAGCAAGTCTGGCCTGGCAACTCTGATTTCTGACATTTTCCTAGTGAGATCCTGTGGTTTATCTTTTGACCTAAAGCTCCAATAAATGAAGATGATCCTCAAGCCAGTAGCCTGTGGGCATGCTTGTTTGACTCACTGATGTTTTTAGAAAATACAAGGCAGTATTTTTTTAAAAAAAAATCTAGAGAATTTCTATCAGGGTCTCAGTTTTCCTCCTTTGGAAAAAATGAAGATGTGGGCCCGTAAAATGGGCCTGTGTTCTGTGGGTTGCTTTGGGCTCTGTGGTTCTTTACTGCTTTGGGCTGCGTTGTGTTGACTGTAGGAGATACCAGGAGGTTCTCATGGTGGAATGGGCTCTGGCAGGCTGCCTTCCTATAGTCTGATAACTTATGGCTGGCAACCCTGCGATCTGGAGCTCGGTGCTTAACCTTTCTGACCATCAGTACCATCCTAGTTTTGGCACTGTTTGCTGTGTGATTTGGGATAAATTACATAACCTCTCTGTTCCAATAAACATGTTATTCCACATAAAGTTTTTAGAGCAGCGCCTGATTGTGCACCTTCAGAATATGTTGGTCATCCATTATTACCTCTAAAATAAGAATGATCCACTCCTATGGTAGCCAACCCAGATTTGAGACAGAAAATAGTATCTACGAAATGAGTGAATTCTTTCAGTATGTAGAATTGGACTATTTCTCATTTTAATTCTTTGCACCTTGGTGTTAGCTTGATAGTTTTAAAAATGATAAGATTTTTAATTCTTGTTTCTAGTTCTGTGCAACTTTTGATCTAACACTTGGGAATCATTGGTCTTAGAGATGCTATAGAAAGATCTTAGTCTTTTTTTTTTTATTATTCCCAAAAACCTGCTCCACCATCCACCCCTCCCTCCCACACACATCTTCAAAGATTGCTCCAGCAAAATGTTCAAACCTGATCATTTTCCCATTCATCTTCTATTTGGGCCCAGTACATTTTGCCTGCATATCTTCTCCGCACACCTTGACAGCTAGGTTTCCAGCAGTTCTGCAGAATTTAAGGTTTAAGCTGAATTATTATTCAGGGCATATGGCATCAGCATTAAAAGTTTGGTTTCTGGAATAGACAACCAGGCTTTTTAATGCCAGTCCTGCTACTTGCCAGCTGTGTGATCTGGGAACAGATGCTTAAACCTCTGTCTGTTTTGTTTTTGCGTCTCTAAAATGGGGTGAAGGCACAGCGGCAGCTCAGGAATGGCAGGAGCACCACCTGCAGCCCCTCACAGAGGAAGTGGGTGGGCCCCCCACAGGTCTTCAGAGTTTGTTCCTCTTTCAGCTTTGTCTCATAGAAAAAGTTTGGAAATGTTGTTAAAAAAGAGGTTTTTTTTTTTTTTTTTTTTTTTTTTTGGTTTTGTTTGCATTGAGATGAAGTCTAAATTACATTAAATGTTTAATTAGTCTTTGAGAAGTCTCCAGTCAGGGGGATGTATTCTGTTCTCTTCCTGAATCTTCAGTGGACCTTTCCTTATCTGAGTTTCCACCAGAAGGGATACAGAGCTTGAGATAAGAGTGGGGAGGATGAATCCGTCCATCTTAAAGGGATGTTTTTTGCTGGGATAAGCCCCTCTTCTGGGTCCAGGAACCCGTTTACCTTGCATAAAGTGACTGCAAATGCTGAGCCAGGACACCCTCCCAGGCTGCCTCCCCAGGAGAGTTGAGTCTCTGAACTCGACCATGGCCAAGTTCAGATCCCCACAGCAGGTCAGTCCCCAATCTAACGGTTCTGTCACTTACCAGCACTTGGACCACGTTTGGAACACAGGCAAGACCAGCGAACACTGTGGATCAGTTTAACGAAGGTTTATCAGTTCTGTGCTGGGTCTTGGCCGGGAAGGCAGATAGGGGGTTAGGGGTGTGGGAGAGGGAGGGTGCAGTGAAGAACTGGGGGTACAGGTGCAGGGTAACTGAGCAGCATTTAAAAGAGAGGAGTTTAGGTGTGGTTGGGCGTATGTTGGTCCCCGCATGGGAGATTCATCTCTGCACCTTACAGGAGTGAAGTGAGTGTGTGTAGTTGACACTGCAGCTAGATTTTTCTAGCTGAACAAGGGAAACCTGGAGCAAGATGTTCAGATCTTCCTTGAGATTATCCGATCTTTCCTCTGGCCAGATGGCTGGGGGGAGGGGGTCTATTTAGCATTGAGCGTCATCCAGATTGTGAAGAAAGTCTTGAAGGCCAGGCCAAAGATGGACTTGACCTGGAGCAAGGTCACCAGTCTCCAGCCACCTGCTTAACCTTCTGTCTAGTTACGCACAGCATGGGGAAATCCTGCCCCCCGCTGGAAACACTCCCTCTCTGTGGACGAGAGTCTTACTTTTTTTATTTATGTAGTAAGATGCACAGATCTTGAAACTGACCATTTTAACCATTTTGAGCAGTTGGTTTAGGGGTGCAAAGTACATTCACACTGTTGTGCAAACAGTCTTACCATCTTTTCATCTTGCAAAATTGAAGCTGTTTCCGTGAGAGGACCCTCCCCCAGCCCTCTGGATACTCTGGATAATTCTTTTGTGTTTGGTGAGAGTAGAAGTGTTTAGCATTTGCCTTCTTGCGGATGTGCTTGATTGATCTTAATGTCTTCAAGGTTCACCTATGTCACATTTTTAATTGTTTTGAGACACAGTCTCATAGTGTTGACCACCAGACCGGCTTCTTGTGATCCGTCTCCCTCATCCTATCCCTAGTGTTTGGATTACAGGCGCACCCTCCACACTTGGCCCCGGTTTCCTTTTTTCTTTTTCAATCGATTTTAAAGTATTTTAAGTAATTTATTTGAGAGAGTGTATGTCCCAACACACAAATGCCAAAGGCAATCAGGACAACTTTCAGAAACTGGGTTTCTTCGAAGTTGTTCAGAGTTGTGCTGAGCACATGGGAGTTTGGGGACCTTAGAGTGAGCTTTTGGAAGGACTCTTTTTGAAATGGCTCACCTCAGGGAGGTAAAAGCCACTTGTTGGGGGCTGAAGGGCAATTCATTTAGGTCCTTAGGTAGTGTCTGGTAGAGGGTGGGGGGCCTGCCCTGGAAAGATGCAAGAGTGCCTAAGAGACCTGAGTGGATATAGACCCTTCAGCTGACTTATTTCAGGCATGGGATAGTGAAGAAGGGGGCACAGGGACTCCTGGGAGTGAGGGTGGCTTGTGGGATTCTTGGAGACAGGCTGGAAGGAAGACCTGTGTTCCTGGAGGAAGCGTGATTCTGGTTCATCACCTGTGGGCTGTGTTGATGTGAAACTCAATTTCACTGTAGCAGTGAACAACTTTCAGGTCAGGTCCCTGTACGAAATGAAACGAAATCCCACAGTCAGTAACCCCAGCTCTTATGGAAGGATTTGGGGATTATAAAGAATACCGTGCTAAGCGTGTGCCAGTCACATCATGAAAAGAAAGTCGCACTGTGGGAACACAATCCTGCTGCCTCCACATGAGGTCGTTTTTTAAGGTGCGTGTTTTGTTTTTCTCTGAGAATAAAATGGGCATTTCAGTGTGGCTGAGGACATATCTCGGGTGAGCACTTTGGGGCATGAGTCCTTTGAGGGCAGCTGAGAGAATTGGATTTATTAAACGTGCAGCAGATAAGGGGTGGGCAGTGAGTGCCACACTTCTAGAAGTGGGCATAGTCTGCAAGTGAAGAATGAAAACCCACGCGAGCTTTGAAATTTGAGTTTTTTTTTTTTTTAAAGAAGTTCCTTAATTGGATGGGCTTGAAAAGACTTCATTGCCTTTCCACAGCTGCATGTAGGATCTCTGTTGGAAAGACAGGAAAAACCGAACCATGTCATTTGACATGGTTCCGTCCTGCTCGATCTAGTGGATTTGGTGGCCTTTTCATGACCTGTTGTTCTGGTTAAATAACTCAGAAATCCCTCACTCCTATGGCTGTAGGGGGAGTTTCTCATACACACAAGGTGGCTAGACTCCTAAATTTTGGTTATATTGAAAACGGCCAATGAAGAACCCATACCCTAAAAATAGGTTATTGATCAGTTGGCTTGGGGGAATCTAACCGCAGAAGAAATTGTGCAGCTTAAACATAGTAACGAGATAAGAGCACTGAAGGGAAGCTTGAGGTCTAGAGAAATCCTTCATGGAAGGTTCTGGTCTCACCCAAAGGCAGTGTGCTGGGGGGATGGCTTGCCTGCGGCCAGGATGAAGGCTGCCTTTCTAGATGACTCAGGAGGGAATCACGCCCACCATTCTGACCTCCTTCCCGTCTGCCCCTCTTCCTTGGTCATTTCAGGGTGGTGGCTCAAAGGCACATGTTAGATCTTCTAGGAAGGTGATTCACTAGCATCATTTGGCTCCTCCAGGCGTGTAAGGTGGGAATCCTGCCGTTTAGGAGCTTGATCTGTAGGGAGAGCATTGCTGGGGAGACACCCCCCCCAATGCCATGAGTGTAGTGAGATTGCAGGAATAGTGCACTCATTCTTACTCCGCTCGAAGAGGTTGGAAAACCAGGCATCGCTACTTGAGTGGAACGGTGGGTTGGAGACATTTCACGATACCTGAAATAAATCTTGAAGAGAAGCCAGGATTTGGTCTAGATTTGAATAGTGCAAATTAAAGGGGTAGAGAGGGGGCTCTGGAGAGAGGGGAAAGCAAGGTGAGATGGGAGTAATTTTTGGGCACCTGGTTTTTCAGAATTCTTCAGAAATTGAAGCGTTTCCCACAATGCCGTATGTGATGAGATTTTTTTGTAAATGAAATCTGGTCAAGTAGTTGCCTATTCAGAGAAATAATTTTAAAACATGGAAAAGTATGCATCTCGCTTCGCATGTGATTATGGCTGCGCATGTATCATGCAAATCTACTGGGTGTTTGTACTGAGTTGTTTTGAAGTCCATGGGTGATCACACCTTCTTTTTCCTGTCCTCCACTTTCTCTGCAAGCCACCCCCACCCCCGGGGTGAGGGGAGGGGAATGGGCTACCAATACCTAAACATCTGACAACAAGATAACAAATGACCTCTGGCTCTTTGCTTGTTCACAGATTAAATCTTTAGTGAAATGATAAACGTAGGGAATGGGTTCCATCAGTTCTTTTGATGGCCCAGTCAGTCCCCAGCCCTAATAAGATCACTGCCTGTGTTACAGGCTCATCACTGATCTCAAGGACATTCCTGCATCAGGAGGCACAGAGGGGAGCCCTGTGATAGCCCTCTCTATGGCAATGTCTGGTGGGCAACATCCTAGTAGAGGGTGACCCTTGCCTCACCTTTGACCAGGTAGGAAAAAGATCTGAGCAAAAAAGGGGAGGAATCCTTAATTCTCCTGTGTCTTTTAAAAATTAGTGTATTCATTTATTTATATGAAGTATGAGCGAGAAAGCGCTGGTGGAGGTCAGCTCTCACCATCCATTTGGACTTCCAGGAATCGAACTCAGGTCTCCAGGTTTGCAGGCAGCTGGTAACCCTTGGAGCCCTCTGGTGGCCCCGAACTGTGTCTTTAGGTTCCTTTTTTGTGAAGCAAAATGCTTAACTTCTGTTAGGTGAGTCAGGTATTTGAAAGGATATTGGGAGACTCCTAAATGCTCAGGGACTGCCAGCAATTTGAATACAATAGCCTGTGCACCAAGAACAGTCAGTGTCTCATAATCAGAAGGAAGTTTTCATGGACAGGTTTGGATTCTGGGAAATATTTACTGGAGACATTAGATGTGTGAAAGATAGCCAGTGTATGCTTAAGCAAAAACAGGCCTGTATTTTAAAAAGCCTGAGATTCTTCTACTCAGGAAGACCAAAATTATGGGTATTTTTAAGGTGATGCTTTTTAGGTTGTAAAATATTTTAAATACATTTCCATCTTAATTTTCACAGTGTAGATTTCCTCCATAATGTGTGTCCTGGAAAGATTTTCTACTTGAGAAACGGATGGTATTTGATTGGCTGGTAAAATACCACCTGGGACTGGGTTTTAGGATTTTTTTTTTTTTTTTTTTTTTTTTGAGATAGGTTTTTTTCATCTAGCTCAGGCTGGCTTCTCACTCATTGTGTAGTCCATGCTAGCCTCAAACTGATTTTCCTGCTGCCTCTCAGCCTTTCTGAGTGCTGGGTTAGGGTCTGGGCCACTACACTTGGCTTTGTTTTTCTTAGTCTGAAAGATGACATTAGAGCAGCCAGCGAAAACTTGAGGGTTTTTGTATTTATTTTCATGCAGTCTGTATGTTTACTGCAGGGAAATAGTCGATAAGCTTTAGCTGAAGCAAAAAGCACCACATTGATAAAGAAGACCCCCTCCCCAACCACACCATGTTCTAACATAAGTGCGCATATGTGGAAGGATTTGTGAGTTTTCCCTCTGAATGTGTTTCCTCCTTTGCATTCCAGCATTCACAGGGGGTTTTACTTAAACCCAGTTTTCGAGCTATTGCCTCCTAAAGGGGGTGGCCTGAGGGTAAAGATTCCAGCGGCAAAGAGCGCACTGCCTGGTGGGCCTTTCCCCCCCAGGGGACACCAGGAACAGCAGGTGTGGCACCTGTGACCTGTTGTCACGTGACCTGTTGTCACGTCCCCTTGTGTGGGGAACTGTGTGCGCACACATAGTTATTAAAGTGTTGGGTTAGGGGTGTAGCAGAGGACACCCAAATCCCGTCCCCCCCAAGAACTTAGAAAGAGTCACAGGGAACATCCTGTGGCTTTTTGCATCCTAGCCATTATTTACTTTTGAGAGAGAGCTAGCGCACAACCAAATGCCGTGGTGCAAGGGTGAAGGTCAGGGAACAACTTTGGGAAATCCGTTCTCTCTGGGCTTCTGGGGATTGAACTCAGGTCACAAAGTTTATGATCAGGTGACTTAATCTGCTGGACCCTAACAGTTTGGACTTTCCACAAAAAATATTCTACTATTTCTCTTCTTTATTTCAAACGTACTGTTTCCATTAGGAACATTTTCACGTACTATAAAAATCTCAAGCATGCAGAAAAAAATTGTAATTTTATAATGTCATATACCCCAAACCTAGAGTGCATGTGTGTGTGTGTTTTAAAAGACAGGGTCACTTGTAGTCCAGGATGGCCTTAAACTACCAATGTAGCCGAGGATGACCTTGAATTATTCATCCTGCCTCTACAGTCCTGGGATTACAGACATACACCATCAAGTGTGGTTTGTACAGTGTGGAATCCAGGACCTCGGGCATGTGAGTCAAGCGTTCTAGGAACTGAGCTACATTCCCAGCCTTCATTCTAGCCGTTAGAGTGGTCTTTCCATGGCCTATGGAGCAATAAACTCCCTAGTTTCCAAAGTGGGATTCGTCCAGAAGAGAATTGACGCTGGGGGATTACTCTGGATCCGAAGTTCTCTGTCCATCGCTGGGCAGCTGTGATACTAGTTCTGGTTCTCCAGGAAGAATCTAAGGCAGAAGCTGTGTAGGAGACAGAGATTTCTTATAGGTCAGCAAAGAGGGTATGTATGTGTGTGTGGGGGGAGGGTGAGATGGGAGGGGGGAAACAGGTTCCTTAGTTGACAGAGTCAGGAGAAAGTGTGAGATGGTTGGCAGGTGTCACGGAATAATTTTGCTGAAATTACCAGCTTCAGGCACACATGTGTGGATACTTAACATAATTATGAAATCAGTTGATTTAGTGCTTGCGCTAGGTTCGACAATTCCTTTTATCTGATCTAATCATCATTAGTGAGCACCTCTTGTTTTTGGGTGAGAGTTTCAGAACCTAATGTCTAAGTTGACCATCTTGAAATAATTGTGATTGACCAGGGAAGAGTAAACAAATTTTATAAAGCATCAGGGAGCCTCTGATTTTTAGGTGATTGTCTGATTTGTTTAAAAACCTGTTTGTGGCTATGTTTTATTTCAACGTGAAGGAACGAGAGTTTCACCTTCAAAAACAATGTGGTTTTGTATTTTTAATTGGGACAATGTCCTTTGTAGCCCAGGCTAACCCAAAATTGATTATGTAGAGGACGATGACCTTGGACTCCTAGTCATCTTGCCTCTAACTGTGAAGTGTTGGGATTACAGTTGTGTGCCACCACACTTGATTGAAACAAACAAACAAACTCTTTTCATTGTAGAACATTTAAAGGAGAACATAAGGAATTCCCAGAGTCACCTTCTAGCTTCAACACTTAGCAAGGCCAGCCAGCATCTTGACTGTCTGGCCCAACTCACCCTCCCATGGAGGAAGCTGTGTCCAAGCAGTGAAGAATTTTCATCTGAAAGTATCTTTTTTTTTTTTTTTTTTAGCATGCCACTCCCAGGCTGAGTTCATGTGTCATTATGGCGACAGAATACTTGAGAAAACCAGGAGAGTAGAGTCAGTTCTTTTGACTCACAGCCTGGGAGATTTCAGTCCCGGGTCAGTTGGTTGCATCGCTCACGGGAAGGGCAGGAAGGGCCTTGGGAAATTAGAACTCTTCATTTTCGCAGCCAAAGAGCAGAGGGACGTGGAGGGGGAGAGGAGAAGCCACGGGCATGAGGCAAGCCTGCAGCCCCCTCCTCCCTTCAGCCAACCCCCATCTTCCAGTAGTTCTCAGTTGTGAATCCATTGGTAGATCCATCTGTCAATCAGGCGAGCATCCTCCCAATTCAGTTGACCCAGTTCCTGCCCCACAATCCCACGTCTGAACATCACCTTGGAGACTAAGCCAAGTTTGAAGCGCATGCCACAGTCAGCGAGGCTCTTTCTGCTGCTTCTTGTGGGTTTCAGCCTCGTGTTCTTGTGGGGTCTGGTGGGGGAAGCTGTGTGTTTGCCCTGAAGTTCTTCAGTCTCGATGATAACCGATTGCAGTGCTAACATTTCCTGTAAATGTTGCTCTTTTTTAGGGATTATCGTAGATACAGGTGTCAACTTGACGGCTGAGGGTTTGAGCTTTGGGTACATCTGTAGAGAATTAGTAGTTGAGTTAAGCCCAGAGCAAACCTGCAGGAGATTGTCAAGTTGATAGGGAAGGTCCCATGGTGGGTGGGATTAGTCCCTGGGTGAATAAAATGGAGGGAACTGTTTGAGAAAAAATTGTGTATACTTGGCCAGACAGGCTGGTTTGGCAAGTAAGGATCGTCCCTCCCTCAGCTGTTCCTGGACATGGTGTTGCCAGTTCCCTTGCCCTTTGGTGATGGTGCATGCTCTCCTGCCAAGCTGGACCAAGAACTTCAACTGGACAATAGTAAGAGAAAACAAACCCCTTGTCCCCTGAAGCAGTTTTGTCATGATTTTATCAGCAGCTGTCCAGAGTGACTGCAACAGGCCGTTGATTGTCAAGTGGTTTTCTGCCAGGAGTAACTTTAAATGGGGATTTGAAGAACTGTCTTTTGCTCCCAACTGTCTGAGCTTCTCTCTCCCGCCCTCTCAGGCTGCTGTAATCCACCTGCTGTCAGCTGCACAGCGCTCAAACTGACCAGCTGTCTCCAGCAACATAGTTTTGTAGGTCAGCGTGGACCTGTGCTGTTCCGGTAGAGATGCCCAGGGCACTTTGGGTGGTGTTGCTGGGTGATGTGCTCCCAGCAGCCCACGTGCAGGTCAGGACGGCTGATGGAAGCCTGGGCCAGCGTGTTGCTCAGTAACTTCACTACTGTCTTTTTGCTGTAGAAATTTAGATCTTCTCCATCTGCCCATGTATGTTTGCCTAGACCCTCAGAAGAATTTTTTACTTTCATGAAGCATTGGCTGTTCTGGTTGATTTTTCTAGGGATGTGGTCACTGCCTGAATAGGCAATTCCTCGTGTTCTTTTATCTATCTGTCTGTCTGTCTGTCTGTCTGTCTATCTATCTTCCCCAGTTAATAGTTCTGGAAGAACAGTATTTTCTCTTTATTCCATTTTCCATTGGCTTAGGTACTCCAATTATTTATATATCGGATCTTCTTCACTGCTTTTATAGAGCTACCATTTTCCTGGAAGATATTTACGATTTTATTGGATTCAGAATTTCCTTTTCCTATCACCTAGTTCTTCGAAGGCATCATTCTTTCTACTTTTTTCTTTTTTTTAAAGACAGAGTCTTTTATGTAGTAGGCTGGTTTTATTCTGGATCCCAAGAGATTACAAGATGGTCTTTTACTTGGTGGCATGCTTCCTTCTTGCCTTCTCTATTTCCTCTTTGTTTGTTTGTTTCCTTTTGTGTGTGTGTGTGTGTGTGTGTGTGTGTGTGTGTGTGTGTGTCAGAGGGAACTTTGTGTGCCTGTGGAGATCCAAGGGTGACTTCAGGAATCACCGTGCATTGCCCTACCTCCTCTTTGCTTCGCTGTGGAGTTTTCCAGGCTCTGCCTTCCAGGGCCAGAAGTGCAGGCTGCCTCCATTCCCCCCAGGTGTTTTTCTCTGAGATTCGAGGTCTGAACTCAGAACCTTCTGCTTGGGAGGCAGAGACTTAACCCCTACATCACCTCTCCAGCCTTGGGTCTCACATACCCCAGGCTGGCCTCAAGTTGATCAGTTTGATAAGTAGCTGAAGCAGGCCTTGAACTCCTGATCCTCTTGCCTTCACATCTTAAGTAGTAGTATACATATATGTTATGCTCAAGCCTAGTGACTTTATTTGATGTCGTTTGATTTCTTAGTTTTTCTTAAAAAAACAAAGTCATTTGGGCCTAGGATATGGCTCAGTGGGTAAAGTGCTTGCCACAAGCATATGAGGATCAGAGTTCGGATCCCAAACACCCAGGTACATGCCAGGCAAATAGAGTAGAGGGAGTCAGGATTTTCCCCTGGGAAGTTGGCTAGCTAGACTAGATGAATTGGTGATGTCTCAGTTTATTTCAGTTGAAAGATTCCGCTTCAGTAGATAGAGAGTGATAAAGACCCCCAAGGTCATCAACTCTGGCTTTAGCTGCATGCACTGCACATGCATGCATTCACACGTATGTAGACACACGTGCATACCTCTCTCTACCTACTTTTTGCTGTATTTTATTTTTCCTAGCTTATCACCCACCCCCGAAGTTTCTCGCTGGGTAAAGTATCATTCCCAGTTAGTTCATAGGAATCAAGTCTCTACCGCTCCAGAATATTCTAGCACATTGGACATAAGTATATCACAGACAGATTGCCCCTGCTATTGTATCATACTCTGTGCAGTGGCTGTTGCCTGTGGTTTTAGGTTCTATCTGTCCATTTTCACAGTCGACATCCAACAACTATATTACCACCATCCCTCAAGTCAAAAATATCTGCCCTGAGTTTATTTCAACTGCACCGTAAGTTTGGTTAGCCCATGGATATGCCAATCCTGACCAAAGTGAATATCAAATCACTGGTTAGTTGCCTTAAAAAATAATTTTTCTTTCAAAATAAGTTACTAAAACAATTTGTTAAGGAGACAAAAGCATGTTTTCAAATTGTCTGAAAAGAGATCAGGATGAACACAAACGCTTATGACCTCCTGACATCAGCCTATTTTTTTTAAACAAGAAAACAAAGGTCAGAATGACTATGTCCAAGGAAGCACATTACTGAGCCATTGTTTTTTGAGGACTATGTAGGCAGAATACCCTTTGCCATTGTTTGGTAGAAGATCCTTGAAGGAGGGAAGGAATGTCATTTCCTACTTTTGAAGCATTAAAGCCACATTTACACTGGTAATCCTATCTAATAAAGATAACTTAATTAGGTACATTTTCTTCTCGGCTCCCTCCCCCAGTGAAAAATTTGCATATAGTTAATTATAGTCATTTGAGATATAAAAAAAAGGCTGCCAGGGCTCAACACATTATTAATTTCAATCTCCAAAAATACCAAATTTTCTTCCTCCAATGTGAGTCTCTTCCAATTGGCCATTGATTTCAATTACACTGAAAGGTTACAATTTTAGAGTCGGCCTCTTTCCCCTCATGCTTAGAAATGGTCATTATACTAGAGCCATGTAAAGAAGAAGTAAAACTTTCTCAATGGATATACCATACCGGAAGGTTGTGTGGTCTATTGTTGATGTTTTTGTAGTTCTGGGAAACAGCAAGATCTGTTTCAGGAGTCTCCTCTTGTTTTTCTACACCGATTGAGATCATTTCGCACAAGGGGCTGCTCATTACGGATTCTTTGCAAAGCGGGCTTAATGCATTCCTCTTAGTGAATGTCACCCCAGAAAAAAATTAAGAGAAAAGTGAACACTCATTAAGCAAATTGACCAGGAAGCGTTCTGATGAATGTTGAAACAAATTTGAATAAACCCAATTTTGTCCATTAGTGTGCTTTTAAACCAGTGCAATTGTTTTGGCCTAATTATTTTCTGTTTGGTGTGTTCAAATGTAGAATGGCCACAGAATTAACTGTTGAAGCAATTATCTGATTAGCGATTGAGGGAATTGGTGACTGTTAGCTGACAGACTCCAAGAAATGGCTGGTAGGTAGCAGCGCCCTGTGCCTGAGGCTGGCTTGTGTAAGGGGGGACCCCTTGCTGCGGCTTCCCACCCACTGCAAAGCAAGGCCTTTTGGAGGAGGGTATGGACTGTGGGTATGGGTGCCAGGCCCCCAGACACTGCGCCAGATTGAGGTCTGATGTGCTGCAGAAGTTTTCTTTGCCACCAGTGTCACCGGCTGGAGGCCTGTCGCTGTGACTGGTGCGTTCTGCAAGCTTTCCCACTTGAAAGCTTGGGGATTCGCGAAATCTGCGCGTGCGACTGCCTGCCAAAGCTTGTCAGGGGGACCCAGAGCGGGGCTGATTTCTAGGTGTAAAAGCCAGGCAGATTCGCTCACTCAAGAAAATCTGTCCTTGCAGGTTTGCTTTGCATTCCAAGATAGAGATCCCGTGACCGTTTCTTCTTGTACCAGTGCCCTGGGTCGGAGCTGCTGCTTCTGATTCACTGACCAGCTGCTGGAGGCAGGGGGTGGACTAGTTTCCAGATGTGGCCAGGGGCAGGCTCATCACCAGCCACCGATACTTGGTAGAGACCTGCTGCTTGGAAACGGGGAGCAGGCTCTCCAGGGGAGCCTGCTGCTGGCTGGAATTGGAAAGCCAGTGGCTTAGGGTGTCAGTGTTTGGGCTTTGAGGCCTCTTGGTCAGACGGGGGTGCAGTTTCTCAGTTCTCCTTCTGTGCAACTGAGATAGACAGGAGTTTCGGTTAGTCCAGACAGGAAAGCAGACAACTCGAAGTATGGTGGGACAGAAGCCTGCATGTGGTGGGGGAGGGGTGGGTAAGCTCCGAGAGGACAGATGGAGTGGTCACCTGCCCTGATTCTAACCTTTCTGAGGCTCCCAGTGTTCCTTCCATTTGATGTCTGCAGAACCTTTTCAGGTGCGGACACGCCTGCCTCCTGCTTTGCTCTCCAGAGTCCCTTCTGTTCCTTTCTCTGAGAGTCCTGCCCTCTCCTCACTGCCAAGGTCATAGCTCTTCTCCTTGGCCTCCTGGTGCACCCCAGTTTCTAGCTCCGGAGACTCCTTGCAATTCTCTTCGGACTTCCCAAGGTGGGGCAGGTCAGCTTGCATTGTGCAGTCCAATCTCTCACACTCATCACATTGTAATTATATAATTGTATAATTATTGGTCCATTGTTCACCCCGGGAGCTAAATATAAACCCTGTTGGTGGGGCATGGGGTGGTCTTGCGGAGCAAGTAGCAAGCCTTCGGTGTAATTTTGGATGAATGAATGGGATGGGGAGAACAGACAGTCTTCATGTTTATTTCTAGGACCCTCAGGCTGGAAATAAGGATACATCATATGTATCCAATTTGGTGGTTTTAGGAAGAAAGTGCATGCAGCTTATTGCTGGAAGGAGGTCCCTGTTTGCAGTTGCAAATAGCAGCTCCTTGCTTGTTCTAATTTGAGTCTGTGCAGCCTGAGAGAAGAGGCTGTCAAATGTTAGGGTTCTGAAAAGATAGAAAAAGGGGAGGGGTCTACCTGAGTCAACTGGAGCCAAGATAGAAGGGATCTAAAGCCAGCATCCCTTCAAATGTCCAAGGAAGGCAATGTTGTTTCACTTCTCCTGGGGTGCCAGGCACCACTACCACCTCTGTGGTGTACAGAAGTGGGGTGCTGTGTTCATCCCATGTACTAGTCCAGCTACTAGACCACTATATCCCTTGGCCTGTGCAAGTCAGGCAGCTTTGGCCTGGTTGTAGCCAGGTTCACATTCCCTTGTTGCAAAGTGCAACCTTGGAAATTGTGTCCCAGTGTTAGCAGCTTCTAGGTGGGAGCATTCGTTTCCTATAGGAGACTCGAGACCTCACTGGTCTCTAGCAAAAGGATCAGCAATAGCTGCATGCTCATCATTTATGAAAGCAGTATTCACATGCTTCTGGGTAATCTGTGGACTATTTGAAAGCTAATTGAACAGCATGCATGTTAGTCATTTATAGAAACAATGTTCACATGGCTTTGGATATAGAAACTGATAAGCTATTGATTATTTGAAAGTTAATCAAGCGGCATGCATAGAAACAATGTTCACGTAGCTTTTGTGAGTCTTGCTTTGGATATAGAAACTGGTAATGTGTTGATTGTTTGAAAGGTAACCGACCTTGCATTGGGGCTGACCCAGGGCGTGCATTGAGGGCTCAATATGTTGTTTTTGCAGTGCGGAAAGATTGAGCCAGAACCTTGTGCTTGCTAAGTAATCTGCTGCCTTTCTTAGACTCGTAAACTGCTTCACAATGTAGAATTTGGGGACAAAAGTAATAAAAGTTTGCAGGTATGTTGCAGGTATGTTGATAACCCGTTGATTGAACATAGGGGGCACATGTTCTCGAAGGATTAGAGATGCCTTCACTCCCTGTTTTCTTTTCTTCACTGTTTTAAAATAATGTATTTATTTTAATTGTGTATATACCATAAATGCATGTGAGTGTGAGCGCACACAAGCCGTGGCACATTTGTGAAGACCAGAGGACAACTTTGGGGGGGGTGTTCTTTCTGTCCACCTTGATTTTGAGGCACGGTCCCTTGTGTCTGCTGCTTTGTGCACTCCAGGCTCGCTGGCCCATGAGCTTCTTCTAGACAACTGTCCTGTTTCCTCCTTCCATCCACCTTAGAAATGCTGGGATTACAGATGTAGTTCAATTTTCTGTGTTTTGGGGATTGAATTTGGGCATCAGATTGGTGCTTCCAATCGTTTTCCTGTTGAGCCAACTCTCTAACTTCTTTAGTTGCGGATATTGAAACCAAGTGCTCAGAGTGGCCACTTGGAAGCTGGCCACTGTGGGCCACTGCGTTCCTGTGATGTCACCCACGATCAGGCAGCCACCTCTAGCCTCTGACCTTCTAGACTTTCAAATATTGCTGCATCAAAGTTATAAAGCAGGATCCTTTTCTTTTAAGTTCCTTGGAGGTAGGATAAAGGCAGACATACAGAAGAGCAGCCAGATGTATACAAAGAACTCCTGGACAGGGACTGTTAACTACTTGATATTTTCTTTTGTCTGTTTATATACAAATTATCTTTGGGGGGGGCATTTGAGAGTAAGTTGCTAATATACTCTTTTGTGCTTACCCTTAAGACCCTCTTGAAGAAGTTGCAGCAGAGTTTTTGAGAAGTTGGAGGCCTCCAGGGTGATTCTCTGCCCTAGGGAAAGGGAGGGGGGCACTTTGTAGAGCCCAAACTCCTTAGCTCTGCTGCCTCACTGTCTTAAATTTAACTCAGGCTCGCCTCCTGTTCACTGTCTTCTTGGAAATCTCTCTAGTACCTACAAAACAGATTCTCTTCTCTGGTAAGATAACAAGGAGGGGAGATGAGGGGCTACCTGAATCCTTTTCTGTAATAACTGTTTTGCCTCTAGGAATTGGAGTCTGCCTTAGATAAAACTTTGTCGAAGTATTATTACTTTCGTCTTTACTTCCTTTGGGAAGAGCTGATCTTGTGTCTGGAAGAGGACATACTGAAAGATGGAATACAAGGGAAGAGCTCCTGTTTGCTCAGTGTATGGATGCAGGGAAGGTACATTTCTCTTTCTGTCTGACAGGTCCTTTAAAAGTGGGTTTAAGAGTAGATTTGTAAGTAAAACATTGATTTACCCATTGTGATGAAAATTAGCATTCATCTACTTAAGGCAAATGTAATTAACCCCTAGCATTTTTCAGAGCTAGAAAGCTAAAAGTCTTTCCAAAGTGCTGATCAGAGTTGAATATGCCCCAGGAAGATGATCCAGATGTTAAGATGTTAGGTGGGTAGAAGACAGAATCCTCTCTCTCTCTCTACCCTCTCTCTCTCTCTCTCTCTCTCTCTCTCTCTCTCACACACACACACACACACACAATGTTATTCAGCTTTAAACAGAAATGCAGTTCTGACACAAAACAACATAGGTGTGTCTCAGTGACACCAAGTTAAATTCACAATTCAAACAAAGACAAATGGTGTATGAAGCCAAGTAGTAAGGTACCTAGAGGCAACAGATTCATTTAGAGAATGTAGAATTGTGGTGCCCTGGGGCTAGGGAAGAAGAGAATTTGGGAGTTCTTAACTAGTGGGCAGTATTTCTGTTTGGTCTGATGAAATGGTCTGGAAATGACTATGGCGATGTTTTGTAGCAGTGTGGATGTACTTAACGTCCTTGACCCATATACTTACAAACGGTTAAAATGGTGAATTAAATATTATGCATATTTTATCACAATAAATTTCCTAACTGTCCCAGCTGGCCATATGTTTGTGCATATATGTGTGTGCACACATTTACATGGATGTGTGAAAATGTCAATCAATCACTTCAGTACTTCTCAACTCCACACGTGATACTATTGGACTGGGATGACGTAGGGCTGGAACTAGAGCCTAGGATCTCCAGAACTTTATTTCCTGAAGTTTTTGTCCACCACCACCTTATTTTTCTTCTTGAGCCTGTAGAATTGGCTTTTTTTTTTTTTTTTAAGAATTCTAAATGGCCTGCTGGGAGGACATTTGGATCCCTCCCCTCTAGATGCCCTGAGAAGGCAAAGAGCTCTCTTGTCTCAGCATCCCCCTAAGAAGCCCACACCTCTCTGTGTGATATTCTGCCCTGCGGATATGCCAGGAGTCTCCCCCTCTCCCGGCCTTGGTTCCTCAGCTTGCTGTGGTCAGGAGCTGACCTTTGCTGCTCTCCTTGACCCTTTCCCTTCTGCTTTGTTCTTACTTGTTCTCTAAGTTCAGGAAGTTGAAAGAATGGACATCTCTACCCCCTACCCCATGCCCCCACCCTCAAGGACGGCTAAGCCTCCTCCTGGTGTTTATTGAATTCCTGTCTTCAGCGCATCTTATCAGGTTCACATTTCAGTAAGTACTTTCCACCCATCAAAACTACGGAAATGTATGTATTTACGCCAGGAGCTATGCTGAATGATGGGGAAAACCCAGTGGAAATGAGAAGGTTCCTCCTCTGCTCTGGGATGCAGCCGTTCCTGTTGTGCCTGGCTGGTCCAGCGAGCTGAGTTCATATTGACCAAGGAAGGCTTCCCCTCTCTCCCCTCCTCCTCCCTCTCTCCCCCTCTCCCTCCTTCTTTCCCTGCCTCCCTTCTTCCCTCCCTTATTCCCTCCTTCTCTCCCTGCCTCCCTCCCTCCCTCCCTCTCTTCCTCCCTCATCCCCCCCCCCTTTGTATCTCTGTCTGAAATCAGCGGGTGCATATGTCCTGCTTCCTCAGACCCCGTGCTGGAATTTTCTTAGCATGAGTAGCTGGGAATATTTTACACAGTCCTTCTACTGCTGCTAACTTGTGCCTAGCTACAAGAAATTCTACACAACACTTCGCTGGGAATCAGTGTGAGTCTTTCGAAAGAGTTTTTTTTTTTTTTTTTTTTTTAATTATTTTGACTTGAGCATTCTAAGTATTTGGTTACTGACCTTGGAATTTTAGAACTCTTGCAGTTTTTGGACTTTTTGCAGATGAGGACACTTATATTCTAGAGAGCAGACTTGTTCAGGATTTAGGATCCAGAACTTCGGGGCCAGCAAGGGGGCTCGGTGGGTAAAGGTGTTTGCTTGCCGCATCAGCCTGATGACCTGAGTTCGATTTCTGGAACTCAAAGTGGAAGGAGAAAACTGACTTCTGCAAGTGTTCTGACGTTTACATCACATACATACACACTAATAAACAAACCTGGAGCTTCCGTGTCTGCATCTGGTATCCTTTCCCTCCATAACCTGGACTAGCAGTGTTTCATCTTGAATGTACAATAGTATCACAGTGTTGCCCTTTGTCCTAGTAGGGGGACTTGAAAGCCACTTGTTTGAAGCTTGAGTTTGGGTTTTCTTGGTAGTAGCAGGATGTGTGACGGCTCTTTGATCTTGGGTATCCTTTACAAAAGGCCGAAGCAGCCCGAGGGCATCCTTTGCTTAGGATTTGAGAGTCCAGAAAGGAAGGAAGATGCCTTACTAGGTAGAAGCTCTCAGCTGTGTCCCCTGGAGGAATCTAAGTGGGGAAATACTTGGAGCAGATTCACTCCAGGACCCCGCGTGTTAGCCAGGAGCTGGGTGAATGGCAGGGGCCTGTAGTTCATTGCTCAAACGGCGGTCACCACAGGCACTGGAGACCAGCCTGAGCAATGCCGCAAGATGCCACTTTGAGATATTTAAACAGATGGAGCCGTAGAAAAGCATGACATGTGAATGTCCCAGGAACCACAACCAGGTGATCAGCATGGGGGGGTATTAGCACTGGACTTACTCATGTGGTTAAAAGAAGAAACTTGGAGGGGCTGCCGAACCTCTAGAGATGTTGAGGACCCGATCACTTAGGTGGAGCCTGCATGCATCCGAGCAGGTGGGAAGTGGGGTGGCGGCACCCTGCCGCCCCAGAGCAAGAGCACCCCTGCTTACAGGAGGAAGTCTTCTGCATTGGGAAGCCGGGAACCATGTTTTCTGAATAACCTCGCACATGTCAGACCCACAGGTAGTTCTCGGAGAGACTAGTCAAAAGCATGAGTTTCCCTCCTGACTGGAATCTTGAGCCAATGTGGACTCCAGCGCCTCTCGCCACCGCTGCAGCCTGCAGCCTCCAGCCACGCTCATCTGTTCCGGCAGGTGCCAGCTCTGGCTGGGCGTGTGCTCCTACCTGCTGACGGGATCCTTGTCCTCTCCTGTCACCACTGCCGGCTGAGCGCTCTGACCTTTTTGCATTGGCCTCCTTTGCTCTTTGTGCTCCTTGTTCCCTCCCTGAGCAATTCCAGGGACCCCTCGCCCGCCGGCCTGACCAGCGCTGGGTCCCAAGAATCTGCGAGCGTCCCTGGCGCTCACATCTCCACTCCCTTGGTCTTGGGGACCTTCTTGTGGCCTCGCCGGTCCTAGTGCACCTTCTTTCCATCACTGAGGCCAAAAGCCTTCCTACTTTGCTTCCTCACAGTCCACGGCTACCCGCCCTGAAGTCCCTCTGGCACCGGGCGACACCCACCAATGCCACGTCCTGTTTCCACTAGTTTTTGCTTGGATGCTTCCTTTTCTCTTGGGATGGCCGGGGGCGGGGGGTGGGGGGGGGGGGATGCTCTGGCTCTCTGAAGCTCTCCCTGCCGTGTTTGTGGGAACGAGCACCCACCATGCCACATTGCTCTTCTGGGAGATTTGCTTCTCTGTCCCAGGTGGTTCAGCCCTCTCTCCTCCCTCTTCCACTTCCTTCCCCTCTCCCTCAGGTACTTTCCTCTGCTCAAACTCTGGGAATCTCTTTCTGACTCTTTACATTGCTACTACTTGTTCTCTGTTCAGTTCACCTCATCATGGATGCTGCCCCCTTCCACAGGATTATGAGCCGATAAACTCATTCATTGCAAGCTGAAACTCATTTGGGTATAAATGCATTTGGAATACCTAACCTGCCAGACATCCTACCTCTAGTGTAGCCAACCCTAGCTGCTTTCACAACATTCAGCTAACCTTCAGTTGGGTGAAATTATCTTACACAAACCTATATGATAAAAAAGTGTTGGCTATCTCATGAGGCTGGCCCTTCTAAGAAAACATTCTACGGTGAATTGGTAACATGGGGGTGGGGGTGGGGGTGGGGGTGGGGGGGTGAGGTAGGGGTGGAACCTCAATTCAAAATCTGAAGTGCAACTTTTACTGAAAGTACCTTGCTTGTCCTAAACTCGGAAAGTTGTATATATAAGTCATGGCTTGGTGGTCGTTTTTGTCAGCATTTATTTCATTGTATGCAATGATTCTTTAGCTGTGTGTCTGACTTCTGCGGGCTCCTTCCTTATATCCTTAGCCCTCAAACTCACCAAGCTAAATGGTAAGGGCTCAGTTAGCATTGCATAAATGCTGGCCCAAGACTCTAGATTTATTTAGTCTTATTTCTCTGTCCTTCAATTCTGTCAAGCTCACCTTGGTTCAGACTTAAGGAGCTGCCTCTTTAAAGACCACACTACAAATATTTATTATTTTTTTGTGTGATTTTTAAGCTGCTATTGAAGGGGCTGGTCATTTTATAATATGCCCTTGCTATCGCTTAAAACCATAAACTGGCTCACATGCCAATAGATTTCCTGCAATCACTCATTACCCCGTATCTAGCAGAGTACTAGCCTGGCCTGAAGATAGACTATTTCTTTAATCTTTAAAGCTAAGCAGATACTCATACTTTATAGAATTGTTTTCAGCCCAGACATAGGCGGGGATGTCAAAGGTTCCTTGTTATTTATCTCAGTGTCTAAACCCGTGCTGATTCTAAGGGTGAGTTCTGTGAGTTTAAGCTCTGTTTAAAGATATTTCTAAAGTCTTTCTTTTCCAGAAAGTTCTTTGGAAGTGGCAGAGTGGTGAATCCATGTGGGATGGGTATCGGAGTATTTTCAAATTTGTCTGTGGAGTTAGTTACTTCTAAAGACTAACGGGCCTAGAGGTTTGGGTTTCTGTCCCTCATGAAGTACTTTGATTATTTTTTTTTTTTTGGAAGTGAATATTTTCCCCCTGTGAAAAACACATTTTGCTTCTATCCTCTATTTTATTATATAGGAAAGAACAGTTGAAGATATTTGCCACAAAGTGGGGTTGATCTTTGAGAAAATTCGTAAACATATCATTGAGAGGAGCTGGTATGCCTTTTAGGATAGTGTGCCATTCTACCCAGCCGCACCCAGGCACTGGGCACTTAATTGAGGACGTTGTACATCCCTGGTGCATTGAAGTATTGGGGTCTCAGGCACAGATCCAGATTTGGAAGGGGGAGGGACTGCACGTGCAGGTCCTCCTAGGAGTAGCTGGTCTTGAATCCTTGCCCACCTTCCTACTTTAAGAACTTGCTTTGGTCTCCCCTTCTTTTTTTTTTTTTTTTTTTTTCATATTAGCAAGGCTTTATGAGAAACTGTACATTACATATTAGTGGTCTAACCATGACCTTAACAGATATCCTCTCATATGAACAGTGTCATAATCCATAATAAACCTCCATCTCCTCTAGCTGCCTGTCACATCTCATGTCAACAAGACATCTTGGTAGAATCTCTGGAATTTATCTTTTCTTCAGTAGAGTTCACTTTTTAAATTCCATTTCTTCATAAATCTGGCATGTGGTCTTTTAATTGTTCTGTCAGAGCTTTCTCTTCTTCAGTCAGTAGAGACAGCTTAACTGTGTGCTTTATGGGTAATAAATTCAATGGATTGAGGGCCTCCAGATCTGTTTGCTTTTGTAGGTCTTGTATCATGGTCATTGTCTTATTCAAAGTAGTACAAATGCGGCTCTTAGTCTCTTTTTGCTCAGCAGAAACTGGTTTAAATCGGGCATACAAAGCTTGATATCGAGACTTTATCGCTGATAATTCCTTTAAGAGTGTAACTGGGTTTTTCTCTCCTGCAGAATCAGGATAATTAGTCTTGATTTCATATTCCAGCCTGTACTGAATGTAATCCAAGTCAGAGTCAGCTTTCTGGAACATCAGTTCCAGCTTATCCACCTCCGCCTCCATGTTGAATAGTTGACATTGGTCTCCCCTTCTAAACACAGGCATATCACAGTCTCCTCCCTCCCACCTACCTCCAGCAGGGCCACCCATGTCTGTGGCCCCTCCTCTTGGAACTTTTCTTGGTGGTTCTAGCCAGCACAGTGACTGCTTTACTGCGTCCTGTGAGCTCATGTCACCTGTCACCGTCTCTTCAAAGGGCTGTGGGGTCCCTGGCAGCACCTCTACAACAACAGGTGTATGTGGAAGGAAAAGCTAAAGCTGTCCGAGTGGCTCTACAGCATGGACAGTTCTGGGGCTCCCATGGCCTTTCCAGTCCCCTTGTCACTAGACAAGAGCATTTTGAGGATTCTTATGTCTTTTATTGAGCTCCTTTCTTATCACTGGCCATATTCTGTTTCCAGTATCATCTCTTTGTTTGTAAGGCCTCCAGGGTGTTGTGGGTAATTACTAGGATCCTTCTAGGATCTTTGGTTTTTATCTACTGTATTCTTATGGGGCTATAAAGTATGTCAAGAAACAATATGGCGTACACATCATTAGGTTTTTTTTTTTTTTTATTGCAAATTGTGGTTAAACAGTCCATGAACTGAAAAGCAGCTAAACTAAAACATACCAGCCTTGCCTTCTCACACTTAGGTCCTGGCCCACTTCCCCAAAACTAGATTAGGCCTCTCTGTGTGGGTTCCCTTCCCAGCCATTATTCTGCCCGGTTCCTTATATTTGTGTCCAAAGAAGAAAAGACTTTGAAATGACTTCCTCACTTTTATCTTGGGCTATAAATTCAGGTCTTGAAGTGGCTGACACTTGTGAAGAGTGTAGAAACCTGGCAGTCAAGGTTCACGGGGCCAGAGAAGCACCCCCAGACTCAGTTTAGAAACACAATCTGGATTCAGTTTGTTAGTTGATAGATTATAACCTACAGGTATGTCTTGAATATTTTATTTTTCTTTAAGACATACAAACAAAAGGAAGATGGGGACTTGAGAGATAGGTCAGGGGTTAAGCCTTGCCTCATAAACAGATCCTACAGAAAAATGCCAAGTGAAAATGGCTACATCCTGGCACGCGGTCCTGGTGGAGCCTAGGACAATTCAGGATGATTCTAGAAGTCACTCTTGGGCTTTCACAGGTACACACAGTGCCCTCTGATACAGACAGACAGACACACACACACACAAGCAAAACAAAAGCAAAAGCAAAAAGAAGAAAGAAAGATGACCAAAGTCTTGTCTTTGAGTTTGGTTAGTTTTGGTTGCTTTGCATTTCTCTGAGTGGCAGGAGTTCTCAGGATCTTTCTGAGCTGCTATCTGCACCGCATACCACACTCCGGTGCTAGATCCATGAATTCTAATTTTAGTTCCGTCACTTTTAGTCTTCAAACAGGCTGAAAGCCGCGGGTCCCAGGTTTTGTGAACTGGGGGACCTTCTCCAATTTTCTGCTGTTCCAGCCGCATACAATCCAATGGCGAGCTGCTCCTGTAGAGTCTTTTCTTGGCTACGTGAGACTCCGGGGCACATAGCTCATTGATATTTCCAAGACATGTAGGTTATCAGTGTCATCAATAGACCACACAGTACCCAGGAGTGTGTCCACACAACCTGGGGTGCAGACTTGGGTGGGGAGAATAGAGGTGATTGAGTGGCAGCCCGGAGTGTTCAGTGTCCAGGATTTGGATCCATGGGGTATCAAGCCAAGAACTTTAGGTCTCTCAGCTCAGAGTTAAAAGAGCTCGGTGTTCATGCCTGCTTCTGGAAGGTGACCTGGCACGGGCAGGAAGATGCTATCCCCTCCCCCCTCCCCCCTTGAGCACAAGGGTGGGGGCCAAGTGAAGACAATGCCAATTACTTTTCAAAGTGATGCCCTGTCGGCCATCTCAAGGAGGGGGTGTGGTCATGTAAGAAGAGCTAGGACAGCTGGGGACCACTTAGGAGGTATTGCTTGTTGAGTTTTTTTTTGTGGCTGTTTTAATTTTAGGGTTTTAGCAAATCGTGGTCAGATCCTCAGAAAATGTGTGCTGCTTTTAGGCGTGGGTTCAGTGTTCACTCCTTACTCCCTTTTTCCAGTTTTCATCACACCAAACAGAAGGGCTCCCTGTTAAATTGACTGCTCCTCCCTGACCTCCAGCCACTAGGAACAGCTTCTGTCTCTATGAATTGACCTTTTCCAGGCATGGAAGGGGCATCTCTGTTTGTGTCCAGCTTATTTGACTTCTCAGAAGGGTCCTTTTTGAGTCCTTCCATTTATAGCACATGTCAGCAGTTCGTTCCTTTTTGGCGCACCGCTACTCCAGTGCGTGAGTAACCAGCATTTTGTTTTTTCGAGCATCTGTTGACTCTTGGGTTGTTTCTACCTTTTGTTTGCACTGAATACTGATGTCATGAATATTTGGGTACAACTGTTTGTGCAGCCCTTGCTGTCAGTTCTGTGGTTTTGGTTAAATTTTACAGACCACAGGGAAGACCCTGTAAGAACCTGAGAGGCTGCACGCAGGGGAGATGTCGAAGCTTGCTTTTTACTGGTGCTACTATCTTTCTTTCTTGACCACATGTGGAGGCAGTTTCACCACACCTTTGTGAGCGAGGACCAAGACACAGGGAGGACTTGGTGAAAAGGCCTCTGTATTGAAGTTCCCTGAAGAGTAGCTGCCTTTCCCAGACTGGCCCGCATTTATTATAAGAGTGGGTCCCTAGAGTGGTGAATTTTGTCATATGTCACTTTCTTCTGGTTCATTAATTAACAGATGTTCAGGGACCAGAAAAGAAGTCTTAATATTAGCGAGAGCCAAATATAATTAAGGAAGTACATTTATTAATACAAAAATACTGATGTAGATAGGGGATTCAGCAAATATTTGTTGAAAACTTGCTGTCTGCCAGATATATATGTCAAAATGCACATTTCAGATCTCATTTAGAATACAGCGTGTGTGTATGTATGCATATGCACGCATGCATATATGGTATATGTATGTATGTGCAGAGGTGTTACACCCATGAAGGTGAGAGAAGGATGTCCTGCCCTGCCACTCTTGGCCTTATTTCTGTGAGACTTGGTTTCTCATTGAACCTGGAGCTCTGTGGATAGCTTCATTGGCTAATGAGCTCCCAGAATTTGCCTGTGTCTTCCTGTCAATGCTGGGATTACAAGAGATGACGGCTGGCTTCTGTGTGAGTGTTGGGATCCAAGCACAGGTCCTCAGGGTACATGGCAGTCTCTTCTACCTACTGAGCCATCATCTCCCCAGAAATTACTTTTTGAAAATTTTTTTATTATTTATTCAATTGTGCGTGTGTGCGTGTGTGTGTGTGTGTGTGTGTGTGTGTGTGTGTGTGTGTGTAGAACCACGGACGAATTCGCGAACCACCATGGACGCCTCCACCTCCTTCTGCCCCGGATTCACAGGCTCCACCCACCAGGATCAGAAACGCAGGCCGCCCCTGCTTCTGCCTGGCGTCTATACGTGGGGTCTAGGATCCGAACTCAGGACCTTCCGCCTGCAAGGCAGAGGCTTAATCCCTGAGCCACCTCTCCAGCCCCCAGAAATTACTTTTTGAAAGACGTTCACTTAACGCGAATCTGTTTCTTAAAAGATATTTATTTATTTATTTGAAAGAAAGGGGCATAGGCAAGCCATGGTGCACAGATGGAAGTCAGATAACAACTTTCTACCACGTGGGCTTTCAGAGATGGAAGGTTTGCAAGCAGGCACCTTATCTACAGTGCTATCTTGCTGCTCTCTGACCCTTTTTTTAAAGATGAATCTTTTTTTTTCTCTTTTGGAGGTTTTCAGTAATAACATTGGAGAGAGTTTAGAAACAAGAGAACAAACATTATCGTTACTTCTGCACCAATAAAACTATTATGTTATATATGCATATATGTTATATGTATTGTTGTATGTATATATTATATATGTTATATATGTATATATATCACATGTATATATTATGTGTATGTGTGCATGTGTTTGTGTTGTGGGTTTGTGGCTAGCTTACAAATCTTTTATTTTGAAAATCTCTGAGTACTTCAGTGGTGATTATTTTTAAAGTATTTAACAAAATAAAGGCATAGACTAGTAACACTCTCAAATTTGCAAGCCTTCTTTTTGGAGGTATTTGTTGCAGGCTCAAGTGTTGTCACACTGATTCTCATAAGAATGAGACGAGGGTGTTTTTATCTTCATTTTCAAGGCTTGGGAACATAGACCCAGAGCTTCCAAGCGACCTATGATAGGATAGGCAGGATAGGCTTGAAGAAAAAACCCCAGTTGATTTGACTAGATTGTCCTATCTGTATACGTCCTTGAGATCAACATATGAGAAACAGAATTTCACTTGAAACTTTTTTGTGACCTGGTGTATGTGTGGAGGGGCTATAAATCCCATGCACATGCGCCCTTTCCCCCACCATCCTGCAGAAGTTACTTGAAAACCTCAAGCTCTACCCCACCACCCCGCTCAAAGACCCTCTTGTCCTGCCCCGGACCATCCATTTTATTTCTTTAAACGTATAATGATTAACATGTGCGTCCTCTGATGTGTTTGATATCCCTTTATTCTAAATTCCTTACTATCTATTCTTGTCACTTACCTGTGAAACAGCATTTCCTCTCTTTTTCCATACATAAGTCTAGTTGGGTTTTTTTCTGGGTTCTCATTATGCCGTTGTATTTCACCGAAGAGCCTGCACGGTTCTCTGAGAGTCTACATGGTCTCCATAGTGCACACCAAGTGTGTGTTCACACATGGGTGTATAGGGCTGTTGGAGATCTGTTTCTAGGTCTTACCTCCTGCAGTCTCTACAGAGAACCCTGTTTTCCAGCCAAGCTATTTCTCTGTAGCTCAAAAGGCTTCACAGACCAGCTTCGTCAACTCCTCTGTGCCCCCTCTTCCTCTGTCTCGTCTGATAGGGTTAAGGGCCAGCCTATCACTTTCTCTTCTGCATGTTTTTGTTTAAACTTAAGCTATATTTTCACTTACTGTGGTTCTTGAGCAGAGCTCTTTAAGGTCCGAGTTGTCACACCAACCTGGACTTTTCCTCCAGCACCTTGCACTATGTTTTTTCACAGTCCTGCTAGATGATCATATTTTAATCCCCGTGAATGTTGCCAATAAATTCTCAACCAAATGGCTTAAAGGAGCAGGGGTTTTACTCTGGCTTATGAGTCTTGGTTACAGGTCCTTGTCCAGGGGCAGGAGAGCTTCTTCCAACCCCAGGGGCCGAGGGAAGCAGCCACACCAAACCCACAGGACTGCTGAGAGGGACAGTCCTCACTTGCTAGACCAGCATGTCTGGCCAAGTATACAAAAGGACACCAACTTCCTTAACTAGCCCCCTCCATCTTACTCACCTGCCCCGTGACTAGCCCCTCCTACCATGGACTACTGGGTCCTCCTCATCAATAGACAATCTCCTGCAGGCTTGCTCGAGACTCAACTATTAATTCCTTACAAATGTGCCCAGAGTGCTGAAACTTTCAAACTATCAAACTGACTCTATCTAACTGTGACAGTCAGATACTTGGATGCAGCACGCACACATGAATTGTCCGATATAGATGTTCTGAAGTTCAAGTTTCATATTCGGAGTCTTGGGTTTGTATCTTCATAAACTAGTTTCTGATCTAGAAAAACCTATGTGGGTATTAGGTTGGTCAGGTTGAAACCTGGCAACATATTCTATAAGTTTGTCTAATGGTCTAATCTTTAAAAAATATATTTAAAAATTTTTTGTGTGTGCGTGTCTGTCTGTCTGTGTGTATCAGAGGATATTGTGTATGCGCCTGTGGAGGTCCAAAGGTGACCTCAAGAATCACCCAGGGTTGCTCCTCTTTGCTTGGCTCTGGAATTTCCCAAGGTCTGCCTTCCAGGGTCAGAAGTGCAGGCTGCCACCATTGTCCCGTGGTGTTTTTTTCCTGGGCTCTTAACTCAGGACCCTCTGCTTGCTTAACCCCTGAGCCATCCCTCCAGTCCCTAAATAAATAATTTTTATTTCACATCTTATTTGTGTGTAGGTAGGCATATGCACCACCATGCGTATGTGGAAGTCAGGACAGCTGTGGGAGTCTGTTCTCTTTCCTTTATATGGGTTCTGAGAATGGAGCTCATCTTCAGGCTTGTTGCAAGCACCTTTACCTGCTGAGTCATCTCCCTGGATTTCATGAGCTAATCTTAAAAGTGAAGTCATCATTTTTTTTTTTTTTTTTGTCTTACCACTGTAAAGATTGTAAACACTTCTTTTGGTGAGCATTGCCATGTGAAGTGGGCTATACTGAGTGCACAAAAGTTAAAGAAAAACGAAAGAATGGTCATAGAAATGCTACCAGGAATAAATGACTAATTTTTTTGTTGTTGTCATTGTTTCTGGTTTCCACAGTGTGAACTACAGTTTCTAAGTCAAGTATCAGCATATTAGCACTGTGAGGATGGCCCGATATCACTGGAAACATGACCCCTTTGTACGTTTGAGCTAAAAAAGGCCATAGCATCCAGCGAGGCCTGGCGCGGACACCAAGTGTGACCCGTAGGGACAGTCGGGGGCTACAGAAAATAACTCTATAGAGGAACTTTGGACAGAACCCCTTTCCAGCCATAAATAGCGGACATCATCATCCTATTTTTATTGCAGAGGATCCAGAAGCCATAGAACTCAGTATTGGAAGAGATGCTTTATTTTGTCGAAGCAGTCCTTGCTTTTAACGTGGTCCTTGTTTTTCTTGGCAGGCTGTCCTCAGCCGTCTGTGGGTCCGGAGGAGCTGTCTCCACCATCCATCGAGCCAGCGCAACCAGAGTTAACCATCAGTGCTGGCGACACGCTCCGGCTGACGTGCGTCGATCCTGCCTTCGTCAAATGGACTTTCGAGACCCTGGATCAGATGAGCGAGAATAGACACAGTGAATGGATTCGAGAAAAGGCCGAGGCTGACCACACGGGCCGATACACGTGCACCAACAGAGGCGGCCTCCGGAGTTCCATCTACGTGTTTGTTAGAGGTAAATGCTTGGGATCCAAGAGAATGTGTTTTATTCTGGGACATATGACATGTCGGTGATTGAGCTAGAGGCAAAAATCTGCCGGTCTGAAGGCCTCACAGAAATGTTTCTTTGCTGATTTCCCCCAACTTTTGATTTGTGGCTTTGAGCGTGACCCCAGCTCGGGTCCGTGAGGCCGTGGTATTCCTCCTATCGGATTACAGTATGTTTAGCCCATTTGTCTGGGTGCAGGGAGGTCAACTCTCAGAATAAATTGGGCCCTTTGGGAAAGCTACATCTTAATGCCTTGAGACACTAGATATTCTCACTTAGTAAAAACACTTTTAGGAGCCAAAGGCCTCTGAAGCCCTAAACACACCAGCACTTGGAAAGATTTGGCCTGCTCTTAAGGGAGTAAATCTCGGAGAAAGCGCTCGGATGGCTAATCATCCCTTGTCCGTCATGGCTGCTTGGAGAGTTGATTCCTTAAGACAGTCAGAACCTCTTAGAGACAAAAGACAACTTGACGGTTGGTTTTCTGTACCTCGTTCCCTAGACGAGCTCAGCAATTTCAATGTGTCTGTCTATGACTCTGCTCTCTCGTCAGGAGCTAGGCAGGTTCTACCCTTGATGTAAAAATAGAGCTAATGACAGTTTGAGAGATGGAAATGAAGTCCAGGTTCTGTCTTGGGCCTGGGCCTGCCATTTAAAAAAAAATGCTCATGATATTTCATGAATGACGAGCAGGTGCGTTTCTGAGGCATGGGAGGTCTGCTGCCTCTGTTTCCCCACCGTGGTCCTTGGATGAGGTGACCGGTGCTCTCTTCCCTTTGTAAATTGCTAGACGCCATTACACACATCTTAGCATGCTCACTCAGGGTTAATAAAGCCGACTTGGAAGATTGCCGTGAAATTGGCTGTGCCTTGGCCTCGTTTATCAGTTGTCCTTCCGTAAGTGGGCATGCGCCGAACTGGACATGCTCCGTGCTAAGCCGAAGCTTAGCTTCACGCTCTGGGTTTTGGGCCGTGGGTGGCCTTTGAGAAGGTGTCGTGATTTCCAGGTGGTAATGAGCTATCATTCTGCTTGTTAATAGGGTAGCCAGACAACTGCCCGGGAAGAAGATGCTGAGCTAGGCAGAACCCCCAGCGCACGCACTGTCTCCACCAGGCAGGTCGTGTTTGGGAACCGAGAGCTGTCCTTAATTATGGCTGATTTAAGATGGCCGGGCCTCTCGGTGGCACTGCGATGCAGGGCAGCAGGGTCTCGCTGGAAGGGGCTACACTGCAATGACTGAGGAAATGTGAAATGACCAACTGTAGTGTCTGAAGTTTTTGTTTTTTAAAATTATATGATAAAACAAGCATGTTTCAGTAATAAGAGGATTTTGTTTTTACTGCTTTCTGGGGGGTGACATTTCAGTTCCAGGTGAAAAGGACGACA
Organism: Typhlomys cinereus; assembly: GCA_023101885.1. Taxonomy (NCBI): domain Eukaryota; kingdom Metazoa; phylum Chordata; class Mammalia; order Rodentia; family Platacanthomyidae; genus Typhlomys; species Typhlomys cinereus. The sequence continues at coordinate 7,758,740 of JALPQD010000059.1, read as the reverse complement.
ATTGGACCATTTAAAAACAGAGTTTTTGCGATGTCTCAGTGGGTAAAGGTACTTGTCCCGCAAGCCCGGTGACCTGAGTTTGACCTCCAGAACCCACATAAACGTGGAAGGAGGAAATGATCTTCACATACATGGCAAGGCATGTGTGCCCATAACCTACATCTTGTTCATGCATGCACACACAAATGATAAGAAAAATGTAAAGATGTTTACACACACACACACACACACACACACACACACACACACACACACACACACACACACACACACACACACCCTTTCAGGAAACTAGGGAGATAGCGCATGCAGCCAGCGTGGTCAGCCATTTGAACTGTTGCTTTTTGATCTGCTTCCTAGACCCTGCCAAGCTTTTCCTGATTGGCCTTCCCTTGTACGGGAAAGAGAACAATGATACTCTGGTGCGTTGTCCCCTGACGGATCCGGAGGTGACCAACTATTCCCTCAGGGACTGCGAGGGGAAACCGCTTCCCGAGGACCTGACGTTCGTCCCGGACCCTAAAGCTGGCATCACCATCAAGAACGTGAAGCGTGCCTACCATCGCTTCTGCTTCCGCTGCACCGCCCAGCGCGAGGGCAACCTGGTGCTGTCCGACAGATTCGTCCTGAAAGTGCGGGCAGGTACGGGCCTTCCTTATGTCCTGCGGCCGAGGCAGGGTCTGTTCTTGGAGCTGACCTCGCTCTTCCGTTGACCACCTTAGTGCAGGTCACGGAGCGAGAGCCCAGGTTCAGTCACCCGCCGCCGCCAAGTAATGTCAGCTGTGGATTCTGGACACAGTTAGCCCTTGAGTGATTGACCCACTGCTGGCCAAAGTGGGGGGTGTCTGCTATATATAGACTGGGTGGTCATTCAACCTACTGTCTAAGTGTTCCCACCCAAACATGAAGCTTTAATTACACAATTGCGGTCCGACTGGGAGGAGTTCGTTCTTCAATGTGCTGTTGACACTCGAATTGACTTTGTCCTTAGCCCACTGATCTTGATGCATTTTCTCAAGCCACTGGAGATCTGGGAAGGAAAGTGTCAGCTTTCAGTAGTCAGAAGATGATCTCAGTTTTGGTTCTCAAAAATTGTGAAGGAAAATGTTGATTTTTTCTTTTTAAATGCCGGATTGGAGAGATGCATATTTCTCCAAAAAGAATATTTTCAGTTGTGAGTCAGGTCCTTATGAAACCATCAAGTTTATCTGAGGTAAATATTAAAATGATTCGCTGTGCTGGCTTCTACTTATTTTGAACAAGAACTCTCAAGAAAAAAAAAAGCTCTGTCCAGAAACAACATGATCTCGTTGTAGACATTCCTTCCTTGTTCACTCTATTAATGAGTTTATTTGAAGGAGGCATACTTTAGTTGTGGGCGTCCTGTGCAGATAGGTCAGAACCGTACTTTGTACTCCACGAAAGGACACAATGCAAACTGCACAGCTGAGGAAGGCCAGCTGAGAGTTCATGCTGTGATAGGATGAATTACTTCTTTTCGTTCCAGCCATCAAAGCCATCCCAGTGGTGTCTGTGTCCAAGTCAAGTTATCTTCTTAGTGAAGGGGACACATTTACTGTGATTTGTACCATCAAAGATGTGTCTTCTTCTGTGGGCTCCATGTGGATAAAGGAGAAGAGCCAGGTGAGCAAGCTCTTTAGTTCATTTGTCTCGGGATGTTTTTCTCTCTGTGTGGAAGATTTTTAGGTTTTTGGTTTAAAAAGTGTCCTAGGGATTTCTCCACCGTTAAATCCGACCAGCACGGAATGCATATTTGCCTCTCAACTGCCACATGCACATTTGTTATCAATGACAAATCTCTGCCATTTTGTCAATTGATTCTGAAAAAGTTAAGGGAACATCATTGTTGTATCTTAACTGTTTCTTTGAATTGTCAAGACTTAATTAGTAGAGAAATTAAAAAAAAAAAAGCTAACTGCATAAGCACCTTCATCTAAAGTTATTGCATTGGCTTACCACTGGGTGTGGGCCAGATTACTTAAAGATGGTAGGGTTGTCGGGTGGTTTTTACATCAAATATAGACCAGAAGGCTCTTCTGTGCACCCCCATCCCACACCCAGTGGTAAGTCATCTAAGGGAGGGGGTTCTTTTTTGCGCATATCTGATTTCCTCTTTGGAGGCTGGTTACCTGAGATTAAGTTGCTAATGGTTCTCTGTTTGCTTTAGTTGCTGCGAACAGAGCAGTTATCTTTATCCTGAAGCATTCGGACATGTTTACTGCTCTCATTCATTTGACAAATGTGCATTGGATGCCTACTATGTGTCAGATCTTGTTTTAGGCATATCTTAAATAAATTTTAGTCATGTTGTTTTTCTTCTTTCAATGCTGGGGCCTGAACCAAGAGCTTTGTGCATGCTGGGCAAAGCTTTGCCACTAAGTTTATAACCTCTTCCGATCTCCAACCAATTTTAGCCAGTTTTCTTTGGACTTTTTTCTTTTTCTTTTCCTTTTTCTTTTTCCCTTCCCCTTCCCTTTTCCTTGTGCATGCATCTCTAAATATCCAACAAAAAGGTTTTAGGTTAATTTTCCTAGTGTTTCACATTAAAATTCCACTGACTGAGTTTTCTTTTTTAAGTCATTTTGGCCAGGTATTAACAGCTATCACATTATGTGTGACACAATTATGTACACATGGAATTAGAAAAAGAAATAGAATTTATTTCTCCTTCCTCCTCTTGACCTATGTTCAGCATTGGCAATTTCATGCGTGTTTTCAGAATTCTTTGCTAAACACATAACCGTGATGATCAGCATAATTCAGGTATGCTGATAGAGTTTGCGCAGAGCTTGACGGATGATGATTCTTCTCCTTTGTGAAGCCTGCCATTGGCTGGGAGAATGGATTCTGTTGGAGATTTGTTCTTGTTCTTACAAACTAATAGTTCAGAGAAACAAAGTTTTGGTCTTCAGCCCATCTAATATAATAAAAATAATAGCTTATGTATAGATTTTTGGCTAACCTTACAGAACACAATCCCATATTAATTGGCTTTCCATAATCCTTGATTTCAGATGAGAGAACAATTTAGACTCTGTGTGTGCATTTGAGCCTGTGTACAAGTTGAAAATTAGCCTTTTCGAGATGAGAAATTAAATTGCCCCAGGCGGTTTTGTTTTGAACCATGGTTCCCAGGAGCCCTGCATGCCATTCCCAATTAATCCACTGGCGCTGGTAGATAAGCCTTTAGTGTTGGGAGCTCTTTGGGGACGTCCCAGTGTGCTCCTCCAAGGGTTAAAGCGAACCAAATCACGTGCAGACAACATGCGATGTGTGACTTACAGATGGGACTTTTGGCTCCCTGCCAGGGTTCGCCCATGAATCTTTTATCGATCCTTTGGCATCATTTGGAATGTTGTTAGCACTATCAAATTATTTTAAAAATCCGTAATGTTTGATTCTGGCCATTTAGAATAAGTTTCACTCATGATGAAATTGAGGCTATGTGGTTGGTTTTTCCAAGTTGTAGCAATTATTTTGTTTAAACCTAAGCAGGTGTTGTTATTGTTGTTGTTTTCCTTTTTAATTTGTTCATTTTGGTTAGCTTTTCTAATGCTTCCAGGTTCTGATATTTCCATTTGCTTTTGATTCTGAGGTTGACAGTATTCTCAACTTGTAATCTCTGGGTTTAATGTTAATGTCATATCACTTAAAATCAAGCCATTTTACTACATGCATACTGAACAGTCCAGTGTTCTGTCTTAACATCTTTTTGTGGACTCCCAAGCGTTTGAAAGAAGTACAGGGAGGAGACTTTCAATAGAGAGTTTAGTATATCATCTCTCCACTGTCTCTGTCACTTGGGAGAGACATCTCAGAAACAATGGCTTGAAGAAGGCCATTTGCCTGGTCTGGTAGCTGGTGATCTTATGCTGTGAAAATTCTGTTTTTCTGCCTTTATTAGAGGAAACTATAAAAGGAATAGAATTAGCTCCCCAGAGTTCCATATTGGAAAGGCCTTTAAAGATATGCTTGTTCCTTCACACCCTTTGGTGTGAGGCCACGGTTAGATGCTCAGGACAAAACCAGGTATCTCTTTCCTTAAACCTTGGATCATCAATTTTTATGTGTACCTAATTTATTGTAGTATAATTCCAAAAATTGGTGGTAGTGGAGAGCAGTTAGCTCTGTAGTGGAGCACTTGCCTAGTATGTGCAAGACAAAGTCAATTCCCATCACAGAAAAATATTCTTAAGCTAGAACTAGTTACATTAGAAAAAAAGAGACCGGTAATGATGGTGCTGGTATATATGATGAGAATATAACGTGAGCATCAGACTCTTTTGATTGATGCCCTTAGGGCCACTGTAGCTGGCGAAGGAAGCACTCTTGGTCTAGTCAGGATCGGCATCTGTTTATTTTCTTCCTCCATCCGCCATTGGGATAGGAAAATGCATATCGTGGGAAGTTAAGAAGACACGGAAAACGGAATTCAGCTTCTTTAAATCTATTCAATAGAACTTCCTTTTATTTACCACAAGATCTCGTCATGATATTTTGTACGCAAGCAACCTTTCCATGTCCAGTCTGCAGACAAATAATAAAGTGTCACCACCTTTTCAGCCCCTATTTACATGCTGGGCACATGGTCTGGGTCACACTCCTCATAAACCCCTTCAATAGTCAGGAGAATTCTGCCGAGTAAGAATTGTGGGATGCCCGTCTGACTTAGGGGTACACATTCTGATTCTGTTTTTGTTTCTGGAGATAGTAAATGTTTCTAGATTATTACCCTGTGTTTCCTTTGAATCATTAGACACAATAGTAAAAGACAGAAGAGGATCTAGGAGTGTAGCTCCAATTATTCAGGAAGACCTGGGTTGATCCCCAATACCATATGAACTGGGTTCGGTGGTGTATGTCTGTCATCCCAGCACACAGGCAAAGACAGGATGATCGAAAGCTCAAGGTCATCCTTGGCTACATAAAGAGCTAGAGATGAACCTGGGCTACGTGAGACTTTTGTTTTAAGGAGGCGGGGGAGGGAGAAAAGAAGAAAATAACAGGAAGTATCAAGTGTGCTGACTCACTATGAAATATCTATGCTGTAATATTTCTTCTGTGGTAACTATTAAAGTCTAATACGGCAGAGAACTCGGAATGCTTTTTCTTGTTTTCCTGATCATGCCTAATGACGATCTTTCAATATAATCCTGTAACGTGAAGGGCTCTGGTGACAGACTTGTCATGACGCTTTATTATTCCTCCTTCAGTGGTGTATAATGAATGCTAATATGGAGAAGTTAATTGCTGCTATTTTTAATTTGGGAAAGATCCTGAATATAAATTATATGGTAATCTGATTTTTTTCCCTCCCCTTCTGAAACCAGCAGACTAAAGTACAGGTAAAGCGTAATAGCTGGCACCGGGGTGACTTCGATTATGAACGCCAGGAGACATTGACTATCAACCCAGCAAGAGTTAAGGATTCTGGAGTGTTCATGTGTTATGCCAATAATACTTTTGGATCAGCAAATGTCACAACAACCTTGAAAGTAGTAGGTAAATATCTCTATGGGAATGTATAAATTACTGGCAATAGTGAAAGGGGAAATTACTAGATAGTTTCCTTTTTATGCAAATGGAATTCCAAGAACCAATTCTTAGAATTTATTATCGCCGAATGAATGAATGAATGAATATCATCCCCATAGCTTCTCGCAAGTAGAACACAAAGACACATCCTACCAGTTTACCCAGAGGACAGTGGCGAGCCGGCACGGAGGTTCCAACCTGTCACTCTGTGTTGCCGCCTTCCTGGCCCTCCATCCCTCATCATCTAGTTCCCTTTGCCAAGTGACTCAAGCTAGGAATGGTCATAGATGCTCCTTGTCAAGCCTGGAATATTTCTTTCGATCTCTTACAAGGTCCCTCTACCTTTCTGTTTGTTACTTTGTCATTGTGCTGGTCTTCGTTCACTTGTGGTCTGGACTGAATGAAGCTTCTCTAGCCCTGTTGGTTCCCTCCACTTTGTCCTGTTCTGCAAACCTTAAAGATCATAGCAGATACCTTCAGGAACAAGTCCATGGCACATGGCACTGACATCTGGTCGTCTACCCACCAAACCCACTTCATCTGGTGGACCACTCTGTCTTCCCTACTCCAACCCCTCCTCCCCCCAAGTACTTATTTCCCAAATATGTACTAAAGAGCACGAGGTCAGAGTGCCTTGTTCAGTGTTTTTGATTTACTGAGACAAATAATGATTGTTATAATATTATTTCAATTGTTGTTTGAATTTTACCCATTTTCTTCTTTGTTTTTAAGCATCAAAGAAATATCTAACTGTTGATTTTTATTAATAAATAAAGTGGGGCTGGGAGAGAGGGCTCAGGGGTTAAGACTCTGTCTTTCAAGCAGATCCTGGGTTCGGATCCCAGGCTCCACATAAAAAAACGCCATGTGGAAATGGCCTCCTCTGCCTGCACTTCTGGCCTGGTATGTGGAGCCTGGGAAATCCCAGAGCAAAGAAGAAAGGAGGTAGAAACAATCCAGGATGATTGTCACCCTTGGTCTTCCACAGGGACAGACACACATACACACAGACACACACAATATTTAAAAAAAAACAATCATTTTTACAGCCTTTTTAATGCATCTGTATTTCTATGCTTGCTTTGATGAAACATTTGTAGGTGGTGAAATTCATTATGAACACAGTGCCTGTTTTCTTCTCTCTGTCGTTTTCCCACCCCAAATTCTACCAATTTATGTAACAGAGCTCTGTGATTTATCCCACAGTTATATCTTAAAAGATTTTGGTGTTTTTGACCAAGTTCTAACAGAAAGTCTCTTGGTAGACTCAACGCAGAGAAGAAACTTCATTTATAGTTATAGAGTCAGCGCATAGAAAGTGGGCTGCTACTTTGTCCCCTAAATGTGATCAGGAGCCATTTATTAATTTGAAAAGAAAGCTATGCTTTTAAAATATTAAACTCCATGAACACTAATTTGCTAAGTTGATTAGGGAGTATGTTGATATATCGTCTTCAGCTCCAGAAAGCAATTAGTAAGGATGTTGTGAGCCCATTGTTATATGTAATCAGATTTTAAAAATCCACTCATCAGTTTCCAAGAATTAGAAATGTGTGACTGGAAAGCTTGTGGCGGTGAAATCGGAGCCTTGCTTTGTGTTTTAGGTGCGTGTGGTGTGGGTCAGGAGCAGGAAGAGACCAGGAGAAAAGTGGTGGTTTAGGGCTGGAGGTGGGGTTCAGATGCACATGGAATGGTGCCTAGAAGACTTTGGGGCCGTCCTGACCTGCCTTTTGTTTCAGTTGTTTTAAAACTTTTGAACTGAGTTGTGCGAGGTGATGGCTCAGTGTGCAGATCATGCACAGTTACATCTTGAAGCAAGTGAACCCACCTGTCATTCACATAGTTACCTGTTTGCATTTCTGTGGTAAGAGCACCACGAGTTTGGCCTGGTTTTGGGTAGAGTGAGTTATTGTTTAGCTTTCTAATCCACCCTAGTTTAACTTTGTGTGCCTTTCTTAATGGGGGAAACAGTCTCCAACTCCCATGGCTTTGGAGAGGAGAGGCAGACTTTATGCAAGGGTAGACATAGCGTTTGCAACTGATTAAAAGTGAACGTGGCAAAAGTTAAACTTTGTTATAACAATGTGGATAGAGAACTTTGATTTTCTTTTGTATGTTACAGAATCCTAATGATTCTTACAGTATACAAACTTGAAGCTCTGTTCCACTACAAAGCATAACTTTTATGTGTGTGTTAGTCTGTGTTGCTGTGACGTTGTATTTGACACAAGTAGGAGGAAAGATTATTTTTCGGCTCCTGGTTTCAAAGGTGTCTGGTCTGTGAGTCTGAGACAAGGCAGAAACTTGATAAGAGTAAGTACCAGAGTGGAGCTGCTTGCTTTAGAATAGTCAGGAAGCAGAAGGAAAGCAGGAAAGGGAAAAGTTGGTGCTTTTCAGAAACATCCTTCCTTCAGTAGTCCATTCAGCAGCAAGGTTATCAGTGGGTCAGCATGGACGAAGTCAAAGCTATATGAGCCGGTCATCACACAGTCATCAGCTGGCAACCATGGGATTTTTTTTTTTTTGACTACTCTTCAGAGTAAACCACACACCTAGATCGAACAAACTAGACTACAAAAAACTCAGGACGACTTCATGTTTTTTATAGATGGTAACCGTGAAAGAAATGTTTATGCAAATATTATCTGAACTATCTGAATTATTGCCTTGTGTATTATCTGTATATATAATCCTGAGAAGGACCATTCATTCTTGCATGACAAGATCCTACTTCAAAAATCAACAAAAACCCAGAACCCCAATTGGAATAAAGTGTAACAGGGAGTGCTCTGTTTTTTGATTCGAGCATTAGGACAGGGCCAGCTTCATTTCTAGTTTGTATTTTGCATGTTTTTTATTCCCACTGAAAAATTCCTTTTTGAATTGGTACAGTGGACAAAGTACTTTGTGTTTTTGATTCTGAACCTGTAGGAAGTAAAAGAGCCTTAAAAGCATAAATGACAACCTCTTGCATGTTCTCAGCCAGATAATCCAAGGTTAGTAGATGGTAATGTTAAATATTATAATTCAAAAAAGTTTAAAAAAGAAATAGAATAAAATTTAAACTCAAATGATATAGCCATTTTTAAGATTTTGGTATGTTGCTTATATTTTTGTATGTAAGAGTTTTAATTATACATACGATTTTATTCATATTATACCTCTCACTTCAAATGCATAGAGACTCTATAAAAAGAGGCTGGTCTTGGCTTCAGTCAGACCTGTGTTCCAATGTAGGCTTTGCTGGATGTTTTTTAATCCAAATATAGACCGTCTATTTCATCTATAAAGTAGAAGCTACAAGTTTGCCTATAAGTGAGAGGTGATCAGTCTATAACCCACATTTCATCTACAAGGTAATGCTGCATCTCTGTGTTCAGAATTGCATGAGTAAATGTTACAGTTTTTAAGTGAAAGTATGCTGAAGTACTGGGGCAGTTCTCAGTACACTTTAAATCATTCCACAAATGGTAACTGTGTAGAAGTAATGTTGGCAGTTACCATTCCTTTTCAAGATCATTCTTGCAGTATTGTTATAAAACCATTTCTTAAGTTGTATTATTTACTTTTCTGTTCCATAATCTAAAAAATTATTATAACTAGTATGAATAGCACTTCTTTGTGCATCTCTAAGCCATTTTAAGAAGAGTTCTCAAATGGAAATTATAGGATTAGGTTTAAAAATAGATAATTTGAAGAAGTCTATATTGCTAACTGGTTCCTAAAATCCTCAAAGAACGGTGCCAGTTTGTAGTGTGTAATTCAGAATGCTACTTTTATCACACTTGCAAGATTCTTGAGTTTATTTTAAATTAGTTTTGCTATTTTTAATAAGTGGAAAGTGGCATCATACTTTTAATTACTGATTTTGCCAGGCATTCTTTTCCCTGTGGTTTCATGTCCTCTCTTCTATCCCTTTCTTTCATTTTGTTATGTAGACATTTGAAAAGGTCCACACATTTTTAAAAGGTCCACACATTCTCATTTTCTTTGTGAGATATTTTTCTCTGTTGCGTTAAAAAAGCCTCTACACCCTCTTCAGAAGTCCATGAGGAAGCGATTCTGTGGTTAAAAGTCTAGTTTATCCCATCGTGTACTGCCCAGCATATCAATGGTACATGATGTGGAGGCAGAACTCGTGTGCATATTCTTCAGTATGAAATGCCAATCATCTCCATCACCCATTCAGACTTCTTGCCGTCTTGACTTGCCAGCATGTTCCTTCCAAGTGTAGGATTCTTTAAGATCTGGGTACGGGCTCTGTCATGCACATACCCTTCACCCACACAAACAAGAGGCCAAGTAGGTGTAGAAGACTTTGAGATGATCATAGATCTACTCAAGGCTTGTGGGGACAGCGATGGGCCGGGCAGGAGTTTCTGTGTGCGTCTCTCCCATCCCAGCAAAGATGGGTTACATGGGTGTTACACAGCTCTCTCCTGTCTTCCTATTGTTGCCAGCCAATACCAGACACTGTCAACTTTGTGGTTCTCGGATGACATCACGTGTTTTTGTCAGAGTTGTGAATGGTCATTTCTGTCTTATTCTGTTATGATCAGATAAAGGATTCATTAATATCCTCTCCACAACAAACACCACGGTATTTGTGAATGATGGGGAAAATGTGGACCTGATGGTTGAATACGAAGCATACCCCAAACCAGCAGAGCAGCGCTGGACATACATGAACAGGACCTCCACTAACAAGTGGGAGGACTCTTCCGAGTCAGGGAATGAAAGTAATATCAGGTAAGAAAGGGAGCTTGCCCTGGAGTTACCCACGTGCCCCCCTCTCAGTGACCTTCCCAGACCCTGTTCCTCCCATCCAATGACTAACCAGGTCTGACCCTGCTTAGCTTCCTTGGATGAATTCAGGGTTGTATGACCATAGAGCCCCCCACTCCCACACACGCTGTTTCTGTCACCCAGCAACACGTGGGAGACACCAGATCAAGAAGAGTGCCTGGGACGGCCTCTGGAGGACCCCATTTGCTGTGCGTGCTCCTACCTTTGACTCAGTTTTCTCACTTGTAAAATGGGGTTTAGTTTTCTCTTAGAATTCTAAGGATAGCCTATGTTGGGGACACAATAAACAATTCTCCTCTGAAAAAAAAAAGTTAGTGCTTTTACCTGCTTATTAAAATTCAGAGGAGGCGATGGATGAGTCGAGTTTTAGGTGAGGAAACGAAATCAATTAAAAAAAATCTATTCCTTATTTGAGTTATGAAACGTCATAATTACACAGTAGCAGAAATAATACCTAATGTGTGCCATGCACGCTTTCATTTCCATTGGACAGGGCTCTGGGCACTCGGTATTTAGTGCTTGTGTGCAGCCCTCTCATTTTCTCCATTTTTGTAGAAGAGGAAACCGAGGCACAGAGAGGTAGGTGACATGACCCAAGATCTAATAGCTAGTAAGGGGCTGAGGCCTGAGTAGAGTTGATGCCATATTCTATTCTTGTGCAGTGTCCTTGGCTGCTGGGAAGGCATGGGTTAGAGCAATAGTCTGAGATGCGGGAAGAAGATGGATCTGGGGGCTGCCAGATGATGTTATGAAAAGGGCAAGAGAGGAGGGGAGAGATGAAGGTGCTCCTAGGATGGAATTTCAGTCTCTAGAAAGGAAGAAAAAGCCTGGGAAAGGGCTTCAGAGACTATGGGGGAGGGAGAGAGAGAAGGAGAGGGAGGGAGGGAAGGGGGCAGAGAGGGAAAGAGAGGGGAAGGGAGGGAGAGGAAAGAGAGGGAGGGTGGGGGGGAGAGCTTGCAGGGGCAGCTATGGGAAGCTCCCACACTAGACGCAGAGGTTGAGCAGCGAGTAGTAGAGAGAGAGCAGCAGGAGGGTCCCTGTCGCCGAGCCATCCCTCCACTGGCGTGGAGAGATGGTCGTGGCCTGCCTGCCTAGCCAGCAAGGGTCACTTAGCGTGTGTGCGTGGGGGGAGCTGGGGGGGGGGGGCGTGTGAAAGCCAAGCAAGCTGCACAGGTGAATTCAGGACGCTGCAATGGAGGCTGAAGCAAACGTGTGGGCAGAGAAGGAAGTGGTCACGAGGGGGGCTGGCTGGTGACCTGAATGCTTAACTAGACTTTCTGCACTCTGTTTTCCCACAGCAGGCCATTGTCGTCGTCGTCGTCGTCGTGTGTGTGTGTGTGTGTGTGTGTGTGTGTGTGTGTGTGTGTGTGTGTGTGTGTGGTGTGTGGTGTGTGTAGGGGAGGGGTGCAGGAAGTTGATACTGAATTAAATGATTCATAATTTTTTCCCAAATAGCCTTCTCTTGCGGGGTAACCATGACAGAGACATGCCCTCCAGGGCCGACTGTCCACAGGGGGTTGATTTATTGTCTTTTCTTTGTAGACACGTGAGCCAGCTTCATCTAACGAGATTAAAAGGGACGGAGGGAGGCACTTACACGTTTCTGGTGTCCAACTCTGATGTCAACGCTTCTGTGACATTTAATGTTTATGTGAACAGTAAGTAAATCACAGATCCTGTTATCTTTTTTTTTTTTTTTTAAAGTAGTATTTTGTAGTATTGTAGGCCCAGGCTTGCTCGCACTGGTAACAGCTGGGGAACTGCTTTCCTTGTGTGCTATGTAAATAATGTTTCATGATAATTTTGACCTTAACAAAGACTTCGCGGTTTGGTGGTTGGAAGAGAAGCCTTGTCCTACATTTCACTGACCACATGACCTTGTAGAAGCCGCACAGGTTCTGTGGGCTGCTTTTGAGGTAAACAGGAGCAGAGATGTTGAAAAGAAGAGTGCATCGCTGTGGATTGCTGAACCAGAGGCGCCAGATGCTGACTAGGAACTGGGTTTCGGTGTTGGGTGGGGGCAGGGAGGTGTCGTCAGGCCCCTGAGAGTTTTCTCTTACCGGTGCTTTCTCTTTCCAGGCTGTGATACTGGGTTGAAATTGCTCTCCCACTGAGATCAATGCAGTATTGACCCAGCGCAGTGGGTCATTCCTGAGTGCCCAGTGCATGGTGTGGGAATGGGAAGCGGTGGTTAGGGGGTGATCACGGCCCCCTCACCCTTACACTTCTCAGAGAAACGACAGCACAGGAGGGCAGGGAGCCATGCTGTAACTTCTGGGGAGTTCAGGGCTTCTTCCTGGCTCTGTTCTGAGTCTAACCTGCAAGGCAAGGCAAGCAGGTAGCTCCACAGAGACTGCACATTCCCAGCGGATGTGGGCCAGTTTAGAGACGGTAGGAATCGTCCATCTTGGGTGTTGAGAGAACAGGGGCGTGTTGGCGTGGCGGTCGCTGTTGCTGGGAACGGAGTACATGATAAATGTGAGTTGAGGAAGTTTTGGAGGCTGGTTCAGGGAATGGAGCCCCTCGTGGCAAGGATGGCGTGGTATTGGGGTTCACCTGGGGCAGGCAGCAGGAGCTTCTCCAGGAGGAGCTTACTTCCCTGCCAAGGTTTTACACCGCCACCTGGGACTCATCCCATTACCCAGGATGGTGGACTGTGATGGTTTGTAATGACTGTAGAGTTGTTTGATCAGCATTTCCAAAATTGTGCCTCCTGACCTTAAAAAGAGGTTGATTTGAGTTGTACAAAGAGGGTCACATGCTTGTACATAAACAACTGTTTAAATAAAAATGATTGTTTCTGACCTTGGAATCCTTGATATATTGATGTATATTGTATCTTCCCAGGAGATATTATAGAGTGTATCATCCTAAACATGTTTGACCACAGAACTCTCCTTTTCCAAGGGGAATGCTAATTATTACTTCAGCTCCTCAGAACAGTTTTGATTATTTGATATCTCTTTGGTCCTCAATTCAAATATTTCTCGATTAATTCAGATGTTAATCAAAGGAGCTTAATATATTACACATGGGCAAAATTACCTACTTCTGCAAAATCTTAATATTCAACTAATTTAAGAGACGACTGTAGGCAAATCAATATCCTTGTGAGTATAATATGCAAATTGTTCATGCAAAACTTTATCCTCAGTGCAGCAGGTTTTCCCAACCGACCTGCCCTCCCTACACTCACACCTCAATCCATTGTGGATCAATATGGTAAGAATCAGTTGCCAGAAAGGTGAAATAAAAAAATGGGAGGTAGGTATAGAAACATCCCATGAGTTTACTTATCAGATTCTGAAGTGTTTGCTAAGTCGACCCTTTTAAATGCCACCTCCGTCCACTGAAGAGTGTGGGACACATTTGGTCAATGACTGCAGAGACGTGCTCACGTCGAGAAGCTTCCCAGTTGGCATTTTGCAACATGTCGCTTTCTCCTTCTCTTCCACATTCCCAGTGTGCGTGCTGCCACTTGGCGTGTGACATTGACCCAGTATGGTTTCTGACTTCTCTGCAGGGCACAGAATTGCTACCTTGCCACCCTGCTGGGGAGACTCCTGACTTCCCAAACGTTTCCTCTCTATTAAGAGGCCTTTCTTGGTAGGTAGGCCTGGCTCTTTGACATCTACTCTGCCATGGATGCGTGGGGCCCCTGCAGCCTCCTATTGGGGGTACAGAAGGAAAATGAACTGGACTGTCTGGTGTGGCAGTTAACCATGCGCTGGTAACCCCAGCATTGGGGGCTGGAGGTGGGCGGATCCCTGGAGTTTACTAGTCAGTCAGTCTAGCTTGTTGGTGAGCACCAAGTTCAGTGGGCACCCTGTCTCAAAAAGTGAGGTGGACAGCAATAGAGAAGGACGCCCCCGGCATGGACCTGTGGCCTCCACACATGCACATTTATGTGCACATGTGCCTGCAGTAGCATATACCGTATACTTACAAAGAAAAGAGAAGGTAAAAGGTCAAGGTCTGTATGTGGCTCGGTTGGTAGTGGGACTGCTCAGCATGGTCAGAGTCCTCCCTGGGTTTGATCCCAGTACCATGCGAACCAGTGTCATGCACCTATAATACCAACAGTCTGGAGATAGAGATGGGAGGATGAGAATTCAAGACGAGCATCACTACACGGGGAATTTGAGGCCAGTCTGAACCATATGACACTCTATCTAAAAAAAAAAAAAAAAGTAAATTAAAAGATTAGAGCACTTTAAAATTTAAAACTCTGAACAGTTATTATGTCCATCTTGACATCATTTTAGCTGAGGCAGTTATGGGTAATTCTGTTGCATGGTTTATTCTGTAAATAAGCTTCCCCTCAGGGGGGAAAGGCATTATGTTCTGCAAAAATTAGAATTAATAAAAGTCAGGATAATAAATGCATAGGGTTGGTACAAAAATTCCAGCTTCTTAGTGACACTGATGCATAATTGCTTAATAGATTCAGCTCTAAGAAATGCTAATGAAAAAAATCTTTGATTTGGATGGTTTGAATGTTTGGTTGCTGAAAAATCCATTTGTTTTGGAAATTCCACATGTAGTTCTCAGGAAAGTAATATGTGGGTATGGGAGGGCACCACAGGCATTATAAAGCCAGTGGTTCTTTTCATTGAATTTGTTTTATTGTGATTGCCTTCAATGTTTCTTATCTGGGTGTCTGTGGACGTCAGATTCTTAGTTTTAAAGCGTTTGATGTCTTTTGGTGAAGATACTTAGTTATTTCCCTTGAAAATGAAAATAGAAAGGAAAATGGAATTCTTAAAATTTTATCTATAAGCTTTGTTTAATAAAAGCACTCTTTCCCAGATTCCAATAGATGTTAGAAACACATCACCAACCTGTGCTACTTTAATGGGGCTAGCCTGTGGTCTCTTTGGTTACCATGTAGAGCACTATATGGTTAGGTTTTATTACCAGATCTAGAGCAAATGAAAGGCCAATTAATACTTTAACCTAAACTTATCTCTTTTTTTGTCTCTTTCACTCCATCAAATACTTTTTTGAATAAATGACAGACTGGCTAGTAGATTTTAAATGGTAGTCAGCAAAGGAAATATTTTATGTGTATTTAACTTAAAGTATTCTCATGAATCTTGACATTACTTACATAGTTATAGGAAGAAATAATACTTGATACAGGTAAATCAGTTATTCTTATTTTTCAAATCTTTGGACTGTCTTGAAAACTTATTTCTTAGTCAGTATTAGGGATTTAAGATGATATGGGAAATCTTATTGAAAGGTCATCTGTAGATCTCGATCCAGGAACAGACCCCAGCCATTGAGAAGGACCACGGAAGTGCCCAGATGGGGGAACGGGAAAGACTGATGGATGCTCAAAGGCTCGCCTTGTGTCACTGTGTCATCATAGAACTGTTTAGAGTTCAGCTGGACTGGAAGCCCAAGTGATTGGGGGGGAGGTGGGTACCAGATTAACCCTCTAATGTCACCTATTTAATTCATTTATGGAAGGGTGCTAACGGAGTTGAGAAACAATTTAAGGAAATGCTCAATGATATATTATTTCTAAATCACTGCATCACTAATTAGCATCCTGTCTGGGAGATCTGATAGTATACCAAAACTGGCCAAAGTAGTAAATCACCCAGAATGCAGACTCTTGGTGAGAAAGTTCCCCCCTGACCACAGCCCGGGCTGCTTTTTTTTTTTTAATGTATTTTGGGTCACAGCTAAGTCTAGTTACAGATGGCTGAAACAACCATAGGTAGAAGCCACGATAGGTCCTCAGCCTGCAAGTAGAGCACATGGCCTGCCCACTTGCCAGCGAAGGTAGACCTGTCAAGCCAGCCGTGTAGATGGCTTCAGACTGCTTGCCAGCCATCTGGGTCACCCACCTGGCTGGGCTCTCAGGGTCCTTTTAGCAGGGCGAACACAAGAATGGCCACCTGCCTTGAAGGACGGCCCAGGAGGGGGTTTCCGGCCAGTTTGCCCTTGGAGATCTCTCAAAGCAAAGACAGCTTACTACATACAACCTGGCTTCTTATCCAAATGGGGGGCTACTCTCCTGCTTGTTAGCTTTCATTTCCTTTTCTATTTTTATTTGTGGGAGGGGTGAGGGGAAGTTGAACTCTGATACTTGAGAATGCCCACTTGTGTTTTCCATTTCATTAAAAAAAATGTGACACTCAGATACTAGGTCTCTAAACTATACTTACATTTGAGGCTAAGCATTTTTTAAAATAAGATTGATTTACCATTTATTTATTTAATTATTTATTTTTGTGTTGTATATGTATGTATCAGAGGGCACTGTGTGTTTCTGTGGAGGACCAAGGGTGATATCAGGAATCATCCTGGATTGCTTCTACCTCCTTTTTGCTTCACTCAGAGATTGCTCAGGCTCTGCCCACCACAGTTGGACAGTCAGGCTTTTTCTGTGGGATTTGGTATCCAAACTTAGAACCTTCTGCTTGCGAGGCAGTCTTAACCCCTGAGCCATCTCCTCAGCCCAAGACTAAACATTTAAAATCCACTACACTTCTCCATAGGTTTTCCTTAAAATAATTTGCCTCAGTGTTGCTACAAGACTTTACTTTGCGTTAAATAACTTGGATTCTTAAATAGCACTTGTGATTTATAGATACCCTTTCTTTTTTAATATTTCATTTGCTTGAGAGGTAAGGAGAGAGAGAGAGACTGCACACACACACACATGTACCATACAGGCTTTCAGGGATGGAATTCAATACTTGGTCAACAGTATCTTACCCCCTGAGCCATCTCCCAGGTCTCTATAGACCTTTTGTCTTCAGTTGTTTCTCAGTTTGCTGTGTAGACACCATAGTAATTGAAACAGAGTTGTTGTGTGTGAATAATTTCACAAGTGTTTTTCTTCCTAACCAAGTATTGCATAAAAGGCAGACAATTTAAGAAGCAAATATAAAAGACAAGACTTTAAAAATGTTTCTTTCTTTACTTTTTTGGGGGGAGGGCATGGGCATGTGTATTGGGACATACATGTGGACACTAGAAGACAACTTTGGGGAGTCATTTATTCCCACCATGTGGGCTCCAGGGGTCAATTTAGATCATAGAGCCCAGCAAACACTTTTACCTACTGAGCCTTCTTGTGCCCTTACCCCATAGAAAAATAAGTTCATCTTTTAAAATGTACTTATATTTCATTGTTTACCATTGCTAATATCCTTTATTTTTATATATTCTTCTAGACTATTTAGCTTGCATATATATATAAGCTAAATATATATATATAAATGAGGTCGTACCCTCAACTGGTGCTGTGTGGAACACAGATGTATCGCCAGTCTTTCTGTGTCACAGAACACTTTTCTGCAGACACCTTTCAGAGCTGCTGTAAGCCCATGTCTGATGCAATTTCCAGACGTCACGGATTGAGGCGGGATTCCGAAGTGATATGACTTGAGTTTTAAAACTTGTCAGGTGAATATTTAAAGTTCATAATTATCTCGTTTAATCTCGATGTGACCTTGTCTAAGCGCCTGGAAGTTGGTGAAGTCACCATCTGTCACAACAGTTCATGCTCTCGTGCCTTCCACACAGTCGTGGATGTGGAAGACGCTCTGTGTAGACTCTCAGGACTGCTCTAAATTAAGCAATAATTGTCAGGTTGTCTTAGTGTGGTACTCATTTGTGTAATAATAGTTGTCCGTCTTTTCACATTAATGTTTTTATAGGCTTTGTATGTTTATTTGGGATCTGATGATACCTGAATTCTGTTTGCATTTTTCTCCTTAAACTTGAAGTTTTTGTTCTCAGATTTGCTCAGGATTCTGAGTGTTTTAAATTTTTTTTTTTACTTAAATTGTATTTACTGGTGTGTGTATGTGTGTGCGTTCGCTTGCTTGCGTGTGCCACAGTGCATGGGTAGAAAGAAGAGGACAATTTTGTGGGAGTTCTCCCCTTCCATATTTAACTAGGTTCTGAGGATCAAATTCAGATTTTTTTCAGGCTTGTGCAATAAGCGCCTTTACCCTTTACCCACGAAGTCATCTCAGGGCCCCTGAGTGTTATTTTTGATACGATGTTCTATCATGTTTTAGAAAGAGAATCTAGATACGAGATGATGGTTATATATGTTGAAATTAGAAGCAGAAGACATGGAAACCTATTCTGAGCAACGGTGTCCGTAGGGGCACTTCTGGGCACTATCATTGTTCAGATGTTAGTATCAGTGGTTTTCCTTCATATCTCATTTTAAAAAAACTGCTTTCATGGGTGCTTTCATTAGCATCTCTTAGAGCCTGTCTGGGCTCATAGGCTCTTTGTTGCCTGTTGCCTGTATGGTTTGTATGGTCTGGACTTTTTTTTTTTTTTTTTTTTTTTAATCTGGTAGGAAAGCAGAAGAAATAGACTCAGGATGTGACCATGTAAACTTCAATGAAGTCACCCCCTGACCTTTCCTGACAACAGCCTGAGTAGCCCTTTTTATGTCTGGACCTTCCACTGTGTGGAAATTTCCTTTCCACTTGAGCCAGGTGTGTTTTTACATCAAATTAGCTCCCTTCATTCGTAAATGTATTCAAGGTCGCCTCTAATTTAGTGGAAATTTAAATTAATCCAAGAATAGGTACATAATTTTTTCTGTGGGCATTGTGTCAATATCCTCTGAATTATGTAGCAAAATGAATTACCTGCTTCACAGAGGGGGGAAAAACCAATGTTTTATTCCATGCCACGCCCGCGGCAGCCTGTGCAGTTGCTTTGCAGTGGGTGTTTAGGTGCCCCGCCTGGGTCTGGGTTACACTGCGTCAGGCCTTCTGTAGATCGAGCTCAGTGGGTATATCTAGAAAGATTTTTCTCCAAGTAAAGATACTTTATTTTTGTTAGTTCATCTTGAGGTTGGGAACTCAGGTGTGTGTGCAGATATGCACATGCATGTGTGGTATATGTGTGTTTGCATGTGTGTAGAAACATGAATGCAGCCTGCGTATGTGCATATATGCATGTGGAAACCAGAAGCTGATGCTGGGTACTTCTGCTCACTCTCCACTTTATCTATTGAGGCAGAACCTCTTGTTTGAACCCAGAGTTTGCAGACCATCTAGCCAGCTTACCCTGTGGATCCCCGTTTCTGCGTCCCCAGGGCTGGCATTCCAGGCACCCAGCATTTTCCTGGGTGCGGGGATCACACATTTCGTGGCAAGTACTTTTACTAGCTAAGTCATCTCCAGCCTCCAGGAACTCTGCGATGGCTGTTGAGGGTAGAGATCGCCACACTACAGATGTGGCCGTGCTGCCGGGGTTTGGTTGGCCCACAAAGAAGACCAGAAGATTTTTTGCGAAAGTCGAGAATGAAACTCACGCATCCATAGAGGGAGGTTTAGAGGAAGCTGGCCATGATACTGCTCATGCGATGTCTTTGGAGGGACCGATGGCACACAGGCCTTCAGAATGTGCCCGAGATGTCCGTGTTGCTCTGTGTAGTTGAAAGCTGTAGTTGGAAGCTTACAGACACCTAGGTGGGAATATTGCTTCATTGGAACAACAATTTTTTCCTTTGTAATAAGTACTGTTAAAAATACATAGATACAGGAGGCCATAGTTGAACTTTTTGGAAGTTCTAGCAGGGGAGCACAAAGCCTGGGCCCCTCTGTTCAGGAGAAGGTCGTCCTCTTCGACCAAGCGCATAGCAGCCCCAGGACACACGGAGCGGAGCGGTGAGGGAGGAAGGGGGCTTCTACCTAGCCACCCAGACCAGCCAAATCAATCCCGCAATCCATGGGGTGACAGATGTCGAAGCCAGATCCCCTCCTCTCCCCTCCTGTCCCCTCCCTTTTTCTTTTTCTAGACACACTTGTGTTTTAAAATGTCTCAACAAGTATGCATACGTATAGGGAGGATCAACTCCATCTGTGGAGCGCTTGGGTGCGGCTGGCAGGCCTGGAGGCCCTGGCTTCAGTCCCCTGCTCTGGTCATAATGACACTATACTATCAGCACTCCAAAGAAATGCAAGGACCATCCTCAGCACATAACAGCCTGGGTTACACGAGGCCCTGATTCAGGAGTAAACAAGTAAATAAATGAGCAAATTGCCCACTTACCAGTTTCTGGGTGTCTTTACACGCCTTAAAATGCAGTAAACTTTCATAATGTTGATTCTTAGGATTTTTCTAATGCATGTAGCATTTCTTTTAGTTTGTAATATGTGTCAGTTCAGGTTACTGTACATGCCTGTCTGAGCCAGTTTATGTTCCTTCATCGTAACTGTACAACAGATGCTGAATGTGGGTTTCACTGAGCCCCAAACCAGGATGGTGACACACGGCTGAAAAATGACTGCTGGCCCCAAAGCTCAGCATTGTGAAAACTGAGACATTGGATCTCTGCTTATTTGGAGACCCAAGTCTGTGTGCTTCGTCCCTGAGTACCAGGCAAATGTGCTCTCACAAAGGCTAGTTAAGGTGTGTGTGTGGCGGGGACGGGACGGGACACAAGCTCTGCTCCAAAACACTTCTCTGCTGGAAGTGAGGAGATCAATCCTTCCTCCCAGCTCTGCTGCTGCAGCTCCCAGTACCTGCCTCCCTGCTCTGCTGAATGTACCATCTTAGAATTCACATTGTAGTGGACTTCCATTGGGCCTGATGGTGGTGAAAAGATGGGGGTAAATCAAGGAACATTCAGGATTTTAATTGTAGGAGCAAGGAATCCTCCATAGAGTCACTGCCTGCAAGCTGATTGATAGGATATGATTGATATTTTGATGGGGACACCAGAGTGACTCAAGTCCACTATGCTCGGAAAGGAAAAAAGACTGTCTTTAAAAATCTGCACAGGAAATGCATAACTCAGACACTTCTTAAGCTTACTGAAATCTTCAACTTGGGAGGAATTAGGGGACGTGTCATTTGGTACCCTACTTACTGTAGAGTATGTGAGAAACTGCAGCTCAGACTTAACCTGGAGAATTGCAGAGAGTCATGTATCTTCAGCAGGGAATTGCATATTTAATGCCATCCACGGTACATTGAGCCACTTATAAAATGCAGATAAGCCCAGATCTTCATTTTTAAGAATCAGAATTTCTACCTTGCACATTCTTTATGCATTAAACATTTTCCTAATGCAACCTGTCATGGACAGCCTACTCTGAACCAGTGTAACTTGACTGTGTGTGTGTGAGAGAGAGAGAGGGAGGGAGGGAGGGAGGGAGGGAGGGAGGGAGGGAGGGAGGGAGGGAGAGAGCGTATATGGTGCATGTATGTACAGGGCATATCAGTAAGAACACTGTGTGTGCAGAGACCAGAGGGGGATATTGAGTGCCCTATTCTATCATGTCCATCTTATTCCTTTAAGACAGGGTCTCTCACTGAGCCCAGAGCAAGGTTATAAGCCGGGCAGCACCCGTGACCTCGTCTCCGCCCCCCACAGCTTTCCGCATGGATGATGGGGTCCAAGCTCCAGTCTTCATGCTTGTGTAGCCAGTGCTTTTCCCCCTGAGCTTTCTCTCCATCCCAACTTTAGACTTTTCGCTCATTGGTTTGCTTGTTTGTTTATTTTGCTTTTTGTGTATGTGCACGTTGTGTATATACGTTTGCATGTGAACATAGGTGTGCCTGTGCAGGTGTTTGCTCAAGAGTACCCTTGAGTAGCGCACCTGTGACACCGGGATCTTTCTTGATCTCTTCTACCTTACCATAGTGAGCCTGGGTCTCTAAACCCAGAGCACTGCCACTAAAGATGGCTGGCCAATCCAGTTTGCCCTGGGAATTCCCAGGTTTGGCCTTTCAGGGCCGGAATTATAGGCAGTCTGCCATACCCAACCACAATTTTTAAAGGGACCTTGGGATTTGAGCTCTGGTCCTTTCGTTTTGGAGGACAAAAGCTTTAACTACTGAACCATCTCCCCAGCCTTCGCTTGGCCTTACCAGAATGAGGCAGATCACCACCTGTACTGAGGGCAGGATTAGAAGGAGGGCGAGGCAATAAAGGCTCAGAATTGCGTGAATCACTGACCCACAGATGCCCAAGTGCAACACTAAGGGTAATACCCTCTCTGGCCTCCCTGCATCCTGGTCCTCATAGAGCTTCTTTGACGATGTTTTCAAAATGCATAGTGCTAGGTCACCTCTTGAACTTACTGAGCTGGAGGTGGGACAGGAGTCTCCACTTAAACTCTTTCAGGAAGTCTAATGTAGACGGAAGAGTTCAGACCCTCTGAGGTCCAGCAGGGCAAAAGCAACCCAACTAGCCTTAGGTTATGACCCACCTAGGACAGTAGCTTTTTTAAAAAAGAAGCTACCCTAATTAACCAGCAGCTCATGGGAACAAGTAGGCCAGCCAGACCACACCCTCACCAGCCATACTGTTGTGTAAGTGCTGCCAGGTGTCACGCTAGAAGGCTTGGATCTTAGAGCCCTTATCACCAAAGTGAAGTATAATTGATTGTGCAATTTTGAGCCGCTCTAATTTTTTTAATTAAAAATGCTTTATAGGTTTTTTTTTTTTTTTGGCTGTGTGTTCACTGTAAAAGAGAATAAGAAAGAAACAGTCAAAACAATAAGACAGAAACAGTTTGTAAGTCTCTTACTACACCCAGCGATAACTGTTACTGTCTTAAGGTGTCCTTTCAGACCTTAAGAATTTTCTGTTGAGTTAATGCTCAAGCCCAGTGAAAGCCCATCTTGGAGCATCGTGAATGTTAGGAAGGGTAATAGGAATGTAGGTAGGAGATTCCTGCAAGGCTCTTGGTCCCCATTCACTCATGCCATTTCTACCATCTGCATGTAGACTCTCCAACTCACTGTCAATCATTCACATAGCTAAACGTTTGTGTGGATTTCTTTGTCTTCTGGTCCTCTGTTGAAAGGGAAATGGGTCCCCTCCCCTGAAAAGTCACCATCACCTTAGTTTATCTCCTTGTCACTCGATCAAATCCTTTAGTCTCAGGCATTCCTTCTTTTGGATAAGGTTCTTTGTCACTGGCTCTTATGGTCAGTCTGTGGCACTGTCAGACCCCCTGCTTTGTAAAGATGTGACTATTGCCTTTGAGAATAAATAGCCTCTTGGAGGAGGCAGACTAAGAGCTTGCATAACAGAGTAAGGTGGTCCCTAGGGGTCCTAGACATGAGGAACAAGACCACCCAGCTTGACTTAGGATTGCTTAGAAAAGAAAGCTACACTTGAGCTGAGTCCAGAAAGACCCCACCTTATGGCGCCTGCAGTCTGCAGCAGAGCAGCATTCTCCTAAGAGTCCACTCTTTTTTTTCTTTCTTCTGTTGTGTCCTAGTTTTCCGCCCAATCCCGCAGTTGCCCATGATAATTAAGTGAAACTTGCCAGATGGATGCTTTCGCAAGATGATGGCTCGTCTTCTTGCTCTATTTGTGAAAGCTGGCATTGCATCCAAACTCTCAAGGATGCTCCTACCTTGAGATGGCTTTGGAGAATGGCTCTTTTGTGTGCAATTGCCAAATGGCCTGTCCTCAGCAGGGCCAGCCTGGGTGGCAGGTGGGTGTGTCATGCATGTGGACACTGATCCCTGCCAACTCGACTTGCCTCCAAGGAGCGAGGTACAGAGCCCAGCTCTGTTGCAAAGATGCCACTTGATCATCATTCCCTTCCTGAGGGTGGGGGAGGGGGAGGGGACAAGCTTCTGTTCTGTCAGTCTTTTGTCTCTCACATCTATTGCTCTTCTTATTTCCGGTATTCTTGATGTTGGACCCCCAATGCATTGGGTTAAAACTCACACACGTTGTCGCGCAGTTAAAGGAAGCAATTTTCGGAGCATTAAAGGGAGTATTAAGAGTGGTATTATAACTGCATTATGCGAACAGTTAATGTAATCTGTAGCTAACTCGCTTAACGAAGAAGCCTGGGTAGGAAATCAATAGTGATAATTAATAATAAATGCATCATTATGTTTCTGTGAATCTCTTAGTCCTTCGTATGCCCCATCTCAATGAAAAGTTGTCTCAACATCCTACAAGATGGCGCCTGTTATGATTTCCCTTCTGTGCACAAAGGAGCGGAGTTGAGAGAGAGACTCAGAAGCGCAATCGGGCAGGGGACCAGGATGCCTACGAGATGTTGGTCAGGTGGCACGCTCGCACTTGCCTTGGTGTCTGTGAGCTCGGTGCTGGGCTCTTGACTTTAAGCTCCCCTTCAAGGAAGCAGATGACCACTCCACCATCTCTATGTGATGTTTGCGGTTAACTATACTCGTTCTCAAAGGGTTCAAAGTCTCCATTAGACCCAAGGAGCCTTTTCTCCTTTTCTCTTTAGGAATAATTTCATGAATCAGAAATTGTTGAATATCAATTGATTATTGTAGTTAACACAGAAATGCCAAATTAGAGCTTTCCTGCTGATACACTTTATGTTTTTGCTGATTATACCCAGGCTCTAGATCTAGAGATACTTGGGCTGGTTTCCTCTCCCAATTTTCTGCTTGTATTCTGTACTTGAAATTAAGGCTTAGAGTTAACAGCTCATATTGTCATTGAGTCTCACGATCTCATCTTTCTGGAAGGAGACTGATTCAGCACTATTTTTTGCACTCCCTAAAAAGAGGGTAGTTCTTTTGTTTTCCCTTAAGAGTCCACGTTTCCAGCCATTCCAGTTCCTGTGATAGCATGAAGTCTCACAGCAGGTGTTGTAAGGTGGAATCCTCTAGAGGCAGGGCTTCTGTCTCTGGAAGAATTTGCAAAGCCAGAGACTTGAGCAGAAGCAGTCCTTCAAGGGTTTGCAAACCAGCCAGCCAGAAAGTCTTGCAGCCTTGGTTTTGGGGAGTTGTTGGTGTCCATGTCTACTGGTGAATGGGAACAACACAGCCATCTTCTCTGGCTGTACTTTCACATCTCGTGTCCATGTCTTCCACCACTGGTTTAGATGAACACCATGGCCCCACTAACTCTAGCAGGCTCTGGAGGATTCTAATGACGAGGAGGAAGGGGAATGTAATCTCAACGAGTGTTGTTTGGGAGACTGACATACGCCATTTCTCTTTCCCTACAGCAAAGCCTGAAATCCTGAAGTCAGACAAGCTCACGAATGGCCTGCTGCAGTGTGTGGCCGCGGGATTCCCAGAGCCCACAATAGACTGGTATTTTTGTACAGGAACAGAGCAAACACAGCAGAGGTGAGATTGTTATTTTTGGCACTGCTGAAATTGTAGTAGGCAACAGCTGCAATTCAGTTGGATTTCAAATGTGTTCTCAGATTTTTTTTTTATTAAGAGAAGGAAAGCTGTGTTTTGATTATTATGATTTTTCCCCATGTATGTGGCTTTTTTAGAAAGGATAATGGCTATATTTTTCTTGGTCGACATTAATTTTGTTGGCTGAAAAATGATTACTGAATGACTCTTCTCTTTTGGTGGTTATCTTGTTGGATTTATCATGCAATTTCTAGCCTGCAGGTAGATAAAGCAATTTTCCCGGATGGAGTAATTAGATTTCCATTCTATACACAGGAGGTAATGTGTGTGAGGAATGTGGCTGTAGTTATCATAAAAAAAATTACCTCAGAAGTTAATTGCCAAGTTACCAAAAAGTAATGCTCGCACAATTACAACATACATATGGCGTTTGTGAACGATGCTTTCAAACAGGTTTTCTCCTTGATTAGGTACCCAGCCCCCCAAACAGGGAACATCTGGCAATGTGAGGCTTCCCCCTCTTAGTCCACACTTAAGCCTTAAATTGTCCTTTCGCATTACCTGAAGACAAAATGGGGTCAGCGTTGCTGTTTTTATCCATCCCTTGCAGTTTGTGTGCTCCGGCTCTAAAAACTCACTTTAACATCACAGTGGAATGGTCAGGTGGTAGTGGAAATTGTATTTTCCGTGGATGACATTTTAAGGACCCTGCATCAGGACCAGTTATATTGGATTATTGTTTTGGGTCTGGCCTCTAGCAGAATGTTTTCTCTGGGGATTAGTAAGCAGGGAACAGGGATCCTGGGAAGAGTGTGCACAGATGCGGCCTTTGAGGGAGGGAGGGGCCCTGGCAGCTCTACGGTCTTGCATTCGGCAGATCTTTATATATATCTGACTATGTGCCAGGTGCTGGTCTAGAGAACATCATGCCCACCTCTCTGCCTTGGTGACACTGTGTTGTTGTGGGTAGAGAGATAGCAAACGATCGATCGTTAAGACGACTGGAGAAGGGCCAGGCGTCTCCATCAGGACAGTCGGCTGGCTCACGTGCGGGACTCACCTAGCAGAAAGAGCGAGCACAGTTGGGCCTCCAGGTCCTCGCTACCACACCAGCGACTGTTTCCTGCCCTCGGCCTTTTTGATTTTTTTCCCACTTTCCCCCCCTTTCATGCTCCTCCTTTTCAACCATTCACACACCTTTTCTAAGTGTTTCTGGAAGCCCATTTATGGCAGGATCTGCTGACGGCAGCCAGTAGAATTCTAAGACCTTTCAGCGATAAGTTTATGGAACCCAGAAGTCACCACCAGAACAGGTGTGTTGGAGTCAGGACTCAAGCCTGCGCCAAACTCTTGCTGAAACTCCCGTCCCTCTTTCTGTGTTTCCACATGTATAGGCCCCGGGAGGGCTCACTGCTCCTTAGTCTCAATGGCCATGGGAGGAAATGTTTGTTGACTCCCAGTCTTCCTTTGCCACACGAGTGCACCAAGTTATAATGCCATGTGGACTTCTTGCTGTGAGCCCATGCTGTTTTCTTTCTTGTGCCAGGTGTACTCTTCCTGTCCAGCCAGTGGACATCCAGGTCCAGAATGCATCTGTGCCACCATTCGGAAAAGTGGTGGTTGAGAGTTTCATCGACTCCAGCACCTTCCGGCACAATGGCACGGTGGAGTGTAAGGCTTCCAACGACGTGGGCAAGCACTCTGCCTTCTTTAACTTTGCTTTTAAAGGTAACAACAAAGGTATATTTCTTTTTAATCCAATTTAAGGGGATGTTTAGGCTCTTGTCTACCATACCATCACTTTAAGTCCATTATAATACTGACCATGTCATTTCTGGTAATAATACCTACATCATTCCATGCCATCATGAAACTCACAAAATCTTGTTCTGCACTAGTTTGCTAATAAAGTTTATGCTTTTGCCAATGTGATCTTAACCCTTTTATATATGTATATATACTTTCTGTTTGCATGATCTGTGACTGAAGATGTGTTCTCAATTGTTTCCAGTAAAAAGGTTAAAAGGAAATAGGGGAATCTACATATTAAGCATAATCATAATTAGAATAATTTAAAATTTAAGTTCAACTTGAAATTTTTGTTATTGAAATGGTCTAATATCCAATCATATATCATATTAAAATATTGATAATATCCTTTTTATAATCTTGTTAGCAAACTATTTTTTTCTATTTTGAATGTCTGTCTGTATTTATATATCTACGTGCAGTTCCAGGGATGGAATCCAAAACCTTTTGCATGCTACGTAGATACTCTGCCTGCTGAGTTCTACTCTCCTTGTCCAGCCAGCTGTTTGTTTTTAAGATGTTGCGTTGTAGGTGACTAGTTCTCTTGACACAGGACAAATGATCCTTGAGGACAAGTTTGGAGACAAAGAAACTGGGCACCAGAACTTCTTTTTTTTTAAAGGCTCAGTTTCTGTGGTGCTTGGAGCCAGTCAGGATTAGTGCCAAAAACTTTTGCATCCTGAGCTTTTGAGTAACAAGGGGAAGAATCATAACATCTTTCTACATTGTTGATTGTTCCAGATAGGTCAATGAAAAGGATATTGAAAAAAAAATTTTCTTCTTCATTGTGAAAGTCATTTATGCTCAGTTTAGAAAATTTAAAAAACGTAGTAGAACAGAAAGAAGAAAATGCAAACTCTCCATAAAAAATGCTTCTTTCAAAAGAAGGAACATGAAATGCAAAGTCCATTTAGGATGTTGTTTGCCGTTGAAAAACAGCTTAAAATGTGCATTATACAAAAATCTCAAATTCTCAGTCATCTGGTCTGACCTTCTATTTTTAAAGATTTCATGTGAATTCAGCAGGGCTGGGGGTATAGCTCAGCGCCAGAGGGTTTACCTGGCACGTGTAGAACCCCGTTCCATCCCCAGCACAGAAAGGGGGATGGCTGGGGAAAACTCATTTGAATATGGAGAGTCAGAGGTAGTCATGGTGAGGGTCTGAGACGCACAGCTCTGTCCCCCTGCATGGGCCATAAGACGTGAGGGTCAGCGTGGGAGGGCGAGGTGGCCAGGGTCCCGCCCTGCTAACGGCTCGTATTGGGCTTCTCGTCCTCTGCAGAACAGATCCAGGCCCACACGCTGTTCACGCCGCTGCTGATTGGCTTCGTGGTCACAGCCGGCATGATGGGCATCATCGTGATGATCCTGACCTACAAATACTTACAGGTGACCACAGAGTCGTGCACGCGCTGTCTCACCTCTGCATGATAATGACCGAGGCCTGGGTGTTAAAGATGATGTGTCTCTCCCTTTCTCCTCCAGAAGCCCATGTATGAGGTCCAGTGGAAGGTCGTGGAGGAGATAAATGGGAACAGTTATGTTTACATAGACACGACACAACTTCCTTACGATCACAAGTGGGAGTTTCCCAGGAACAGGCTGAGTTTTGGTCAGTATGAGGCGGGGGCTTTCCAATGCAGTGTTGTTGTGTACACACAGCAGTGATTTTTTTTTTTTTAGGGAACCTCTGGTGACTTCCTTTGTTTTATTTTACCTGAAACAAGAAGTGTGCTATGTGAAAGGGCACAGAGGTTGGCAGGTTTAGCAAAGAGAATGGTCTAGGGAAAGGTCTCTCTACCCTTTTGTCTTTAATTTCCTTATTGATTTCGCAACTTCACAAATGGTCCTTTGTTGTCCTCACTTTCCTTGACTTCTTCTGTTCTAAAGGGAAGACCTTGGGCGCCGGTGCCTTCGGGAAAGTTGTGGAGGCCACTGCGTACGGCTTGATTAAGTCGGATGCCGCCATGACGGTCGCCGTGAAGATGCTCAAACGTAAGCTCTTGCGGGGCGCTGCCTGCGCCTGGCACTGATTTGCCTTTTTTGTTGTCTTGGTTTGTTTTGGTTTCGCTAAACTTATGTTGTTTCCAATTCTATCTAGCAAGTGCCCACTTAACAGAGCGAGAGGCCCTCATGTCTGAACTGAAGGTCCTGAGCTACCTGGGGAATCACATGAATATCGTGAATCTTCTTGGGGCGTGCACCGTTGGAGGTGAGGCTGCATTCACACCGCCCGTTGCTGTCTCTCAGGCTGCCCGAGGGACATTTTAATATGCTTACTTATAATCTGCCCACGAGATACCTGCTCACGCTTTTGTTCTCTTTTGCTGGATTCCGTTCTCTTCACCGTGCCCAAGAATGTAGGTTTTCGTGCTTTTATGTTGTTGGGAACCTCCAAACTCCTCTTCTAGCTGTTGTGAAACACACGTTATCACGCTGTGCTGCAACACGTGAGAGCCGCTACTCTCAAAACTATTTTGGTGCCCGTCATTCCCTCTTTCATTCCGCCTTCCTACTGCTCTTTCTCCCTCTTAGCGTTAAAGCTCTCTTCTGCTCTGTTCTACCGAGCGACTTTGCGCTTTCACCAATGCGTGGGAGCACGCAGTGGTCATCTCTGCACACGGTTGCTTGCAATCTCGTGTCAATACATATTACATGCACGCATCTATCAAATTACAGTACTGTACTCCTTGCTTAGCAAGGCTCTAATGTGCCCATCCAGGACGGACATAGTTGGTGATTTTTACATTGAAAGGATAAATGAGTACCCCAATTGCTGGCAAAAATAGTAGATGAATAAAAACACATAGCTTTCAGTTTTGTCATCCTGAGGAGGAAGAACTGAGATAGAAGCTAGTTTGGGTGTATGTTCCATCTGCAGTGGACTGTCTCATCGCAGCCAGAAAGCTTGGCTTGCCCGGCAAGCTGGATCCCAAGTGGTCACTCAGGGGTGAACGTTCATTTGCCTTCTATAACTTAAAATAAGCCACTAAGCCTCCCACTTCTCAAATACACAAAATGAAGCAGGCATTTCACTACCGTGTAAAAGAAGCCTCCAATTCACAATCCTTAGTTGAGGTTTCTGTCGAGGACGTCTTAATGGTCTCACAAGGCATTTTGGTCTGAAAGAACACAGGTGCGTGGAGTGGGCCGTTCTCTGGATCTGGAGAGAGACAGTGCCTTAAAAACAGCCCCCACCAGTGGAGCTTCACTACATCATGAATCGTTCATGAGACGTCTCTCCCCATGGTAATTAGTTGCCTGTTAACTTCAGAGCTGCAGTTTTAAGCATCCCTAGCAACCAACTCTTTTCTTCGAGCGGCGCTCAGAACGAGGGTCGTTTCAGGCTTTCGCCCACTTTCCAGGCTGGTCTCAGCTGGCTGTCCCATGTGGTGGGTTTTCCTACCAGGCAGCAGTCTGGGCTCTTCATTTCCATAATAACGTTACAGTGAGCTTGAGAAGCCTTGCTGTACATACTCGTGAATCAAAGGGTCCCCACAGGAAGCTTGATCATCCATCATAGACCTTTTGAAAGCAGTAACTCGGTGTCCACAGAGCCACCATCAAGCTGGGCCCCGTGTTCGTGATACTTAGGTAGGAAGAGGCTGGCTTGTTTGATTTCACTCAACAGCACAATGCTGCGTTTTTGATGAGCGGCGTTGACAGATGGAATTACGTTGAGACTAAGACGGCTTAGCCACTGGCGCCGAGCGCTGTAAAGCCACGCTCACCCCTGGGTGTGTTCCATAGGGGACAGGATTGTCGATGATACGTCTCCCCTCTTCTAACATTTTCTTACATCCTTGTAGGGCCCACCCTGGTCATTACAGAATATTGTTGCTATGGTGATCTTTTGAATTTTTTGAGAAGAAAACGTGATTCGTTCATTTTCTCAAAGCAGGAAGATCAGGCAGAGGCGGCACTTTATAAGAACCTTCTGCATTCCAAGGAGTCTTCTTGGTAAGGCTGATTTGCATGAACAGCAGCTCACGGGGTCAGAAGGGCTTCCAATCAGAGCTGGTCCTTTAAATAAAAAGAAGGAGGTGTGAAATCAGGATTATTAAATTATTTAAATGTGATTAACCGTTTTAGGAAGTTCAAATCATGTTCTTCAAGATTCAAATGATTAGGCATTTGCTGCTTTGGTATTTATTTATTTATTTATTTATTTATTTATTTATTTATTTATTTACCTCTAAGGTCCCAGCTCTATGCAAGGGAATAAGCTTTCTGCCTGTCTTTTGTCTTGTTTCCATTCTTGTATGGATTTTCACTTAAACGTTGTTGAGGGCGATCTGTCAGCATCTTTGTAATGAAACCGTACTGGAGATGCTAACAGCTGCCCCTGGCCACATCTAGTCCTGTAAAACTTTGAGCAGAATGACGACATCGGGCACATTTCTCCATGTTGCTTCTCGCCATTGCCCGCTATCATTTCTCCATCTCTGCCGTGCCCTTTTTATTTCATGGCGGCAGTCAAAAGGATCACTACCGTGGACCATTGTTGTAAATCCTGGAGCCCCTCCCACCTCTTGCGCTATTGTTCTAGGCCTGAATTACAAAGACATGTAAACAGAGTGATGTTCTTTTAAGGACAGTGAGTTTGGTTTGCAGTCAGGTAGAGCTCTGCTCTGCCCTCCCTGGCTTTATTCCTCTCCAAACAAATGTTATCTGGTTCTATTGGCTGAAGGAGACTTCTGAAGTCCACTTGGTCTGATGAAGATTGCGTCCGAGTCCTGGTTCCTCCTATTGCTCCCTCTTCGTGGCACGTTTCCCTCTCCTTTTGAAATGTACTGCAGGGATAAGGATGCAGCTCAGTGGAGGAGCACATGCAAGCCCCCAGGTTTAGACCCCAGTACCAGAAAAGAAAGCGGAATTATGTATATGTGCAGCATTTTGAGCTGGTGGGACTTTGTCCCCTGAACTCCCAATTTTGACTTATCAGTAACCGATGAACAGTTAACCTCTTAAAGCCCTTTGCCCCAGGTGGAACTTCTTGATTTACTTCAGTCCTGTAAACTCAAGTGTTAGTGAAATCCTGGAAAAGTTATTTTTCGTTAGCCTTCTTCCCCATTACCGTCCCCCTCCTGCCCCGTCTCCAGCGTCACTCTGTGTGTGTGTGCACGCCTTGTTTGGAGCCTTGGCCCCGTAGTTTTAACTTTCTGAGATAGTGGCCTGGATTGTGCGGTCCCGTGTGCCGTGCCTTGCGCCAGGGGATTCCATATGGGTTCGGAGCCACCAGCTCTGGAGGAGGTTGTTGTCATGGTGTTTCTATGCTAATCAGAAGCAGGAAGTACTAGAAATCTTGAAGAGTCTCCAGCCAAATGTTGCAGATTCAAGAGGTCCAGATGGTTCAGAAAATCATCCAAATTATTGGTGTTTATCTGAACCAAACTTGGTGGTTTTTTTTTTTTTCAAAGCCTTCTTCCATCAGTTGCGATATGTTAATGATCTCTCCCCTCGCGCATATCAGAAGCCCCTTGTTCTTTGTTTCTCCTCGTGTGAGGGCTAATTTAGAGTCTGAAAGGGGGTAATATTTGTTTGGCTGTTTCCCACAAAATCCACCATGTGTACAAGTAGAATACTTCTGACTTGACATGAAAGTCATTTAATTCTTGGGGCTTTGACTCTAATATTGGAGAATTAAAACCTCATATCTTACAGAAGCCAGTTTTCAAACAATTCATTCAACCACTGCAGCCCTTTCTTCACATTATAGCCATACCTTGTGTGTTGGCGTGTGAGAGAGGTGTAAAGCTCGACCCTATTCATGACCCCACATGACTTGAGTATTCTCTCTCTCTCAGCAGCGATAGTACCAATGAATACATGGACATGAAGCCTGGAGTCTCCTATGTTGTCCCAACCAAAACAGAAAAAAGGAGATCTGCAAGAATACGTAGGTACCCGTAGCGCAGAAGCTGGGAGTTCTGTTTCTCGTCGTTTATTTTCTCTGTGGAGGCTGATAGAGGTTTTGAATGGACATGAGACAGTGTTTTGATCTCTTTCCCATAGACCTTGGAATAAATGTTATTCCCAGGAAAGAACCTGCAGTGGCAAAGCCGGCAGTCAGTGGTTACAGATCTGCAAGGGGATGGATGTTCAGGGTCAAAGCCTGTGTTTCTGTGTCTCAGCACCTTCCTTTTACATGTGATTTTGAAAATGCCATCCCTCTGTCTTAATGGTTTTGGAATCTAGATGAGGATTGTGGGGTACTGTGGGGAGACCTTGACTCTTGGGGGGGGCAATGAGAGACCCACAAGCTGACTTGAGATATTTGTAGTCAGCTTCTGATATTACCAGTGTCTCTGTCTTCACACAGCCTCTAAGGTTTTAATTGATAAGGAAACGCCTGTCTTCTTGCCAGGTTCATACGTAGAAAGAGACGTGACCCCGGCCGTCATGGAAGACGATGAGCTGGCTCTGGATCTGGAAGACCTGCTGAGTTTCTCCTACCAGGTGGCAAAGGGCATGGCCTTCCTCGCCTCCAAGAACGTGAGTGGCAGCCGTTCTCACCAGAGGCGCAGAGTCTAGTCTCTGCTTTTCTTGACAGCAGAACAGTTCAGAGCCTTAGTTAGAATACAGAGTGTCATTTTGAACCGTGGTAACCAAAAGCAGAGGAGATTTCGTTGCTTCATGTTCCAACTGCTATCTCTTTGGAATTGCTGCGCTAATTTATAAGCTTCAAAGTGCAAACCTGTCCAAATGAGCTTTCCATGAATATTCTTTTTTACACGCAGTGAATTCATTTGAAACCTTTGGCTTCAAGATGTAGGCTGTACTCCTCGAAAGTAGAAGGATGATGATTTTGTCAGCAAAAGCCAGGGGGAAGCCTCAAATGACTGTGCTCGGTAAAGCACATACTTGGGTTCTGTCAAGCTAAGATTCCCCCCTCCAAATAGTACATGTTTGGCTTATAAAGTGTTAGGAAGTAAGAAGTCAGAGAGAAAAATGAACAGGTAAGAGAAAGGTGTAGATGGGAAAACAAGAGTGGAACCAACACACAGAACATGATCTCTGGAAGCAGGAATTCCTTAAGAATAAAGGAATAACCAAAAAGGGGGGGAGGCATGGGGAGGTCATGATGGCTACCCTGAGTGTCACTGGTGACATTTCCGAGCAATTACCAACCTAAAAGAGGATACGAGGTGGCTGAAATAAAGACCCCGTTCCTCGTGTCCTTGGGAGATGTCAAGCCTAAGTTGCAAAGACATTTTTGGAACTCTTTGGAAGGACATTCAAAGAGATGCACGCAGAATGAATTTTCAGTTTAAAAAATATGATTCGGCCATTTATTTGTAATATATTTTCCTATGAATGGAAGCAGTCTTGAGGGAGAGAAAAGCATTTATTAGAATTGGTTTTGGAAGTGATTATAGTAATTAGGATCCGGAGCATGTGAAGCATAGAACGTGAGCCTCATCTGAGGCATAATTTTGATCTTTATTTTTGGTGCGCTAAATACTTTAAAAGTTTGGTGATGTTTTTGTGTATAATATAAAACCGCATTGTAGAATCAAAAGTAGCTCTATCTTTGAAAGTTAGCATGAATTTCAATGGTTTTCTTTTCTCTCCAAATCTCATAGTGCATTCACAGAGACTTGGCAGCCAGAAATATCCTCCTCACTCATGGTCGAATCACAAAGATTTGTGATTTTGGTCTAGCCAGAGACATCAAGAATGACTCAAATTATGTGGTTAAAGGAAACGTGAGTACCCGCTCTCTGCCCAGCAATTCCATGAAGGGTTCTTGGTTTCGAGCTTTGATTTAAAAAAAAAATTTTTTTTTTCTGGGATTTCATAACCTACCTTCTACCTTGTGGTGCCATTCATTCATTGTAGCAGTGAGATTAAGTGCACTTCAGCCAAATTTGCATGGAAAGCCGAATGTATCACTCCCATATTCGACTGTAGAATTCTGTTCTAATTGCTTAATTATGGGGCACGTGAAGGAACCAAACACAGCCTTTATTTTCATTATAGCCTAGAATAGCAGAGGATTTTAGTTTGCTCAAGTGTAATACATGGAGACCCAAAGGCTTTTGCAGGAGAATGTTTTGATGATTGACATACCATGGGAAAATGCCTAAGATCACATTCAGAGTCAGCGGTATAGAATACTTGACTTTGTACAGTGGACACTATGAAGTAGGTTTTTATGTAATGAGTGACTCGTGGAACTTCGTGACTTCTTTGTCTATTTATTCATTTATTCATGTGTGTGTCTGTCAGAGGGCACTGTGTGTCCCTGTGGAGGACCAAGAGTAACTTCAGGAAATCATCCTGGATTGCTTCTACCTCCTTCTTGCTTCCTTCTGGGATTTCCCAGGCTCTGCCCACCAGGCCCAGAAGTGCAGGGGCTACAGTTTCTGCCTGGTGTTTTTATGTGGGACCTGGGATCTGAACTCAGGGCTTTTTGGTTTTGAGGCAGAGTCTTAACCCCTGAGCATCTCTCCAGCCCTGAAAATTCTATTTCATTGCCGGTTCCACTGCAACCTGATAGTAAACCTGTGTCTTAGAATGCTCTATCTCAGGTTTTGTACTGAGAAACTAAGAGGAAGGGTATTTTAGTGATTTTTGTCTGAGTTGGTATCAGCAGTAAGGGCAGAAGCCAGAGCCCCTGATTCCAGAGCAGCGCCCCATTGGTGTGAAAAGCCACATCCTCTTGTATATACCTCCTCTATGGTCATTCCTTAGTCCTGCTTGTACGGTCCGGATTTTGGCATTTAAATTCCTGGAAGTAGTTTTGGGGGGGGGTGTCTTCTGATAGGTTGTGCCACAGCCTGTCACTAACTTGCTCCAAAATTGACAAGCGTGGGTGAGACCTGAGCCTCCCCTCAATCAGCTGAACTCACAGTCACAGCCGTCACTTCCAGGCCACTTGACAAAGAGAATTTAATGGATACGTCCAAAACAAGGAAATGTACACAAACGTAGTACTCCTCCCAAATTTATATTGTGATGACTTGAAGTGTCTTTAATACATCAAGTTCACTGATAATTCTTTCTTTTCTTGTGAGTTCTTAGTCATTTTGTGTCCTGGACTCTTCACGAGTCTACTGTAGCCCCATTTCAAATGCAGGAAAAACATAGACTCCACAAAGGAGACCAGGTGTATATGCAATTAGTCACCAAGGTTGTAAAAGCAAATTTGTGATAGGTCAGCATGCGTGCTGACATCACAGAACAGTCTAGGACTATTGTAATTCCAGCATGGTGCCGAGAAAACCATCCTGAGATGAGAAGGGTTTGTGTGGCTGTTGTAGAGTCGCTTGCCTTTCTGTTTCTGTAATTTTAGAAAGTGCCGGCCTTCACTTAGAAGGTTGTAATTTCCACCTTCCAGGTGTACTGACACATACAGCTGTAGGTTTACAGCCCTGTTTGGAGTCTCAGCTTAACGTCTGGGGTAAATATGGGAAGGGTTTTCATTCTTCCTAGCCTGCTAATAACTCTAAGCCTAGAAGAGACTGCCTTCCCAATTTTCCATCCTAAACGGATTAAGACAAGGATTGGCTCCGTTCTGTAAGGCAGATTAATGTCCAGGAGTCAGACGGTCCATAAGAGGAACTGTCATAGGAAGTGAGCGTGGTGTAGCAGAAGGGGCTCAGAACGTCTCTTGAATTAAATATGATTCTGCCACGTAACCCACCCCAGAACGGCCACGGTTTTTATCAGTCACGTATTATGTTGATGGAGTGTCCTGGATTCCAGACAGCTGGATATCTTTACTCGTAGCTCCCCATTTATCCCACGAAGCAGTTCATAAGGTTGGATATTATCTTTGTTTTTTAAAAGGAGGATTCTGAGGCTTCCTTCCTTCTCCGTGTTCAAGTGACTTCACCAGTGTACAGGCCAGGAGGCGTTTGGGTTGCACGTGCAGAGATCCAAGAGGGAACGGGACGGGTGGGGTCACAGTCCAGGATTGGGGGAGCTGGTAGTTCCACAAAGTGCGCGAGACACTAACCCCTCCCACTTCCCATGTTCCACCATTCCTGGGAGGAACCCTCTTTTCTCTGGTAATGGGGCCATAGTTATCATGTCCCCAAAGAGATGGACCAGGAGACACTCTAAGAAGGAGGCCAGGGCACAAGTGAACAATATTTATAACTTACTTATTAGAACTAAGTTACAGCTACAGCTGGCTATAGAGGAGGGAAATGTAGTCTTATTTGTAGGAGGCCATGTTTCTGCTTTTAAGCAAAAATCGCAAAGCATGCAGTGATTCCTAACAGATCTCTGCATCACGCAAGGTGAACAGTAGAGGTCAGGATTAGAACCCAGGTCTGATTGACCCTGGCTTCCATTCTCATCATTACTTCTTTTTATGATCTATGTGTTCCCATCTAAAAATTTTTTATTTGGTTTTTCAAAAGTAGGGAAGAAAGAAGGAAGGAGGGAAGAGACGGAAAGAGAGAAAGGGGGGGAGGGTGAGAGAGAGAGAGAGAGAGAGAGAGAGAATATACTTACACATGCCACAGATTCAGGTGAAGACCAGAGGAAACTTTTAAAAGCCAGTTCTCTTCTAATACGTGGGCTTCTGGGGATTGAACTCAGGCCATCAAGCAAACACCTTGATTGAGCTCTCTCCAGCCCTGATATCCCCACCTTTAGAAGGGGGATATTGGCAGTGTGAGCCTCCCACCCATTTCAGAGCCTGTGAGGATGGCCGGTGGTCGTGTAGACTCAAGATCTGAGTTTTGGCACTCAGCTTCTCCTGTCACCTCTCTGTAGGAATATCGCCGGGTCTGAGCTTTGAGCTTCTCCACTAATAGGGAATCTGCCTTGCTTCCCTCCTAGGCCCGCCTGCCCGTGAAGTGGATGGCTCCGGAAAGCATCTTCAACTGCGTGTACACGTTCGAAAGTGATGTCTGGTCCTATGGGATTTTCCTGTGGGAGCTGTTCTCTCTAGGTAAGCTGATCCTCGCCAAAGACACCCTCATTAGATGCAGAACAGCTTCCGGGGGTTTCATGAGTGTCCTGCCCACTTGTGATTAAGGCTGGTTTCTGCCGATTCTCTGCCCCCAGGAAGCAGCCCCTACCCAGGAATGCCGGTGGATTCCAAGTTCTACAAGATGATCAAGGAAGGCTTCCGGATGCTCAGCCCTGAGCACGCACCCGCTGAAATGTGAGGCCCACAAGTCTCTCCCTTAGATGCCTTTCTTTGTAAAGACACAAACCCAGAGGTTGAAGGTCCTCGCTCGTACAGTTTGAAATGTCACTCGCTTCCTTTGCCAACACCTCGTTCAAATGTCATTGCTGTGGTTTCTTTTCACAATCTCTTGTCACCAATAGCACAGAAACTTTTGACAGTATCTTGTCCGAGGGGGGTTTTATTTTGTGCGGATGACCTTTGCGTAGTCCTGGGATTTATTTATTTTTTTTGCATGGGGTGCAGAGGAAAGGGGGGGGTTAAGGGCAGTGACAGGCACTGTCTCCTTCGCAGGTATGACATAATGAAGACATGCTGGGATGCGGATCCCCTGAAGAGGCCAACGTTCAAACAGATTGTTCAGCTCATTGAGAAACAGATTTCAGACAGCAGCAGCCGGGTGAGTAACCGGCCGGGCAGATCTAGAATCTTCTTTCTCCTTGTTCCAAGGGCGTGGGCCTTGCGCCTCAAGGGCAAGGGCTATAACCTCCCCCCTCTCTCTCCCTGGGCTTCAGACAGAGGAAATAAAGGAAGGAAGCCCCTTCTTTCTACTCAGCACCTCCCTGTTCTAAGAGACTGGGAGGGAGAAGAGTGGAGGGCCATTCACCCTGGTTGGGTTTGGGGCCTAAGCTCACTACATTGAAAGTGTTGAAGAGACAGCTTATTGCTGCACAAGGCCCAAACAGTCACAACTGGCCACCTGCGATAGCCATCATGTTCGCGGCCGAGCGAGGGAAGCGTGGCTGGAAGTTGAGAGATCCCTTCCAGTGATTCCAGCAGAGTGGAATGAAACCCAAGTCTATTATTAACCTCTCCTATTTCTATTTTAAGGAAGAGTTGGCCATCTTTGCCAGATTCTGTTTTTTTGTTTTGTTTTGTTTTGTTTTTTTAAGCTGCTTTTTTCACCCTCTTCGTCCAGGACTGTGTGCTTGGAAGCTGTCTTTTCTAATAGCTCACTGCTGATCCTTTTGGGTTAAAGCTCCTCTGCAGGGTGTTGTAGCACGCTTCAAACGCGATAGCGTTTTCCACCCAGCTGCTCTGATTTCTGACAAGTGACCCCCTGGAAGAGCCCTGGGTTTCTTAGCAAATTTCACCAGCAGTTAGCTGCTGTGGTTGGCTGTAGGGATTAAGCTTGCTTAATAGGTTAGCTGGTGCTTGTTCTCAGAAGTAGCTCCTCTGAAGAGCTGCACTTGCCCGAGTTCAGGGGCTTCACTGGGTGCGCACACCTGAGCCTGCATGTGCTTCTGAAGCTAGGAGTGGCCCCTGGATCCTGGGCCCATTGTGTGCGGTACTGTATTGACTGTCGACTTGTTTTCCACAGATTTACTCCAATTTGGCAAACTGCATCCCCAACCCCGAGAACCCTGTGGTGATGGACCATTCCGTGCGGGTCAATTCGGTGGGCAGCAGCGCGTCTTCCACCCAGCCTCTGCTCGTGCACGAAGACGCCTGAACAGAAAGCGGGACCGGTCGCCTCCCTCTTGGCTTCTGCGATGGTTGTGTTTTCCTTTGACCTGCATCCTATTCCAGGGTAGTGGGTCTCCTCCCCCAACCCCCATAATCCTGTCTTTACGAGCACACTTTAGTGGCTGATGAGTTTATGCCATCAGCCACCGTCCCATTGCAAAGGTTCGAATTGTAAATAAATAAATAAATAAATATATATATACACATATATATATATTTATTTCCTGACAGCGAAAACAGCTCCTACTGTAAACCAACAAAAGAAACTGTTTAGAGACAGGGAGGGCGGGATGCGTTGGTTGCCAAGGCTGCTTTCCAGCTCTCCTCCAGCTCTGTATGAAGAGTGCGGTGGGTAGCTTATTTGAAGACATAGAAGTAGTTCTATTTTGGACCACAGAGCCATCCATGATGAGACCAGGTACATAGAGAAGATTAGAGATTGAAACCCATGCCCTTCATGGGGAAAGTGGAGCATTCTAGGACAAAGGACATACATGTGAACACGTCAGTTTAAGGAACCTGGTATTTCATGTTGAGAAGGTGGCCTAGGCTATGAAAAAAAGAAACGCCTCCAAATCTTGAACAAAGACACTCTGCTGTGGACCACAGCACAAGCTTTTGTATCACTTGACCTGTTTTTTGACTTTTTGTTTTTGTTTTTTATACATAGAATTTACTGTTAGGGAGTTGAGTTGGCGACAAGGCCTCCCTAGCCAGCATTTGTATATATCATCTGTAAGTCTTACATGTTCATATGCTGTAGGGGTCCCCCCCTACCCCCGCAAGCTTTAGTTTCTGTACACAACCCTGATGTGTTAGGCCCGCTGTGTGTAGGAATAGAATTAAGAGCCATACAAGTTTGAAGGAAAATATAACTGCCAAGCACAATCTTTGCAAAACCTCTTTTAGCCAATGAACTCGCTCTGTAGATTCTCCAGAACAATCCTGCTAGCTTCAGAGTGGCTTCGCAATTGGCGGGATGGATGTTTTTCTTTGAAAAAGCTATTGATTTATCCCTGTGTTTCCCCCCTCCAGGAGCAAGAAAACAGTGAAGTCTTAGTTTGAATTTCCATGTAGCAGGAAGTGAAAGCTAGACCCAAACTTCTCCTGGACATTGGGCCAATATCTCTGTGAGCGTGATGTGTGTGTGCACGTGCGCATGCGTGTGTGCATGCTGGGAGACACGTTATTGGGTGAGGGGGTATGTCCTTGCCCCGAGTCCAAGAAAATCCTCTAGTTCCCAGGAGTAACTTGACTTCCATTGCCGTCCTTGCTGCTCTTCTTGCATTTCTCTGCACGCCACCTTCAAGAGCGTCTTTCTGCCACAGAGGCTCAGCAGAGGCAGAGGGCTGAAAGACCTGTTTGTTAGCAATCCACCTGCACTTAAGGCACTCTTATTTATACTCAACATGCTGTACCTATTCTGTCCACCTTTTAGAATGCTACTGTTCCATGGATATGTATTTAAATTGTACCCTGTAGGCTGTAGCCTGGATACTATTTTGTACTTTACCTTCTCTTTCCTGCCCCTCGTCATCACTGTTGAGTACACGACAAGATTTGTGTGTTGTCTCATAAGATTCGGGTATGTGGCCTTCGGTTTCTTCCCTCCCCCGTCCCTTAGACTACGTTTCGAGAAGTGTGGCCGTTAATCTGGAAGTGACCATTTGCACTGGAGCTTTATAAACACTCTTGCACCTTTCCAAAGTTGACTGGTTTGGGGGTTGTGTCGTCATGTAAGAGGTTGTCATCATTTGTCAGACTCTGCAGATATCATTTTGTGTTCCTACGGACTTTGAATAAAGTAAGAAGTGTAGCTGTTAAGTGTAGATGTCTAGGTACTTCAGGGGCACATCACTGAGAATTTTGTCTTGGATATTCTTGAAAGTTTATATTTTTATAATTTTTTTTACATCAGATGTTTCTTTGAGTTGCTTAATGTTCGAAGTTATTTTGTGACTTTTTTTGTAAATATTGACATGTAGCAATAATGTCTTTTGAATATTCCCAAGCCCCACGAATCCCTGGAAATATTTTTTATATATACAGTAACTTTATGTATGTGTAAATACATAAGTGGTGCAAGTTTAAAGATGTTGGTTTTTTTTTCCTGAAAATGTCCAATTGTTGACAATTCTGAAGAATTCTAATAAAAATGTAAATATAGAAATCAATTTTTTATTTCTTTAAATGCATTTGCTGTAGCAAGAAGTTTGTTCCTAATTTGCATAAAACATGCTGGACTATCATATCACACTAGGTTTATGCTCTTGAGGATTCAATGGACATTTAGTAATAATTTTAGTATTTGCTGTATTTTCTCATTTTATTCTCACAGCCTGGGGTTTCTATTTAAATTGAAAACAGATGTAGGAAACACTTTGAGAAATTTCCACATAGCTATGATTAACATTAGGTTGATTCATGGGAAGTGACTATTTGTTGGCAAAATAACAGTAAATAGCAGCAATTTCATGTGGTCCAATCTAATGCACCTGGCGTATTTACTCCTAAAACAGATTGTCTACAAATTAGCTTCCACGGTAATGTACAAGGTTGATATCAGGAATCCAAAGAGTTGGTGTTCTTGTTGGCTTGAGATTTGAATACAGGTGACTTTGTTACGACATAGATATTGTACTGTCAGGTCTTATTTATAACGGCTTCTAGGCCACAATTCTGTGTCCTTGACCCTTGGAGATAGATGCCGCATGAGTAGAGGAATTGTCACAGGATTGGAGCATCTATGCAACCAGAAGATAACTAGAGACAAAGGATCTCTCTATACTATATGATCCTGTTAAGAATGGATCATATGGGGCTGGAGAGATGGCTGAGGGTTTAAGACTCTGCCTCGAAAGCAGAATGTCCTGGGTTCAAATCCCAGATCTCACGTAAAAATACAGAGCTTGTACTTCCTGGTGGGTGAAGCCTGGGAAATCCCAGAGTAAAGCAAGAAGGAGGTAAAAGCAATACAGGATGATTCCCGAAGTCACCCTTGGACCTCCATAGGGACATAGAGTGCCCTTTGATACACACGCATACATATACACACACTGAATAAAGTTATTTCTTTTAATGGGTTATATGGATTGAGACCAGGGATAAGTTGGTTGGCAAGGTTTGTTGGCCTGAGTTTGATCCTGAAACACACATTTAAAAAAAAAAATGAGGGTGTGGTGACACGCTTGTGATTTCAGGGTCAGAAAGCCAGAGACAGGCAAATCTTTGGGGCTTAGCTGGGCTGTCAGCTTGTCTATTAGGTGGATTCTAGGCCAAGAAGAGATCCTGTGTCAAAAAAATGGGGTTCAGACTGGTACCTGAGGAAAACACCTTCTGTCCTGACATGCACCTACACCTCTGCCTACACACAAGCTCATGTGCGCGCTGTGTTCTATGTCCAAATACCATCAGTTTTGGCTTCCACCATGGATGTGTCAGGTCCACCTGCCGAAGTGTCCCCTAAAGGAACAGAAAGGAGAGAAAGGTGAGCTTTACAATTGTGTGGCTAGGAAGATGGCAAATGTCAATTGACCACAAACATGTTTCACGTTCATCGATGTTAATGTCTGAAACCTTGAGTTAGACACAATTGAGACGCTCGTGTTAGTCTCCAGTTATGTTTCCCAGTGACCCAGGGTCTTTGCCTCCAGGCCCAAACTAGCCTCAAGTCCTGGTCCTTTACTTCTGGTGAATTTGAACAGATGGCTCGTGTTTTGGCTCCATAAGAGTACTGAGCACCGTGGTGTACTAGTAGGAAAATCTTCACAACCACTTTGCTCAGGGCCTCATGTGTACCCAGTGCTCAAAGTGATAGCTTTGGGGCTGCAGACATGGCTCAGCGGGTAAAGTGCTTGCTGCATGATTGTAAGAACCTCAGTTTGGACCCCCGGAACACATATAAAAGTTGGATGCAGTCGCACATGTAATCCAGCCCACCTGTGGTGAGATGGGAGGCAAAGGCAGGAGAATCCTCAAGAACTTACGGCTAAGTTAACCTGGCGCATACAGGACGGCACTTAGGTGTGTCTCGTGACCTTCGCATGGATGCCTAGGCTCACGTGAAGCCAGAACACATACACAGAAAAAGTCACTTTCATCATGATTAATTAGGCTTAGTGAGTAGGAGGTAATGCGACACTTGTGAGGGTGCAGCTCACGCAGAATTATATAAGCAAGTGTTTGCTTTCAAGTACCGTCTTAAATGCAAACTGCACTGTGCTAGTGTGCTGTGAAACTTGACTTTGCTGTAGGGATTTCTGTGTGCTTAGAATCCCAATATTTTAACCAGCAATGCAAGACTTGCTCCACCTCGCTTCTGGGCTTCCCTTCCATCAACATTGGCTCATAAATAACATATCACGCTCTTTTTTTGCCTCCAGTCTCAGATTTCATATTGTCTTTTGCCTCTGAACAAACCCCCATCTTATTTAAGGCTAGCAAAAATCATATCATTTGGAAGTTGTTTGTCAATTTTCACAGCATTCCACACTTAGGACTTTACCATCAGTTCTGCCTTGACTTTTGTCTTTTCTGTCCTGTCCAGACTTTAAATCAACGAACAAAATACCCATATGCTTACTGATATCATCTACTTGCCTAACACAAGTATCCAGATGCTCAGAGGTTACATTGCCCGTGAGGTTGCAAGAGTTCGCGAAGACTTGCTCGAGTTCATTTAGCAGTCCATAGAGCCAGAATTTCCGTCCAGCTCTAAATATGTACTTCGGTTACAGCAAATGACCCGTCTTCCCATGCTAATGAATCCCACTTCAGTGTGACATACAAAACATTACTCATCCATCCTAGTCCTCACCCCATTGAGCCATAGGAATTCCTGCCTTCTTCAGAAACCTCATGCTTTGGACCGAGACAGACACCC
Organism: Typhlomys cinereus; assembly: GCA_023101885.1. NCBI lineage: Eukaryota > Metazoa > Chordata > Mammalia > Rodentia > Platacanthomyidae > Typhlomys > Typhlomys cinereus. The sequence goes on along the minus strand of JALPQD010000059.1, from coordinate 7,713,972 downwards.
CTCTTCCCCTAGCCCTTTACCTAGTTAATAAGTTTCCACACTCCTGAGGCACAAGTGTTTCCCAGTACAGATGAATATTTCTTGAATAAATCTTAAACATTCCATCTCTGGGAAGGGGGAAGATCCGGGGGGATCCATCTAGGAGGAAATGGTCCCAGGAAAACCAAGAAGACAAAATTTGGGGCTGGAGAGATGGCCCAGGGGTTAAGTCTTTGCCTTACAAGAGAAGAAACCGAGTTTGGATCCTGTAAAATCACTGGGTGGAAATCTGGCCCTGGAAGGCAGAGCCTGGGAAACTCCAGAGCAAAGCCAAAAAGAGGTAGAGCAATCCAGGATGATTCCCGAGACACATACAGTGTGCCCTCTGATACACACACACACACACACACCACCACCACCACCACCACCACCACCAACAACAACAACAACAACAACAACAAAAAACTTGTCTTGAGTGGGACCTATAGTGGTAGCTTTATTTCACATTGGATGAGAGAAAAGAGAAATGTGGACCCAAGCCAATAGGCCGCTTTGTGTGACTAAGGAGAGAACAGGGGGCTGGATGAATGGGGGTGGGATTTAAAGGTCAATAAAGGTGGCATAAAACCTCTCTTACTCACAAGTAAAGAGGGTTAGTGAGATGGCTCAACGGGTAGCTTGCAGGTAAACCTGTGCCCATGTTCAATCCATGAAGCCCTGTGGTGGAAGAAAAGAACCAACTTTAGAACATGCCACATGCACGCTGTAGAGGGTATACATGTGTGAGGAGGTGTGTGTACGAGATGGCACTTGAGTGTGCGCCTGTGGAGGCTTGGGCGTGACACTGGTTCTCTTCCTGGATCGCTCTACTTCCTTATTGCTTTTCTCTGGGGTTTCCAGGTTTCTCCCTCCAGGACCAGAAGTACATGCTGCTGGCATTTTTTTTGCATGGGATGTGGCAATCAGAACTTAGGTCCTTTTGCTTGAGAGACAAAGGCTTTGACTGCTGAGTCCATAAAATATTTTTTAAAAAGATTTTTAAAAATAGGGTAAGGAGCAGACACACCTCATATCCCCAAAATGGTGCAGTAGAATAGACATCAACCAGAGAAGGGATATTTGCACTCACGAGTCCAACAAACCAGAACTCTACTTCAGGTTCCTCTGAGACCCAAACTGTAAACTACTCAAAATAAAGACATATGTGTTTGTTGAACTGGTACATTTTACAACTGTATTCATACATGTCAGCCATATTTCACACGGCCAACATTGAGAATCCTTTATCACAAGGATTTGTTTTTGGAGACTATGGATTTTAACCAGCCCTTCAGCAATATTATGGCTTTCTCTATATTACTAATGGAAAGAAAATATTCTTTAAATTACATGTGTAATGTATATTGTACTGCTAATCTGGGCAGCAACACTTTATGTGTTTCACATTTCAGGGTAAGGATATATGTTTTTAATTTTTAAAATTGTGTGTGTGTGTGTGTGTGTGTGTGTGTGTGTGTATGCATCAGAGAGCACTGTGTGTCCCTGTGGAAGACCAAGGGTGATTTCTGGAATCATCCTGGTTTGCTTCTACCTTTTTCTGAGATTTCCCAGGCTCCGTCCACCAGGGCCAGAAGTGCAGGCCACTGCCTTTTCTGCCTGGTGTTTTTAGGTAGGATGTGGGATGTGAACTCAGGACCTTCTGTTTGTGAGGCAGAATCTTACCCTCTGAGCCATCTTTCCAGCCCAGGGTAAGCATTTTTTTAATAAGTACCTATTAATTTTACTTTTGTAGTTAAATATACCTTTTAAAAGTTCAATTTAGGGCTGGAAAGGTGGCTCAGGGGTTAAGCCTCCGCCTTACAGGCGGAAGGTCCTGAGTTCGGATCCCAGATCCCACGTATAGACGCCAGGCGGAAGCGGGGGCAGCCTGCGCTTCTGGTCCTGGTAGGGCGGAGCCTGTGAATCCCGGGGCTGAAGGAGGTGGAGGCGTCCATGGTGGTTCGCGAATTCGTCCGTGGTTCTACACACACACACACACACACACACACGCACGCACGCACGCACGCGCACACGCGCGCACACACACACACATACATACGCACATGTACACAGTTGAATAAATAATAAAAAAAAATTTAAAAAAAAGTTCAATTTAAAAATCTGTTACCATAGAAAAATAAATTGTATGTTGATTTGATTGTAAAATAATAAAATAATAAGGTGAGGAGCTGTGTGGGTGAGTAGAAGTTCCTGGGCTAGAAGGAGAGAAGTGGGAAGACTGTCACTCAGACTTGACCTCAGCGAGAATCCGCAGAGCCAGCACCTTCCAGGGAAAATGCCCTATAGAAGGACTCTCTGGACCAACTGTGTACCAGCTGGGCAGTTTTCCAATGAACTTCTATAAAGAAAATGGTGTGTGTTTGCTGGGATTGCCATAAAGAAGTCCTGAAGGTCACTGATGTCAAATTAACAGAAATGTGATTGTTGCTCACAATTCTGGAGGCTGGAAGTTGAAGATTCAGGTATGGCAGGTTGACTTCGAAGATTGAGAAGATCTGCTTTAGGTTTATCTTTGGGAAGATTGCTAGTGATTCTTGGTTTATATATTTCTGCCTTAATTTTTATAATCTCTCTCTCTCTCTCTCTCCTCCTGGGGTCTACAGTGCTCCAGGATGACATATCATAACTAGTTATATGTGCGATGTGTGCAGATCTTGAATCCTCTCCAGAGTGCCTATTTCACAGCATCTTTATTATTTATCTGAAATTCACATTTAACTTGGTGCCCTTTCGTTAGTGTGCTAAACCTGTTGGTTCTACTTTGAATGTTGAACCTCTTTGTGGATTCAGTGACTGCACTCACTGAATACCTGGAATACCTGTGCACTAGGTATTCCAGATCCAGAGCACAGAAGAAATAAAGTTTTGGAGACATTAAAATACAGTGTGTGGAACTTCACTTCAGCAAAGGCCTGAAGATGATGAATTTGCTTAGTCTAAATTTTATCACTTTCATTCTTGGAAAATGTTTCACTAGATATAGAATTCAAGTGTGGTGATTTTATATATTCAATCCTAACACACACACACACACACACACACACACACACACACACACTTTACCTACATGCTTCCTAGCTCCTAATCTATTTTTCATGGTTGCTTTCTTTTTGATATTCTATGCTGTATACAAGATACTTCCATTCTGTCTAAATTGAATGCCTCTTCAGTTCCTGTCTATTGGAGAATACTTTTAATAGTTTGACTGAGACATAATTCATATTCTGTAACATCCATAGATATGTTAAATATATATTTAACTCTACAGACAACCTTTACTTGTATGTAAAACTGGCTGGCTGGCTTCACAGGCCTCCCTTCCGGACAGGTCAACACAGCCAAGTGAAAGAGGACAGGAAAGTGGCCTGGCCCAGACAGAACCATGTCAACACTTCCTTGAATGAGTATCAAACAGGTCCCTTGTGGGTATCCTGAAAGAATGTGGAAAAGGGTCAAGACAGGGTGGAAAGAAGCTGGGAAGGCAAGAGTGAACCCGAGTAGGGAGTGGCTAAGACTCTGGGGGCAGGAAGCACGGGCCAGGCGGAAGCCAGCTGCAGGCAGGGCAAAAGGCAAACCTCAAATGCTGCCCACCGGGCCGTCTACTGAGGTGGTCATAGTCCTTCGTGAGCCCCAAGACTGCTTCTGCCTGGCCAATGCCCAGTCTTCAGCTTACTCCATTCCCCCTGCCCGCTTGGCACTGGCTGTGTTTTACTGAGTTTGCTGCCACCCTTTGCTATTCCTGTCGCTGCTCTTGAGAGGTCAGCTCAGTGCCCTATATTCCTAAAGACGTTTGCTTTTTTAATGTTGTTTCTAACATTGTCTCTTCTGTCTTTTGTTGTTAATGTTTCACTGTATGTATAAACTTGCATTTCCTCAATTTCGTTTGGGCTTCTTGAATCTGTATACTGGTATTGATTGGTTGGTTGGTTTTTAATTAGTGCTAGGAAGTTATCGGTCCTTTTCAAGCTGACTGGGCTCTGCCCGTCTCTCTTGGCTGCCCACTGTGTCCTATGCGCAATCACTCCATCCTCCATCTTCCTTACTCTTAATCTATTTTTCATGGTTACTTTTTAAAAAACATTCTATGCTGCATCCAAGATATTTCTATTCTTCCTAAATTGTCTGAATCTCCTTCCAGTTCCTTCCACTGGAGAATATTTTTAGTATTTTGGCTGAAGCATAATTAACATTCCACAAGGTCTACCCACGGCTTTTATTGCACATTGATCCTCGTGATCTAGTTTTGCGTTGCTATCGTTCTTTCCCTCATCCAGTTGCTAGGTATCCAAGTGGTTTGAATCAGCTGATTTTTAATTATTCTTGCCTTCTTGAGGTGGCATCACGCGTCTGACTTCATAGCACACGTTCACTTTACTGATTACCTTTGGAGTATTTTCTAGACATTTAAGCCCTGTAAATAGTGATGACAACTGATAGATTGATTTGTTTGGATAATTAACAGTGATAATGATAGTTGCCATTCACTTAATGCCTACAATGTACTCTAATATGTGTTAAATGTTTTGCCATTTTATCCGGCTTAATTACAGAAGTTCTGGTGGGAAATAGTGCTTATATCCCAGGTGAGAAACCTTTGTCTCTGAGCGGCTTGCTGTCTCACCCTAAATCTGATGGCTATAAGTAAAAGGAAGGCTCTAGCCTTCCTTGAATCCTAGGATTTTATTTATTTTATTCTTTGTTTGTTGTTTATTTACTGTGCAGGTCTCGACTCTTGTACAAGCTGGGAAGTATTCTAGCAAGAGCTCCATCTTAGCTCAATTCTAGGATTTTTCAACAAGCTATTCATCATTCTAGATGGTATATGAGCAAACCCTTTGTTATCCTTTTCCGAACCTTGGGGGAAGCTTTTTTTTCCCATTTTATTTCATTATGAAAAATATAAGAAAAATCAAATAAATCACTTTGCTACTTGTTGCTAACTCCTGCAAATAATGCTGTTAGGCTAAATGTTCACAGGGCCCCAGAATTTGCCTGATTTCACAGATTCATGATCTGTTTGCTCACCCCCTCGTGGATCACATGAACATATTGTGCCCTACAGGGATACCTCTTCCTGTCCATTTCAATGAACTGTCTTGTTCATTTGAGCTTCATGAGAAAAGTGATTTGTTAGCTTTGCAAAGGCGTGTGAGACCCAAGGATAGAGAGGTGCACTAGCAAGAAGAAAGCGAGAATCCCAGATCCTTGCTCACATGAATGAAAACACCATCTCTCTCCCTCCCTGCAAGAGTGGTTATAAATTAACGTGAATGAGTTGTTCCCCACATGTCTTTGCTGTTGATCCCACATCTGTTGGCTGAATGCGACTTTCATGAAGTGCGTTCTTCTCTGAAGGGTTGACCTTACAAGGGGCTAGGTCCCCACGTGAAATGGCTCTGATCAAAATGAATGTCTAGAATCTCTGCTTCCGTGGTTGACTTTAAAGTGTGTGTACTTTTCTGAGCGCCTGGCAGGACTGTGGTGGATTTTATGAGCCCGGCCTTTTTCTTTGTGGTCTGTGGCTTAGTGGTCACTCTTGTTCTGTCGCAGCTGTGGCGTGAGAATAGGCAAAGGATGTCCCTGGTAGCTGCCTGGCTCTGTGTATAAATAGGCATTTCTAAGGCAGCTGAAAACTCTTGTGTCCACACAACAGGATGCTTGGCCTAAGTGTTAAACTTCCCTTATGATATTGCTTACTTCTCATCAGACCATATTCACACGTGGAGCGTGTGATATAGAAAACCAGTCTGTATGAGCTGATTTTCACCTACTATTTTACTACTATTTTAGCCAAATCTCTTTGTAGGCCTAAGGTGATAAGAAAATAATTTATGTTTGGTGAACTGACTGATTTGCAACTACATGAAGTAGCTTTGGAAGAATACAGATTTGAAAGAGGTTGGAGGTGAAGAATGCTATAGTCGATGAGTTATGTCTGTGTGGACATAGGCATGGGAATTATGTTGTGTGCCACTGTTTCCTAGCACCCTTGTCACATTCTAAGAGCTTTATATAAAACAACAATCTTCTCAACAATGATGTATTATAGTTGCTGTTTCATAGATGAAGAAACTAAGGCAGAGAGAAGTCCAGTCGACTTATTCAAGGTCACTTAGCTAGTGTGTGGTAATATCTAAGGAGATTAGTTTTAGTCTTCTGTGTTTGGGACATGAGGACAAACTGTCTGTGTCTCTCTCCATTCCAGTCGATACAGACAGGCTACATCAGCTTGGTTCACAAGATTCTGGCCTCTCATTACTCCTTGTCTAAGATGCAAGAAGAAATCTTCACCACGAGGCTTGCGTGGCATGAGCTTCATTTAGCTCTCTTGCCCTTCGTTCCTAGCCTTGAGAACGTAGGTTCCTAGCTTGAGAAACGAAGTAGTTCTTCTAAAATAGAGAATGATGAGTGGGTGCCAAGAACGAGTAGGTACTCGGAACACACATCAGTAACAGTGTAACCCATATCACTGAAATGCACACTATCTAAGGATGACAGAGAAATTTGAGGACAATAGTAAGCACGAGAATGTCAAAGCCCACCTCTTACTTCTTCTTACCACTGTTTATCATGAAAGTGATCCTTTAAAAAAGTGATCATTTATTATTTGAGCTGTCTCATAGTTTCGCAACAGCCCTAGGTGATAGGATTTATCTGCATTGCAAAGATGAGAGGACTAAGACAAGGAGAACAGTGAATGTTACTGGGCTCCAAAATTTCTCTCACTAGAATAGAAATCCCACCTTTGAGTTGTTTGTTATTGATGCTTATGAGTCCCAATGGGACTCAGCAAAACAGAGGTGCTAGAAGTCTGCTGCAGTCTGCCTGCATGGTTGCTGATAAATGACCGTCAAACAGCTTAAGAGAACAAGGGATTTATTTCCTTACAACAGTCTGATCACAGTTCTCAGTCCAGCTTGAAGGGAGTTCCCTTGAAGGGACACCAGGGCTGAGGGAACTTGGCCACACCATCACCACATAATGGCTGAGAGATGGACAATTCTTACTTGCCAGCCAGCATGTCTGGCCAAGTGTACAGAAAGATGCCAACTTCCTCAACCAGCTCTCGATATTTTACTCACCTGTTTAGGGTCTAGTCCCACCCACCATGGGCTGGGTCTGCCCCATCAACTAGACAATCTCCTTCAGGTTCACTCTGGGCCTAACTCAACTACTAATTCTCTACAAACGTGCCCAGAGTTCAAACCCTCAACCGTCAAGTTGAAATCTGTACATGTCATGGTTTGAAATGTGTCCCCCACAGTCTCATGTATTTGGCAAGGTCATGGCACCTTGAGAGGTGGAGCCTTGCTGGAAGAAGGCAGTCACAAGGGGTGGGCCTTGAGGTGGATTAGTCCCACCCTACCTCCAGGGGAAGTTTGCCTTTGCTGCAAGCAGTCTGCAGCTCTCAGCTTCCAAAATGTCTGCGGTGACTTAGCCTCCTCCAGCCAGCCAGGCCGCCTCTGCTTTGAGAGACTGTACCTTCCCTCTGGAACCGTAAGCTGAATAAACCTCCCTTTCTCCCTTAAGTTGATTGACTTTGGGTGCTCTCTCACAGCAATAGTAAAGAGTAACTGATACAGTACATAACCATGACAAAGTCCATAAACTCAGACACTAGTTCTTCCCAGACCACCTTTGGAAAACAACTAAAGGTCTCCTGTACTGTAGCAGTTTAAAGTCCATTCCCCAGAGATAACTCACAAATCTGATAAGCTGAGTTCGATCCCTAGAATCCCTTGTGGTAAAAGGGTAAAAGGAGAGAACTGACTTTAGAGAGTTGTCTTCTGACCTTCATCCGTGAACCATGGCATTTATTTGCACATGCTTTCTCTCTCTCTCCTCAAACAAATGAATGAATAAAGCAAATTTTTTTTTAAAATAAAATTCCATTCCCACATGGTGTAGTGGACTGTGGCTAATGTCTCTTCGTACAAAACACTTCAGACACAGAAATATTTTGGAAATATTTTCCAACCCCTTACACACAGACCCCTGAGCACAGATGGGAAAAGAAGAGAGAATATCTCTCATGTTTATAGGCTTTTCTGCTTTCTCCAGCACTGAGGTTCTTACTTCTAAATTCCTTTAACATTTTTTTTTGGTTAAATCTATACTTGTTTCCTTGTCTCTGCAGGGGCTTAGCCCCAGGACCCCTTGCTGGTGAGAAAATCTGAGGCTATTCAAGCTTCTCATTTAAAATGGTGCTGTATTTACATATAACCAATGTACCTCCTCCCATATTAAATCACTTCTAGATTACTTATAATACCTAATACAGTATGAAACCAAATGGTTATGCTGTGTTGTTTAAAGAATGACAATTAGAAAGTCTGTACATGTCTAGTACAGTTGCAATTGTGTGTGGGTGGAGGATGTATACATGTAGGTAAATATGTGTGCACATGTGGAGGCCAAAGGTTAAAATCGGGTGCCTTCCTTGGCTGGTCTCTACCTTCTTGTGTGGAAACAGCATTTCTTACTGAAGTTGGAACTGGTCCAGCAAGCTCCAGCAATCCTATGTCAGTCCAAAACAACTCTGAAGTTATCTGTGTGTGTGTGTGTGTGTGTGTGTGTGTGTGTGTGTGAGACCCCGCCCAGTTCCTCTGAACTCAGCTCCTTGTGCGTGTATTGCAAGAACTTTACTCACTGAGCCATATCCCCAAGCAACAGGAACACTCTTTAGAAAATATTTTCTATCCTCAGGAGGTTGAATTTATGGATTCAGACTCTGCAGATAGTCTGCTTGCACTATTATTTCAAAGAGATTTGTTCAACTTATTCTCTCTTGTAGGTGATCAGTGATAGCACTGACATGTTCCTCCCATACCTTCCTATTTTTATGTGTGTGCTACTTAAATAAATGGGATCTTATTCCCTATGTTCTGCAGCTACATATTTAACTAACAATGGCTCATGATCATTACCCCAGATCACCACAAATATACTCCATGTGACTTCTCGTAAGAACTTGCTACGATGGCTATATCTTATATATTTTTAGTTGATTTCTACTACATGTAGAGGCTGGCATACATCTGGGTTCAAAGCTAAAAAAAGGGAAATATATAAAATTTTGACTTTCGTCGGTTTATTAAGCAAAGATAATCCACAAGAGAGAGCCTAGCGTAGTGCTGGGAGAGACTGGTGTGCTCATTAAAAGTTAATTAAATCTGAAAATATAATATATGTTAGTAAGTAAAAACGGGCTGAGAAAGTAGAAGGAATACTAGTGTGCCTGGATTGATTTTTATTGCCTGTGTTTTGAAAGTAAGATTACCAGCTTTTTTGGGTATCTAAAGGAAATTGGAAGAAAGGGAGTTATTTTCCAATCACACACATGCTTCTGCAGTTCAGCTGCCTGTGATTAAAATAAAGCCAACCACCAGGGTCGCATTAGGTATTCACCGTTCAGATAACAATAGGTTATCACTTTCCCTTTGAATCACTCTCCACCGAGGCCCACCCCCTCCTCTGAAGAATGTCAATCAATCCTCCAAGCTTCTATTTAGGCTGATTGGGAAAACACTAGCCAGCTCTTAAGGGACAATGAAAATAACTGCTCTCCAGGTGCTTGTCAGGCAAGTCTGACCTCAGACTCCCAATATTCCCAGTTCTTCAAAAGCCTTGTGGATAGAAACAATGCTTCACGCACAATTGTCTGAAAAGTCCTCAGTTCACCTGGCCTTTCCTTTGAAATTCGAGTGCAATGCCACTCGAAGGGAACTATTGTGATAAAGGTTGAGTATGCGGAGACAAGAAGACTTGAGTTTGCATTCATCCTACGCTATGTCTAACCTAAATGACCTTAGGGGAGTTGAGATTGAATTTGCCCTCTGCTGTGTCTCACCCTTATGACTTTAGGGGCGCTGTATAAATTCTGATACCCAATTGTCTCATCCGTTCCATGAGAATGAAAGCAACTCTGCTGAGGTCCGTGGTAGAGTTCAGTGAGATAATCCACATTAAGTATTGACAGTGCAGTGCTCTGTCTGCCTGGAGCCACAAGTGTGTGAACCATTATCCTCTAGTTCTATAAGTTCTGATATCCACACTTGTGGAATGTTCTGTGTCAATAGTTTGTTCCCTAGGGTTCCCACCCAATTGATCACAAAGTCAAGCTGTCTGTTTATCGAAAGTCAATAGTGTTCCCAAACACAGTTATACAAGCTAAACTTGGTATAATCATATTTTTGTATTTACATTAAGAAATTCCAAAAAGTGGACTGGAATTCTTATTTCAATAGAATTGGACTGGAATTCTTATTTCAATAGAATTCCAAGGGAAATGTTTGGAAAGAATTCATCAAAGTGGCCAGATGAGAAAAGTTACTGCTAGCACTATAACAGAAGAAAGAATTTTAAAAAGAAAGCCAAGAAGAAATACACATTCTAAAGTCTTCATGAATTGCCTAATTTTGCACTCGAATTTAAACAAACCAAAACTCCAAATTACAGATGGTGCATTGTGAATTTATATGAGATGGCATGTAATTCACATCAGAGAGAGAAAGAGAGAAAGCATTACCCTGTGAGGAAAGATTATAGAATTAATGTCTGATCATAGAAATAATTTAAATAAAAGTATTAAGGAATGTCTGTATCATGATAAAGTTTGTAAATGTAACACTTTACCTGTTTTTTTTTTTTTTTGGTTTTGGTTATGGTTTTCATCAAAGACAAAAGTTAACACATCCTGGTCATTTTCACCGAATTATTATAAACAGTGCTTTCAAGATTCATGAGAGAAATCTTTTTTTGATCCCAGAACAAATGGTACTTTTCCATGAATGAAAACAGTTTTGCTCTGGATTTTGTGAATCAAATAATTATTTTTTTTCTCTCAGTTGTCTGTCCTGGAATGCTTAGTGCTAAATTAATGTTGATACTCCCTACACAAGAAAACTTTTGTTGATACACAGTCTGCTAATCTTGTGTCTGACCCCCTGAATTTCACTGTCCTCTCTGTTTAAGGTTTATGCTATTTTATATAACTCCGTGTATCCCTCAGAGTGCACATGCAAAGCCCAATGCTCCTATTGACTATTTAGACAGAGAGGGATTTAATGTAAGGAATTCCATGTTTATATTGTAGTTTAAAGAGCTAGAAGAATGTTGTATTCATTGCTTTTTTTATCGAAGTGACAAAATGCCTAATGAAAGTATCTTAAGAAATGAAGGGGGGCTGGAGAGGTGGCTCAGGGGGTTAAGCCTCTGCCTTGCAGGCGGAAGGTCCTGAGTTCGGATCCCAGAACCCATGTATAGACGCCGGGCAGAAGTGGGGGCGGCCTGTGTTTCCGGTCCTGGTAGGGCGGAGCCTGTGAATCCCGGGCAGAGTAAACAAGGAGGAGGTGGAGGCGGTCCATAGTGGTTCCCAAATTCGTCCATGGTTCTGCACACACACACATACATACATACACACTCGCACACACGCATACACACACAATTGAGTAAAAAATAATAATAATAAAATAAAAAAAAAGAAATGAAGGGCTTATTTTGGTTCACATTTCATGAGAATGCAGCACACCATGGTGTGATCATTACAGCAGGTGGCTGGTCACTGTGACCTCAGCCAGACCCCACGGAGGGAAGAACTGGTACATCTTTCTTTTTCCTTTCTCATGCTGTTAAGGGACCCTACCCTGTGGCGTGGTGCCACCCACATTCAGGGCGGGTCTGCCCTTCTCATTTCTGCTTTCTGGAAATATGCTCATAGACATGCGTTTTCCAAACCAGGGACTGACACTGATCAAAGAAGTGTCTTTCTGGAACAAACAGCAGTTAGCAAGGGGGCTCAGACTTGGTTAAGAAACTGAGAAAGGTTGAGTTTGAGTGCTCAGCCTTAAACAGGACACCTCTATCATCCCTTCCAAGACTCAGAGAGCATCACTGAAGAGGGGGTGGGGAGGATGTCAATAGAACAGGAAGGAGGGTCTTGAAACCCAGTCTCGTGGGCCTGACACAGCCAAGGTTCTCCTGAAGTCACAACTCCTGATGTTGCATAGGGCTTGCATATGACAGAACTGGTAAGCCTTCCATCACAGATAAGGAGGGGTCATGAGACTGCCCTGTCCTGCTCAGCAGAGCTAATGGCAGTTGAGATTGGCTGGGGGAAAGGAAATCATTGCTCTTAACGGTATAGTTACTGGCGTGTAATCCATGCTCAGTGGATAGCTGCATGGGTGGCCCTGGTTAAACCTGGTGGCTCATAGAACAGAAGCAAAAGAAGAAGATGTGAAGATACATAGAATGTGGATCTAGAGGGAAGAAGGGAGCTGGTGAGAGGGGGAGGAGCATAAAAGAGGGTATAGGGATGAGTCTGACCAATATGTACTATGTACTTCCATGAAATTGTCGAAGAATAAATTAATAAAATCAAACAAAATCCTAGGGTCTGGCAATGCAGTATAGAGACACACCCTCTATGCCCTTGGGCACCCATAGCAACAGACAAAGCTGGCGGGAAAAGACGGCCTCCGCTTCATGAGTATTCTAAGAGGACCCTTGATGGGTGGAGCTGAATTCATAGCAAGAAGCTACCTTCCAGACCGCCTAGGAAATGCTTTCCGGGGCTGCTTTAAAACCAGAAGGCTGCAGCGAACACTAAGGGTCAATCAAACTGCGTGTTCGTGACGTGCCACAAAATCCTTTCTATTCCATGGTGGCAAGAATCTAATTAGAGAAATCTTTCCTCTATTCTTTTATTTCAACAATGGCAACAAAAATTGGGCTAGTTCAGTGGGTAAAATGCTTGCCTTGAAGCGTGAGGGTCTGATTAGCCTCTGCTGTAAATAAGCCAGGCTGTGGTGGCACAATCTTGTAATCCAAGATTTATGGAGGAGGAGACAGGCAGCTCCCTGGGGCTTGCTGGGCCAGCCAGCCTCACTAACCTACTCCAGAACAAATGGAAGACCTTGTCTCAAACAAATTTTGGTGCACAGCTCCTGAAGAATGACATCTGGGGTTGATTTCTAGCTTCCATACCATATGCAATATACATATACATTCACACACATTCACACATGCATATATATTCACATGCACACACATATGCGTACATATATACATGCACTCAAGTACACACATATACACTTGCACAAACATGCATGTACACACATGCCCACATACACATATACATATGATCCTATTATGTCATATTCAACATAGTTCTGTTTTCTGAGTCAAACACTAGGAGTAACAGTGGGGGAAAGAGGAGATTCAAAGTTAGAACTTTAATTTTACCCTTACTACTCACAGGATACTAAAAATATTCTGAGACCCACTTTTACCAATAAAATAATCCTGCTATAATAACAACCTCAGGTAATGGTATAAGGACCATTAGAGATAACATATGCGATATTTAACTTAGCCAAACCTTCCTACAAACATCTCATTATTTTGGGCTGTAAAGATGTGATAGTATGTCTTTTATTGTTCTAAGTCAGACTATATGGTCTCTATACTTAGCTGGCATGTCTTACTTAGCTGGCACGAGTTTTGATCAGAGCCATTACGGGGGATTCTTTTCCTCACCAGAGAATCTGGGAAGCCATTAAGATGTACACAGAACAAGGACGGGTCCTCAGTGTGGTCCTGACCTGATCAGTGCAGGACTCTGGCTTATTTAGCACCCATGCTCAGCCTTCTGAAGTTGGGCATTGTGCTCTCCAGTACTGGCTGGGTGGCTGTGTCCTTGCCTCCTCCGGGAGTCGAAGCATGCAGGGCCTAGCTGTCCTTTGCCTCACTGGAGTGTTATGGTGACGTTATGCATGGATCCCAATAACCTGAATGTCTGAGATCCTCCCCAAATATTCTGTGTGGATCCACTCAAGTCCCCAGTTGCCTCATCGCCCCCTCTGGAAGTAACCCTATCCTAAAGGCCTCCTAAGAGCTTTGGCTTTAGAAGATGAAAGTCACCAATGTCTTCTGACAGCTCCTGCCTGTCACACGTATACAAATCTCTCAACAGGTTATACTGCCGCCTCTGAAAAAGAGTTGTTAGTTCCCTCAAGTGTTTCACAGATCCACAGGCCATAACTCAAGGCCTCACTTCTCAGCACATCTGGGGCGAGGCTTGTCCGAAAGCACAACATTTGGTCTGCAGGCCTCAGAGGCTGGCCTGACATTGTGTACGCTTGGA